>JANAVB010008599.1:10407762-10517762 GCA_029216955.1 Iris pallida
TTTAAAATGGGCCCATATATAATATAAAAAAATTGAACTAAAAGTAAATTTTAAAAAGTGTTGTAGCCAAGAATTGAACATATAACCTCTTGTGTGCAGGTTCAATATACTAAAACTACACAACAATTGTTTTGTGACAAAAGAGAGTCATGTTACATTTTAGTTCTATGTTCGATACAAGATTATATATATATATATATATATATATTAAAAAAATTTTGGGCCCCCAAATTTTATGGGGCCCTGGGCGGCCGTCCTGGGCCAAGGCCGGCCCTGGACGGCAGGGGTGGTGACAGTCAGAGAGGGGGAGGAGGAGAGGGAAAGAGAATGAATAATTTTGTCATGTTTAAAATTTAGAATATCAAGTTAATACGTATCAAAATTGAGAGTGTCGAATTAAAAAGTTAGAATAGTTGAATATATTAAGTTGTAATTTAGTTTTTTTTTAATATTTCAAATTAATGTGTTACGCTCACAAATGTGTATTGTATCTTACATCTTTTAAGTGATCACTTTTGGTGGTTTCTCTAGTAATTTTTTTTTCCAATTATTAGCCCCAACTTGCATGGCAGCTCAGTAAAGTACAGTCCTACCACCTGCATTGCCACAACGTGAAACTCCAACAATGTCACAGTCACTATAGCCATTTCAAGAAGATGAGCACGACAATGCTTCTTCTTCTCGTGCTCTTCTCAGCAGCTGCAGCACTCTCCCCCTCCTCTCCCGCCTCCGCCGCCGGCATAGCCCCCCTCGACGACGAGACCCTCGGCCTCGTCGCCTTCAAGTCCTCCCTCGCCGACCCCCACGGCGCACTCTCCGCGTGGGACGCCGCAGCGGCGGGCGCCGCCGGCCCGTGCTCGTGGCCCCACGTCCAGTGCGACGCGTCCGGCTCCCGCGTCCTCCGCCTCTCCCTCGGCTCCCTCTCCCTCTCCGGCGCTCCCCTCTTCCGCGGCCTCGACCGCCTCCCCTCCCTCGAGTCCCTCTCCCTCTCCGACAACAACCTCTCGGGCCCCCTCCCCCCGGGCCTCTCCCTCCTGCCCCGCCTCCGGGTCCTCGACCTCTCCAAGAACTCCCTCTCCGGACGCCTCCCGGAAGACCTCGGCAGCCTCCCTTCCCTCCGCTCGCTCGACCTCTCCCACAACGCCCTCTCGGGGCCCATCCCGGACTCGCTCTTCTCCGGCTCCACGTGCTCCTCCCTCCGCTTCCTCGCCCTCGCCGCCAACCGCCTCGAAGGGCCTATCCCCTCCGCATTGTCGCAATGCAGCCTCCTCCTCAACCTCAACCTCTCCAGCAACCAGCTCTCCGGCTCCCCGGACTTCGCCAACCTTCTCTGGCCGCTCTCCAGGCTCAGAGCCCTCGATCTGTCACGCAACGCCCTCTCCGGCCCCGTCGCGGAGGGCGTCGCCATGCTGCACAACCTCAAGAGACTCCACCTGGGCGGCAACCGCTTCTCGGGACCGATACCGGCCGGCATCGGCCTGTGCCCCCATCTGGACACCGTCGACCTGAGCGGCAACACGTTCACCGGCGCCATCCCCTACACAATGCAGTGGCTCTCCTCCTTGTCCTTCCTTAGCCTGTCCGATAACAAGCTCTCCGGTGACCTCCCCGCCTGGATTGGCAACCTCACGGCGCTGCGGCACTTGGACCTGTCCGGAAACGAGCTCGGCGGCGCGATACCGGAGTCCGTCGGGAGGCTGAAAGGCCTGCATTATCTCAGCCTGGCCGACAACTCGCTCGCCGGAGCCATCCCCGCGTCGCTGTCCGACTGCGCGGAGCTCGCCGAGCTCAGGCTGGGTGGGAACGGACTTAACGGGAGCGTACCGCAAGGCCTGCTGGATCTCGGCCTGGAGGTGCTCGACCTGTCCTCGAACAGGCTCGTCGGGACCCTGCCGCTGCCGGAGTCGGGCAAGCTGTCGCGGACGATACAGTCGTTGGACCTGTCGAGCAACGGCCTCTCCGGGGTGGTTCCTGCGGAGATGGCGCTGTTCTTCAACCTGAGGTACCTGAACCTCTCGTGGAACGGCCTGCGGTCGCAGCTGCCGCCCGAGCTCGGGTTCTTCAGGAACCTGTCGGTGCTCGACCTGCGGAGGAACGAGTTCTTCGGGAGGATACCGGGAGATCTGTGCGATTCCGGCAGCCTCGCAGTCCTGCAGCTCGATGGGAACTCTCTCAGTGGCTCCATTCCTGAGGAAATTGGGAACTGCTCCTCTCTCTACTTGCTGTAAGTAGCTATGCTTCACTCTAAGTTTCACGAACAAGGACACCGATACTGATAAGGATACGATACGGCATGAAAATGGATCATTTTTGGTGTTCGTGCAACATAACTTATGTATGTGTTCTTCTTGATATGTACACAGGAGCTTATCGCACAATGCACTGAGTGGCGAGATTCCGGTGGCGTTGTCGATGTTGAAGAAACTGGAAATCCTCAATTTGGAGTTCAACAGGTTGAGTGGCGAGGTACCGCCGCAGCTCGGGATGTTGGACAATCTCCTGGCGGTGAACATATCCCACAACCGACTCGTCGGGCGTCTCCCGGTGGGCGGCATCTTCCGGAGCCTAGACCGGAGCGCCCTGGAGGACAACCTCGGCATATGCTCTCCCCTCGTGGCCGAACCTTGCAAGATGAACGTCCCTAAGCCGCTAGTTATCGACCCGAACGAGTTCAACCACCACGGCAGCGGCAGCGGCAGCGGCGGCAGCAGCACCGACAACTCGGTCGACCCTCCGGCGCCCAGGAGACCAATGCACAGGCGGTTCTTCAGCGTGTCGACGATCGTTGCGATTGCGGCAGCTCTTGTCATAGCCCTTGGGGTCATGGTGGTGAGCCTGCTCAACGCATCCGCCCGCAGGAGGCTCGGTATCATGGAGAACGCCTTGGAGAGCATCTGCTCGAGCTCGACGCGGTCGAGCAGCCCTGCGGTGGGGAAGACCGTTCTGTTTGGCCCGAAGAGCAGCCTGAGGACCGGAGATCTAGTCAGCGCCGAGTCGCTGCTGAGCAAGGCGATCGAGATCGGGAGGGGAGCGTTCGGAACCGTGTACAAGTCGTCGATCGGAGAAGGGAGGTTCGTCGCCATCAAGAAGCTGCTGACTCCCGACATAGTCCAGTACCACGAGGACTTCGACCGCGAAGTCCGCGTTCTGGCGAAGGCGAGGCACCCGAACCTGATGCCGATCAGGGGCTACTACTGGACCCCTCAGCTGCAGCTGCTGATATCGGAGTTCGCGCCGGGCGGAAGCCTGCAGGCGAGGCTCCACGAGTCGGTCGACGAGCCATTGCCATGGTCCAGCCGGTTCAAGATCGCACTCGCGGCGGCCAAAGGCATCAACCACCTCCACCAGTCCCACCGCCCGCCCATCATACACTATAGCATCAAGCCGAGCAACATCCTGCTCGACGAGCACTGCGATGCGAAGGTGTCGGACTTCGGGTTGGCGAGGCTGCTCCCGAAGCTGGACAAGCACGTAATGAGCAGCCGGTTCCAGAGCGCGGCGGGGTACGTGGCGCCCGAGCTGGCCTGCCAGAGCCTGAGGGTGAACGAGAAGTGCGACGTGTACGCGTACGGGATGGTGGTGCTGGAGCTGGTGACGGGGAGGAGGCCGGTGGAGTACGGGGAGGACGACGTGGCGATACTGGTGGACACGGTGAGGGGGATGCTGGAGCAGGGCAGCGCGCTGGACTGCGTCGACCGGAGGATGGGGGAGTTCCCGGACGAGGAGGTGCTGCCGGTCATGAAGCTGGGGCTCGTCTGCACGTCGCAGATTCCGTCGAGCAGGCCCACCATGGCCGAGGTTGTGCAGATACTGCAGGTTATCAAGACGCCAACTGTGGTGGAGGGAATGGAACCGTTCTGACAGTTTTTAAGTTCACTTGAAAGAGAAAAATTCTTCTTCTTCTTTCCCTTGACTTCTCATTGTGTTGTATGAATTATTGGGTTTTTTTCTTTTCTTTTTTTTTTTTTTGAATTTTTATGGACATGATCAACCTTTTGTGTTGTTGCTACTGATTTTGGGTGATTGATGAAGTTTTTGTTCTAATTGTTTTATTTCAACATGAGCAATATAATTACAGTATGCAGCAATTTTAGTTGGCATTTTCTATAGGCACTCCAAATTTTACTCCAACACAGCCTATTACTTCATGACAGTCCAGCATGGTGTATTTTTTACTCAGGACAGTCCCAAATTTTCTTTGGGACTGCCCACATCCCTTCTCCCCACGCCGCTGTTGCGAACACTGCGCCTCCTCTGCAGCCGTGGAGAAAGGGTAGGTGTGGAGGCCGGTGGGGACGTCCTCGGACCAGCAGTAGAAGCAGGAGAGGTTGAAGGAGGTAAGGTTGGGACAAAAGGAGAGGAGGGGGAGGAGGTCGGTGTCGTGGAGGAGTGGCGGGCGTTGGTGCCAGCGGATGAGGGAGGCGTGGCGGAGGCAGGGGCCCCAACGGAGGGCGAGGGCGGAGGGGTTGCAGGCGTAGACGACGAGCGAGAGGAGGTCAGGGAAGGCGAGGTGAAGGTGGAGGGCGACGAGCTCCTCTTGATTGGGTTCGTCGTGGTGGTGGTGATGGTGGTCGTGGGTTGTAATTGTTGGAGTGGGTGGGGTTCCCAACCTATGTGGAGAAGATCCCGGAGTGCGACGAGCGCCGTCCGATGTTGGAGAAGCTCGGGAGTAGTTGTTACTGCTGCTGCTGCCCCAAAGGGGGTTCTGGACCAAGTCTGCCGAGTTCGGGCCGAACTCGGTCCCAGGCCGAGTTCTGGCCGAACTCGGTCTGGCCGTTCCAGGGTTTGGCCATCCAGTGCTGGTTGCCCCACACAGAGTTCTGGCCGAACTCTGTGTGTCGGGGGGCTGAAGCGGATTTCAGGATGAGTTTTCATCATTGGATCTAATCCAACGGTCCAGGTTGGTTGCGGGATTAGGGAGATATATTGAGTTTTCTCAACCCTAATTCATTATCGTATTATCGCATTGGACAACACAAGTTTGAGAGAGAAGGAGGCAAGAGTGCCATTGCAACTTCGGAGAAGAAGACGGAGGATTGAAGGTCGCTGTTCGAAGGAGATCGTGTTCGGGTAATCTCTACTCGTCGTTCTCGCTCTTCGTAGCCTTGTAATCATTGTTCTTGTCTCTGAGTGTTGTGGAAATCCGATTTGGATCGGGAGGAGTTTGTAGAGGGTGTAATTCTTCTATTCCATTAGTGGAGGCTTCTCAGGGTTGGACTCCGATCGTCCCGTGGTTTTTCCCGCAAGGGTTTCCACGTCAAAAATTCTCTGTGTCTGCGTGGTTGTTTTTGTGTGCTTGTTTTTTGGGTTCGTGCGTTGTTTGCTCGGTCCTCTCGCAGGTACTCTCCGGTTTGGGGAAAGGTTTCCGCGTTTCTTTCCCAACAGAGTGGTATCAGAGCATAGGTTTTGTTCTGGCTGATACCAACAGAGTGGTATCAGAGCTTTGGGTTCAAAGGGTGTCAGGAGTTGACAGAGGAACCAGAGAGGAGAGATGGACGCGAAGCCGGTGCGCATGGTGAACCTTAATGGCACAAACTATCATTATTGGCGGAGCAAGATGAAGGATTTGCTATTTGTCAAGAAGCTGCATCTACCTGTGTTTGCAACCGAGAGGCCCAGTGATAAATCCGAGGAGGACTGGAAGTTCGAGCACATACAGGTGTGTGGGTACATACGGCAGTTTGTTGATGAGAACGTGTACAACCACGTTGCCAATATTGAGCACGCGAAGACGTTGTGGGATAAGCTGGAATCCTTGTATGCGAAGAAGACCGGGGTAAACAAGTTGTTCCTGATCCGAACGATGATGGGTCTGCGGTACAAGGATGGGGCGTCTATTACGGATCACTTGAGTGATTTCCAGGGCGTGGTTGACCAGCTATCTTCTATGGGAGTCAAGTTCGACGACGAAGTTCAGGGACTGTGGCTGCTGTGTACCTTGCCAGACTCGTGGGAGACCGTACGAGTATCTATGATCGCTTCTGCTCCAGAGGGCGTGGTCAGTCTGGAGTTTGCCAAGAGCGGGGTATTGAATGAAGAGATGCGGAGACGTTCTCAGGGCACTTCATCCACATCCCACCACTCAGAGGCACTTGTTTCAGAGAGCCGCGGAAGGGGCAAAAGCAGGGGTCCAGGTGGTGGCAGAGACAAGAGCAGGGGGAAGTCCAAGGGTCGGTACGAGGACTCAGAGTGTTATCATTGCGGTAAGAAGGGCCATATCAAGCGGAATTGTTTCGCTTGGAAGAAGGAGAAGAAGGGCGACAAGGGGAAGCAAGAAGAGAACACTACAGCGGCGGCCTCGGTGCATGGAGGCGATGTGATCGTCGTAGGTGATGAGGTCATTACTAACCTCGCCTGCGATGACAATTCTTGGCTGGTGGACTCAGGGGCTTCAGCACATGTATCTCACAATAGGGCACTGTTTGCCACTTACACGACAGGCGACTGTGGCGTGTTGAAGATGGACAACGGAGATGTGTCGAAGGCGGTTGCCATTGGAGATGTGCATTTGAGAACGAAGACGGGTACGGTTCTTGTTCTCAAGGATGTTCGTTATGTCCCTGATATCCGTTTCAACCTGGTGTCGGTTGGAAGGTTGGATGACGAGGGATTCTTCAGTCTCTTCGGGAATAGTCAGTGGAAGCTTTCCAGAGGTTCGATGGTGATTGCCAGAGGAAGCAAGAAGTCCGGTCTCTACTATATGGAGGGGAGCGCAGAGGGGGCACAGGAGGTGAACGCAGTCAGTGACGCGTCTACCGAGTTGTGGCACAGGCGGCTCGGCCATATCAGCGAGAAGGGGATGAGCTACTTGGTGAACAGGAAAGTGATTCCGGGGCTCAAGTCTACAAAGTTGGAGAAATGCACGCACTGTTTGGCTGGGAAGCAAAGTAGGGTGTCTTTCCAGAGTCATCCAAGTTCGAGGAAGCCGGCGTTGCTCGAGTTGATTCACTCGGATGTCTGCGGTCCTATGAAGGTAAAATCTCTTGGTGGTGCTTCTTACTTTGTGACTTTTATTGATGACTGTTCCAGGAAGGTTTGGGTCTATGCCTTAAAGACCAAGGATCAGGTGCTGCCTACTTTCAAGGAGTTTCAGGCCTCCGTTGAAAGGGAGACGGACAAGAAGTTGTTGTGTGTTCGGTCCGACAATGGCGGCGAATACATCGGTCCCTTTGATGCGTATTGCAGAGAGCAAGGGATACGACACCAGAAGACTCCGCCAAAGACACCTCAGCTCAATGGTGTAGCGGAGCGCATGAACAGGACACTGATGGAGAGGGTGCGGTGTTTGCTGTCAGAAGCAAACTTGTCGGGCAGTTATTGGGGTGAGGCTCTTCTCACAGCTGCTTATATTATTAATTTGTCTCCTAGTGCTCCTTTGCAGGGTGATGTGCCTGACAAAGTATGGTACGGCAAGGAGCCGTCATACAGTCACCTGCGGGCGTTTGGTTGTAAAGCCTTCGTGCATGTACCGAAGGACGAGAGGACCAAACTTGAGCCGAAGACGAGGCGATACGTCTTTGTCGGCTACGGTCGGAATGAGTTTGGCTATAGACTCTACGACCCAGTGGAAGGAAAGCTCTACAGAAGCAGGGACGTGGTGTTCGTCGAGGATCAGACCATGACCAACACTCAGGATTCCGAGACGCCTTCTGAGGCTGAGAAATTGCCTGAGTTAGAGTCATTTCGCTTCGAGCAGTTTCCAGAGGACATCGCAGAGGATCCAGTTATGGGGGAGCCGGTACATGGAGTTGCTCCCAACCTTGATCATCAGCCTGCTGATGGTGGTCAGGGTGTCCCTCAGGAGGATGAGCATGCCGGAGAGGTAGTTCCTGAAGGGGAGGAGGCTGTCGGTATACAGCCAGCACCAGTGGCTCCACTGAGAAGGAGCAACAGGGATCGTCGACCATCTACGAGATACTCGCCGGATGAGTATGTGCTACTGACTGACGGGGGAGAGCCCGAAAGTTTCGCAGAGGCTATGGAAGACGAACACAGGCAGGAGTGGATGGTGGCTATGTAGGAGGAGATGAGTTCCTTGCACACCAATTCTACTTATGATCTGGTACGGTTGCCAAAGGGCAAGAAGGCTTTGAAAAATCGATGGGTGTTCAGAGTGAAGCAGACGGATGATGCTACTCGCCCTCGATACAAAGCGAGGCTGGTAGTCAAGGGCTACGGTCAGCGGAAAGGCGTGGATTATGATGAAATCTTTTCGCCTGTCGTTAAGCATTCGTCTATTCGGGTGGTGCTAGCATTAGCAGCCAGTTTCGACTTGGAGGTCGAACAGATGGACGTGAAGACGGCGTTCCTCCACGGTGATCTTGAGGAGGAGTTGTACATGGAGCAGCCGGAGGGATTCTGTGAGAAGGGCAAGTCACATTTGGTCTGCCGGTTGAGGAAGAGCTTGTATGGTCTGAAGCAGGCTCCGAGGCAGTGGTACAGAAAGTTCGAGTCGTTTATGGGGGAGCATGGTTATGCACGGACGACGTCGGACCATTGTGCATTTGTGAGGTATTTTGCCGATGATGATTTTATCATCTTATTGCTCTATGTTGATGATATGCTATTAGTGGGTCGAAATGCCACTAGGATAGCGGAGTTGAAGCGCCAGCTGGGCGCGGCCTTCTCTATGAAGGATTTGGGCGCAGCAAAGACTATTCTTGGGATGGAGATCAGCCGAGAGAGAGAGTCCAAGCTGCTACACTTGTCCCAAAAGAAGTACATTCACCGGGTACTTCAGCGTTTCGGGATGGACGGGTCGAAGAAAGTGAGTTCCCCCCTCGCGGCTCACTTTAAGTTCACTGAGGAGCAGTGTCCATCTACCGAGGACGAAAAGGAAGATATGGAGCGGGTTCCATATGCCTCAGCTGTGGGAAGCCTTATGTATGCCATGGTGTGTACGAGGCCAGATATTGCTCATGCAGTTGGTACGGTTAGCAGGTATCTTTCGAATCCTGGAAGGGTACACTGGAGTGCGGTCAAGTGGATTCTACGATATCTTCAGGGCACTGCTGGTTGGAGACTTTCCTTTGGTGGTGACGAGCCGAAGCTGGTTGGGTATACCGACGCTGATATGGCTGGAGATGTAGACACGAGGCGATCGACTTCAGGCTACGTGATGATGTTTGCGGGAGGAGCCGTGTCGTGGCAGTCGCGGTTGCAGAAGTGTGTTGCCTTGTCGACGACGGAGGCGGAATACATTGCGGCGACGGAGGCTTGCAAGGAGCTGTTGTGGATGAAGAAGCTGTTGCAGGAAATAGGATTGAAGCAAGAGCAGTATACTTTGCTTTGCGACAGTCAGAGTGCTATCCATCTTGTGAAGAATCAGACGTTTCATAGCCGGTCCAAGCACATCGAGACTCGGTATCATTGGATATGGGATGTGGTTGAGAAGAAGGACGTGGAGCTTGAGAAGGTGCATACAGATGACAACGGAGCTGATATGTTCACGAAGATTCTACCAAGGGAGAAGTTTGAGTACTGCAGGCAGATCGTCGGGATGACGACGTCCTCCCCATAGTTGTGAAGGGGGAGATTTGTTGGAGTGGATGGGGTTCCCAACCTATGTGGAGAAGATCCCGGAGTGCGACGAGCGCCGTCCGATGTCGAAGAAGCTCGGGAGTAGTTGTTACTGCTGCTGCTGCCCCAAAGGGGGTTCTGGACCAAGTCTGCCGAGTTCGGGCCGAACTCGGTCCCAGGCCGAGTTCTGGCCAAACTCGGTCTGGCCGTTCCAGGGTTTGGCCATCCAGTGCTGGTTGCCCCACACAGAGTTCTGGCCGAACTCTGTGTGTCGGGGGGCTGAAGCGGATTTCAGGATGAGTTTTCATCATTGGATCTAATCCAACGGTCCAGGTTGGTTGCGGGATTAGGGAGATATATTGAGTTTTCTCAACCCTAATTCATTATCGTATTATCGTATTGGACAACACAAGTTTGAGAGAGAAGGAGACAAGAGTGCCATTGCAACTTCGGAGAAGAAGACGGAGGATTGAAGGTCGCTGTTCGAAGGAGATCGTGTTCGGGTAATCTCTACTCGTCGTTCTCGCTCTTCGTAGCCTTGTAATCATTGTTCTTGTCTCTGAGTGTTGTGGGGATCCGATTTGGATCGGGAGGAGTTTGTAGAGGGTGTAATTCTTCTATTCCATTAGTGGAGGCTTCTCAGGGTTGGACTCCGATCGTCCCGTAGTTTTTCCCGCAAGGGTTTCCACGTCAAAAATTCTCTGTGTCTGCGTGGTTGTTTTTGTGTGCTTGTTTTTTGGGTTCGTGCGTTATTTGCTCGGTCCTCTCGCAGGTACTCTCCGGTTTGGGAAAAGGTTTCCGCATTTCTTTCCCAACAGTAATGATGTTATGGTGGAGGAAGGGGTGGCTCCGGGGGAAAGGAGGGAGAGGTCGAGGTGGCGGACGGAGGAGAAAGAGTTGGGAGGAGGAAGAGGTCGCGGACGTTGCGGCGGAGTGATAGGATAAGTCGGGTGGAGTGCTCGAGGGAGAAGAAGGGGAGGAGAGGAAGGGAGGAAAAGGAGGACTGCCAAAAAAATTGATAGTCCTTCTAATAGGTAGGACTGCCAAATTTTTTGGCAGTCTTAAAAAATTAGGACTGTCGAAATATTTGACAGTCCTCCCAATATAAAAGGCTGTCAAATTTTTGAATAGAAAGGGCTGTCAAATATTTGATAGTCCTTCTAATAAGAAGGATTTGACAGTCCTCAAAAAAATTGGGCTAGCATGAAACAATTTTTTTGGTGGCAAACTTGTAAATAATAAAAACAAATTTGAACTAGCCTAAGTAAAACTTGGATTGCCTTTAGAAATTACCTTTTAGTTTGAATATGCTGTATTCTGGACTTCAGTCTAAGTTTGTCAATCGTCATCATCTAAGCCTTTCTCCCATCAGCTCAACTATCGAGCATACATTTTTTTTTTCCAAAATTTACAGAGTTTTCATGACCCTCATAAATAAAGGTTATTTAGTAATAAGATCTCATATATTATGTGATATTAGAAATTGAATTTTCAAATTATCCGACATTAGAGTTTGGGACTCCAAATCACTGTTCATTAGCCTAGGTGAACGGTGATTTGAAAACCCAAACACTAACATTATACAATTTGGAGACCCAAATCCTAATAAAAACTGTTATGTGAGACCCTATTACAAAATAACCCTATAAATAAGTTTGACTCATTGGAAGATACGACAAATAATTATTAATAAATTATTTTATTTATCTTCACATAATTTTAAGTATTTTATGTGTTGTTTCTTAATAATTTTGGAATTGAATGAAATATTAGTCACTCTTGCCGATTGGTTACCTATGATACGATAGAAATTTTATTCTTTTACATGTTTTTACAATTTTATTATGCTTTTACACCCTCCCTTGTTGATTGGTATTTTTCGTTCCATTTTCTTTGCTGATCATTAACCGAAAAAGAGGCCCCGATGTCGGCATCGGCCAGTATCGAGTCGATACATGCCAAACTTGCCGGTATCGATCAATATTGCAAACTACGTTTCTCCATGCTCATACATACAAATCGGGATAGTCGTATCGATTACGCCAATGTAAAGGGATTCATCGTGAGAGAGCCCCTCCCTGGTATCCCACCTGGAGGAGGAGATCTAGCTGCTCCCGTCATCAATTCACAATATGTAAGGAATCTCAGCAAAAGAAAGACAATTTGGGGAGGAAGTAACAGTCATTTTATTGAGGAAAATTGGGGATCTGGGAATTACACTAGAACAGTAAATTGCAAAGGAAAGGAGAACAATAACAGTCATCATACCTCTCTCTCTCTCTCTCTGCTGCTCCTCTATTAATAGTTAATAGAATGACCCAGTCAGTTACAAGGCCTGTTCATACAGTTATGCTGACTCAGCAAATTATGCTGAGTGGCTAGTGACTAGTCTCCTGTAGCTGAGCTGGAATGTAACTAATGCTGAGCTGGAATGTAAGTAATGGAAGGCATGGAGGCCTTTATTACTGATACTCTTTAACAGTATCATAGCTACACTAACTAACCATTACCTGGGCCTCAGTACATAACTGCCCAATACCTGAGCTGGAGTGAGAGTGACACCCCACCAAGCAGGTGAGGCTTCATCACATCGTCCGGGCTCAGAGAACACCTGAGACATCACCAAAGAGGTCCAACTCCTGCCTCTTCTTGTAAAATCATCAGGTTCGGCAGCCACCATGAACTGTCCGTCGGCGGAGTAGCGGATGGATCGAACTGCACCGAGGCTTCCCTTGATGCCATGCTGAAGCAGATGAGTAATCTAAATGACCTACCAGAGAAGAGAGGACCTGCGGAGTTGAGGAAGAGATTTATTTTAGTTGGTTTTTCCTTGTTCAACATACCTAGGTGTGTGTGCTAGAATCTAAGTTACAAGCATACTTTACAGTATCGACAAATACCAACCCGATACGACCGATACCGAAACAGTTTGGCATGTCCCGATCCGATGCCGACCTATAGGGATACTGACGGATACCGATATAGTCTCTTTTTTAGTCAATTCGGCAAATAAAATTGAACGAAAAAGAGCAATCAACAATGATGTAAAAGCATAATAAAGTTGTAAAAGAAAAATAATAATTATATATCGCAAGTAAACCAATCTGCAAGAGTGACTATGACTACTATTTCATTTAATTTTAAAACTGCTAAGAAACAACACATGAAACACTTAAAATTATGTCTAAATGTATAAAAAAATTCTAAAGTTTTAATAATTAATTAATAATTATTTGTTTTCCAATACCAAAAAATTCGATACTCCGATTCGAAACTGTCGATACCATTGATCTCGATACTCATAGGAAAGATCCAATATCGATTTCGATACAGGATATTAGGAACCTTAGTTAATGTAGAAAATAATGGTTAGTTGATTTTATTGATGGACTACTTCACTACTTATAGGGAGTCTAACTCCTCTACATACTACATATTCCGATGTGGGACTAAAAGTCCCTTATTGATTCTCAACACTCCCCCTCAAGATGGGCGATAGATATTGATCATCCCCATCTTGTTACATAGCTTCGTCAGACTTAATGAACTAAGGCCCTTAGTCAAACAGTCTGCAACTTGTTCTTCTGAGCGGACATGGTCAATCTTCAGTATCTCTTGTTCTAGCTTCTCCTTGATGAAGAATTGATCAATCTCGATGTGCTTCGTCCTGTCGTGCTGAACTGGATTGTTAGCTATACTTATTGCAGCTTGACTATCGCTCAGAAGATGTAGTGGTGCTCCCTTGTCTAGCTTCAACTCTGTCAGCAATGCTTTTATCCACAGCAACTCTGACACTCCCAGAGCCATTGCTCTGTATTCTGCTTCAGCTGTCGACCGTGCTACCACAGACTGGTTCTTGCTTCTCCATGAGACCAGATTTCCTCCTACAAAAATACAGTATCCCGTGGTAGACCTTCTGTCGTCTATGCAGCTCGCCCAGTCTGCATCACAGTATCCCTCAACTTCTATGCGTCCATTCTTTTTGAACAATAGCCCCTTTCCCGGCGTTCCTTTCAGATATCTCAAGATCTGAAATACTGCTTCCATATGACCCTTTCTTGGATCATGCATGTAGCGACTCACTACACTCACCGCAAATGAGATATCAGGGCGAGTGTGTCCCAGATAAATCAATCTTCCTACAAGTCTTTGATATCTTTCACGATCAACGGGCTCTCCTGCTTCTGCTCCCAACTTGCACTTCTGGTCAATTGGAGTGACTGCTGCTTTGCATCCCAACATCCCTGTCTCCTTCAGCAGATCTAGTGTGTATTTTTTCTGTGAGAGAACAATTCCTTGTTCGCCTTCACACACCTCGATACCTAGAAAGTACCTCATCGCTCCTAAATCCTTCACTTCAAACTCCTTCGCGAGTTTTAACTTCAGCTTAGTGATCTCGACTTCATCATCACCTGTGATCACTATATCATCCACATATACAGCAAGTATAGTGATGTGGCCTCTTGCATGCTGGAGGAAGACCGTATGATCTGCATTTGTTTGACGGTATCCCATGCCTGTAACAGCCTTTCTGAATTTGTCAAACCAGGTTCGAGGAGATTGCTTGAGCCCGTATAGTGACTTCTTCAGTTTACACACCTTTCCTTGCGACGTCCCTCCGTTTGATTCCGTCGCGTAGCACCCTGGTGGGAGCTCCATGTATACTTCTTCTTGCAGGTCCCCATGAAGAAAGGCATTCTTCACATCCAGCTGGTACAGCTTTCATCCATAGTTTGCTGCAATGGAGACCAGAGTTCTCACGGTGCTCATTTTTGCTACTGGGGCAAACGTCTCATCATAGTCTATGCCATATGACTGGGTGAATCCTTTTGCAACCAGTCTCGCCTTGTATCGCTCGACCTTTCCTTCTGGCGTCTCTTTCACTGTGTACACCCATTTGCATCCTACAGCTTTCTTCCCTTTGGGTAATGGAACCAGCTCCCATATCTTATTTTTCTCCAGTGCCCCAAGTTCTTCCATCATTGCAGCTTTCCACCTTGGATCGTTCTTTGCTTCCTGCCAACACTTGGGCAACGAAGTAGAGTCTAACGATGCAACGAAGGCTCGATAATTCGAAGAAATGTTAGAATAAGACAAGAAGTTGGCAATGTCATGTTCGTAATCATCAAAACGAGCAGGAGCCTTTCCCGCATTGATGCGAGAAGATCTCCTTAAGGGAGTAATAGGTGGTGGAGAGATCATACCATCCGAGTCGGAGAGATCCGCATCAGAATCTGAGTGATTCAGTGCGGGGGCAACATCCTCAGGAGTTGGAGCAGGAGTAGACGAGGGACTTGGTACAGTAGGCACAGGGCACGACATAGGCACAGTACTGGACTTCTGTTGTCTCCTTCTGTAGACTTGGAGCTCCTTTTCCCTTGTCTGCTGCTCCCCCTGCGTAACATATGTATCGTCGTCTTCATTTTCTGTATCTGAGTCACTGTGCTCTCCCCCTTTCGTCCAGTTTTCTACAACCGGACACAGAACCGATCCGACAACCACATTTGGGCTAATTATCTCTCCCTCACAACGAACACCATCTGTGTTAGGTGTGTCACCAAACGCTGAACCTTCATCCGAACCATAGTATGGTTCGAGTTCTCTGAATGTAACATCCATGCTGACAAACATCTTCCTCTCGACTGGACTCCAACAGGCATATCCCTTCTGCGTAGCCGTGTAACTGACAAAGACACATTTAACTGCCCTAGGATCCAGTTTGCCATCGCCTGGCCTATTATCTTGGACAAAGCACACACATCCAAAAACTTTTGGTGGAACAGTGTATGTAGTTGCCCCAGTAAGCATCTCCAATGGTGTCTTCCAGTCCAATACTTGAGATGGCATTCTGTTGATGAGATAAGAGGCCGTCAATATAGCCTGTCCCCAGAAGTGTTTCGGGACATTCATAGCCAACATCATTGTCCGTGCGACTTCCAGCAGGTGTCTGTTCTTTCGTTCTGCCACACCATTTTGGGCCGGAGTATAAGCACACGAAGTTTGATGAAGTATTCCATGAGTGAAAAAATACTCAACAACACGCTTATTAGTATACTCCGTCCCATTGTCTGACCGAAAACACTTAATTTTAGCGCCATATTGTGTTTTCACCCGTCGATGAAAGTCCTGAAAGGCCTCAAGGACGTCACTTTTATTCTTCAAAAGGTCGACCCATGTCACGCGGGTATAACAATCAATAAAGGTGACGAACCATCGAAAGCCGTTAATCCCGGTTGTAGGACAAGGGCCCCATACGTCCGAATGTATCATGTCAAAAGCAGCTGAACTCCTATTTCCTGTGCTTACATACGAGCTTCTGGTATGTTTTCCCAAAGCACATGCATTACAAAATAACTTCTCTTTATTAGCCCTTTGATATAAGGACGGATACATTCGACCAATAACCGGAAAAGAGGAATGACCGACACGCTGGTGGTGGAGGAGCAAGTCGGCTTCAACACTGCGACAGGAAGCTTCTGGTGGTGCGTCTGCTAACAAGGATGCCAATGCTTTGTCCAGTACAGTCCTGTCCAAATACTACAGCCCCTTATGCCATGTGCCAGTCCCAAGTCGTCGTCCTGTCCCTTTCTCCTGAAAAGTCACCTGAGGAATGTCAAAGGAAACAGTACAGTTAAGATCAAGTATAATGGCACTAATGGATAGAAGATTGACAGGAAAAGACGGAGCATGAAGGACATTGGTTAGAGTGATGGAAGGGTTGCATGCGACAGTGCCTTTACCCATTACAGGGCTGGATGTACCATCAGCGGTCTGAATACTCTCCGGCAATGGTAGGAGAGTATATTCCCGAAACGCACCACGGGACCCCGTGACATGGCGAGATGCCCCAGAGTCCATAATCCATCCTGGCTGATGGATAGATGCAAGTGCACGTGTAGAATCATCGGTGCTGGTTTGGGCAAAGCAAGTGAAGTGATCTCCCGAGGTGGAAGATGCCCCAGGACTGTCAGCTGAACCCAGCTTTGTGCCACACAACTTCTCAAGGAACTCCCGCTCAAACGGGGTTATTTCAGCCAGGTGATGCTCTCCCCCGTCTTCCGCCAGATTTGCTTTGTGTCCGCCCCTTCTACCAGCATATCCCCCTCTACTACCACGTCGGCCTCCACGACCCCGTCCTCGATCAGTAGACTGATTGCGTAAGGATTTGGGACAAAATCGGATGTAATGTCCGGAGTCACCACAATTGTGGCAAACACCACCCATAGATGGAGGTTGATTGAAGGCAGCAAGGGCA
Organism: Iris pallida; assembly: GCA_029216955.1. Taxonomy (NCBI): domain Eukaryota; kingdom Viridiplantae; phylum Streptophyta; class Magnoliopsida; order Asparagales; family Iridaceae; genus Iris; species Iris pallida. Next base: position 10,424,537 of record JANAVB010008599.1, read on the forward strand.
GATTTGTTAACCGTGGCTTGCTCCCCCTGGGAGGAGCCTTTGTTGGGCATCAACTTCAGTCGAGCTTCTTCCTGTGTCATAACAGCTATAGCTTCTTCCAGAGTCGGAAGCGTAGGTTGAGATAGGAGGATATTCCGTCTCTGCTCAAATACAGGATGTAGTCCCTTTAGGAATTTCATCATACGCTGCCTGGAAATATAAGCCAGGAACGTCTGAAAATACTTCGCGAATGCCGGTTCAACCTGGGCAACTTCCATCCCAAGAGGATCATAATGATCCAGATCAGACCAGTACTTCTTCAACATGGCCGCGTACTCAGAGATGGTACGTTCGTCTTGGGCCACCCTATCGAGTTCATCTTGCAGTGAAAGACTCGCATAGGGTTGCCGGAGCCGGAGTACATATCTTTTAGAGTTTGCCAGATATCAGCGGCAGCCTCCATTGCCTCGACATTGTCCGACACCTGGTCGGTTAAAGAGGCAGTCAACCACCCAGCCACGACGTTGTTGACAATCTCCCAAACAGCAAATTCCTTGGTGGAGCAATCGGCCGGCACCTTGGCTTGGCCAGTGACATAGCCAACCAAGCCACGTCCCTTCAGAGTCCGCAGCGCCTGCCGCGACCACTTCAAGTAGTTGGACGTTCCTTCCAACTTCGTCTCCAGCTTCTCCAATTTCCCTATTTTGTAAGGGGACGGATCCACATCAGTATGGATCACACGTGGGGTTACCTCGGTTAATCTTTTAGATAAGATATCATCAACCAAGGCCTTCATCTCGTCGGCCGTCAGTTTGCCACTGATCGAATCCATGGCTTCTGCAACTGTGAACCCTATTCGTCGGCTTCGTCGACGTCGGAGTCGGCAACTACCCCAACTTCGTCGTCTTCTTCGTCTTCGTCGGCTTCGTCGTCGTCTTCGACGACAGAGACTTTACGAACGCGCTACGAACTTGGCCAACACCGGCGCGCGCATGTTAAGTGAACACGTCAGGATACCAGAGAAGACATGATCAGTCTCTGTATAGATCCTGATGTGAAGGAGGAATAACAAAATAAACATTTGTTAGTTCCAAACGGCGCAATCTAGGAAGTCGGTGCAAATACAATATTTGACATCTCGACTGTCTTCGAAATATGCCGTTTTTTTCTTTGTTTTTTTTTTTTTTTTTTTGTGACGGCTAGGGTTAGGGTTTGGATGGGACTGTTAGGGCTAGGGTTAGGATTTCCATGTTAGGAGGGGGGGAGGCGGTAGGTGCTGTAGGGTTGGGGGGGCGGGAGGAGGCTGTATGGGAGGGAGGGGGGCGGGCTGAAGGGGGTGCTGTGGGCGGGTTGAAGGGGGGCGGGCTGAAGGGGGTGCTGTGGGCGGGTTGAAGGGGGGCGGGCTGAAGGGGGTGCTGTGGGCGGGCTGAAAGGGGTGCTGTGGGAGGGGGGCGGGCTGAAGTGGTGGAGCGGCTAGGGGTGGGCGGGTGCTGCTGTGGGCGGCGGGTGGGTGGGGTTCGATGGGCGGGTGGGTGGGGGGGGTCGGGAGGGGGGGGGGGTCTTTTAGGGGGGGGGGGGGCGGCTAGAGAGAGAGAGATTTTTTTTTTTTTTTGTGGAGAGAGAGAGAGAGAGAGAGTTATGGCTCTGATACCATGTAGAAAATAATGGTTAGTTGATTTTATTGATGGACTACTTCACTACTTATAGGGAGTCTAACTCCTCTACATACTACATATTCCAATGTGGGACTAAAAGTCCCTTATTGATTCTCAACAGTTAACAGAACACATCGGCCTGAAAGATTACCTTCCCATTTTGAGCATCTACGAGCAACCCATCACAGTGATCTCCAACAACGGTAACAAGTTTCACACCTGGACTCATGGATCTATGCTGCAAATGGGCAGGTGGAAATCACACAATAATATTTTGAAAAAAAAGGTATAAAATAAGGCTTTTATAGGAGAAATTATTCAGTGAGCCGGGCTCACCAAGAGTCTTGATTTTCCTCCACTTGATGGTCCGAAGTTTTGAGGATGAGGAAGAGAATCAAGGCTCCCACTGCATCCATTTACTCATCAAAAATAGAGGAGAATTAGGGTACATGGTGAGTCCGGCTCACTGAATAATTTATCAAAGTAGTAGATGCTACATTTCAGCATTAGCTGCTTCCTCAAAGAAGCACCCGAAAAATGTAAATAATCACTTCTTATTTTCAGATGAAACAGAAACAAAAAAATTTCAGATTCTAGATCATACTTGAAAATAATATTCAACCATTACAGAGTCAAAGAAAATAATCCAGGATATTTTATTGGGTTAATTAGTTGTACCCCCCTATGGTTTGTACATATTTTGGTAATTGTCCCCGTTGTTTCAAAAATAAAGAACACCCCCCTGGTTGCTTAATTTTTCACTCATTTTCTTCTATGCACCAGGGGGGTACAACTAATTAACTTTATAAATCAGGGGGGTGTTCTTTATTTTTAAAACAACAGGGACAGTTCCCAAAATATGTACAAACCATAGGGGGGTACAACTAATTAACCCTATTTTATTTCAGTGATTGTCAAATTTATTTTTACTCATTTCAACAGACCTTCATTTATCCTATAACCGTTTATAGTTGAATAATTTAGAGACCTAATCGACATTACTGATAAATGTCGCAATATTTTCATAATAAGGTTGAGGGCTCCCTCACCATGCACCAGAAGACGAGACAAAAGGCGCAAGGCTGAACGTTATAAGGCGGCTAAGGCAATACATTAACCTCAAATAGATCTCCCTTTGTCTGGTCTAGCTCATGCAATAGTAGCTCTTCCGCTATCCTAATCGGCATCCATAAGTTGAAGTAATAGCAGCCCTTAAATGGATCAAATATTCTTGTCTATCGCTTTGTTCAATGCAATGGAAGTTCTTGCGTCTACTTTTGTCCTTGATCACAATTGTCCTACATATACTTCCGAAAGGTTAGAATCGCTCTCGTAACCTATCATCGTTCAGGGAAGAAAACCCATAATTTAGCTTCATCAATCTCTTTCACAAACTTGCCATTGCACTATGGGCAAAAGACCGAATCATCCAATGTAAGGTTTTTAGTGTTGGTTATTCAGTTGAAGAAGCAACTCCATAGGCTTCAGCTTTCGTCTCTCTCGTCAATGGCTGTCATGGTAAGATCTTGGTTTATTTAATTATCACGACTGCCAAGCACGTTGATAGGGGCTCAATGTTCGATATTTACCTCCGGAGATCCTTCTCTTCCAAGTTGGCCTTACGTTTTGACTTAATTCACATACCGTTAAATGCCACAAATATATTCATAGTAAGGTTGAGGGCTCCCTCACCATGGAAGGGACTTTTTTTTTTTTTTTTTTGAGACTATGAAGGAAACAAACCTTCTGATTGCTAGCCACATCTGGAAGACATAATCTCTCAATAGTATTGTTGTTCCATGAAATTGTGGAACCCCAATTAAAGCTAACTGAAGAGAGATACTTCCTAAGGCCTTCATCTTACTCGTAGACTCTGCTTTGCTTCCTACCTCTCACAAGAATATCTACACCACTCAAATCCCCAGTTATACCAAGGGGCCTAGAACACTATCATTTTTCAACACATCTGTTCTACTTGGATTACGATTCTGGGATGAAAATTATAAATGTTGGATAAAATTTCAAGAATTTTGGGGTTCATTCGATATATGTGTTTAGGGTGTAGTACTTGTTTCGAAGGTCTATTTCATAGTTTACTGTATCGGCCGATACCGATACGATTTTACATGTCCCGATTCGATACCAACCGATATCGATACTAACCGATACCGACATTTGAGATCTCTTTTTGAGTCAATTCTTCAAAAAAAATTGAACGAAAAAGACCAATCAACAAGGGTTTAAAAGCATAGAAAGGTTGTAAAAGTATGTAAAATAATAAAATTTATGTATCGCATGTAAACCAATCGACAAAAATGACTACTATTTCATTCAATTCCAAAATTACTAAGAAACAACATAGAAATACTTACAATTATGCCTAAATAAATAAAATATTTTTTTTAATAGAATTTTAATAGTCTATTAATAACTATTTGCTTTCTGATACCAAAATTCGATACGCCAATCCAAAACTGTTGATACCGCCAAAGTCCAATACCAATTCTGATATCGATATTGCGAACTTTGGGACTGTATTTTGGTACTACAAATTTCCTACAAATAATTTTATCTATCTGGCCATCGATCATGGCTACATACTAGGTAAAATATTGAGCATGATCCACATCAAAATTGGTTAAATGCAACACCCTTGTGTTAGTAAATTTTTGTAACTTTTATATAAGCCTTTACTTTTAGAAGTGTGTTAGGTATCTTTGTATGATGGGTAATCATAAAAACTTCCCCATCTTTAATTTTTCTTCCTTCCACGTTAATCAATTTAGTAAGAGAGCATCAATTAGTCATCTTTTCTATCATAGTAATTGTTCAGTTTCATTGATTCACTGAAATCAAATGGATAACCATTTCTCGAACTTATTTAAATTAGTCCAAGAAAGTAAATCATCATTTTTACATCTCCATTTGCTTCATGCTTTGAAGGCTTGAGTTTGTGATTTGGTAAACCAAAATGGACAGTTACTGTATTTGCATCTTCTGAATTTCTCTTTCCTTTGGATTCAATTTTGCATCCAAGAAAGTGAATCATCATTTTTCCATCTCTATTTGCATCCTACGTTGGAGGCTAGATTTTGTGATTTGGAACACCAAAATGATAGTTACTCAATTTGCATATTCATTTGCATCCTACTGGAGATGCTCTTAGTCATAATCTTTGTAAAGCTCATTAGTTTCTTTAGTTCTTTTGTCCCCTTTCAGTCCAACACTGCAAATGATGGATGCCTCCTATGTAATCACTTCTACAAATAGTCTGGGTCAAATGAATGAAATCTAACATTGTATCATAGCCATGGCCATATTGATTTTTCTCTTTCTAACCCCTAACCTATCAACACATCTAGAAGCGGCTTCCAACCTTCCCACCACCACCCAGAGCCGGCTCCAAGCCTAGGCAACCTAGGCATGGGCCTACGGCCCCAAATTTTACAAAGGCCCAAAATTTTACAAAGGCCCCCTAAATTTTACAAAGCCCCCCTAATTTTACCTAGGGGCTGCTATTTTCAGGATCACCCAAGGCCCCAATTTGGCTAGAGCCAACCTTGTCAATACCCTCTTTCCCAAACCCATCCTCTCCAAAACGAATGCTTCCTCGGTCACAACGACTTTCTCGGCCACGACTACTTCCTCGATGATTACAAGATCGTCATCAATATTACTTTTGGTAATTCGCTCTTACGCTATCGACCTTTCCAATTTCTACCTCAAGTTCATCACCAGCCACCCACTGATTCGTAAACATTGATACTTCAAATACAACGCTTCCTCTCCTACTAGTCCTCTAAGGGTAGGAGTAATTATCCAGTGGGACGGGCTCACCGCGTGGCAGTGGTGAATGGTGAGCCCGTCCAATGGTATAATCACACATAATAATATCTTACTATTTTTTTTGGGTAATCCAATAGTTTGATTAGTTTCTTTTTTGATTTTTGATATTATCATGTGTAATTGTACCATTGGATGAGCTCATCATTCACTACTATCACGTGGTGAGCCCATCCCATTGAATAATTTCTCCTAAGGTAGTTTAGTCGCTACATTTTTACTACAATGTTATCAACCCTGGTATACCCACTCTGAATATTTGATTCGGAGGCTATCCATCTTATGACAGATCCCTCGTCTCGTTTCTACTTCAAATATTCACTCTGTCCTGATACAGGCTACTCTCGGTCAAGGTTCACACTATCAGCCGATATGGATATGCACCGGACACATTTTATCCTTTTTTGCATGTCTTCATCCCATATTGACCACTACCGGTACCAACATGGGGACTCTCTTTTAGCGTCAATTCAACAAAGAAAAAATACAAGAAAAAGAAATAAATACTAGGAAAACGGTGTCAACACAATGATTCGGTGTGTCGAAGATAAACATGTTACATGTCGTCGTGTTGATAAGATTTTATCGACACAATATAATCATTCCATTTGTCGAAGTTGTATATTTATACATTCACAACATCCATCAATCTTAATATTATTCAGCTCGAATCTAACAAAAAATAACAAATAATATATATAATTATGTCTAGATGTATGGAATATTTCTAGTTTAAAAAAAGAAAAAGAAAATTACTATTAATTTTGAGTTTCCAAAACTCAATCCAAAACCTCCGAAACTACCGATACACATACTCATATGAAGCGTCTGAAATTGATTCTAATATCGACATTATGATCCTTGCTGACGGTAGATCCTTACCCGTCTTTTGTTGAGTTCATCTGTCCTACCTACCTCTTTTTTCCTTTGTGCATGTCTACTATTTCCCTACACTATCATTGAACCTATATCTCTTAATTTAACTAAAATGCACTCGACCTACCTCTTTCTTCCGTTGCACATGTCTACTCTATTCCTAAACTATCAATGAACCTCATGTCTCTCAAATAACTAACATACAACACTCTGTTACCTCCTCATCCTCATGCTTTATGCATGATCCTCGCACCGGGCTCGAGATTGGGAGTGCACCCCTGTTTGGGGGTTTTGTTATTAGTGCGACTAAAGAAGCCGGTTTGTATGATGTTATACCTTCAGAAAGTGTGGAGCATAGCTGAAGGTTTTAGAAGATACTTAGCTGAAAGTGAGTTACTAATCTAGGTAGGATCATTCCAAGAACATATATAGTTCTCTCTTGGAAGGATAATCCCCATATTATAGATATCATGTTTCACATGTAATGTGTGTGCATTCTCCAAGGTTTACCTCCAAAGGATGAAATTTCGTCTCTCTGCGTCGTGTACTTTTGCACGGAGTAACAGAATACTACTTTGCAAGTTAGCTCTCCTTGGAAACCTCCTGCAACCAGCAACCTATCTTTAACAACAAATGTACTAATTCGAATCCTTGAAAATCCTTCCACCAAACTTCCAGGATATCTCTGTCATCAGATATTTGGAGAAACAAATTTTACCAGTTTTAAATACTAGAAAAAAAATCTATGAGAAATATAAGGGAAGACCAAACAGAGAAATTAATGGCTCATGTTTCATGATTAGCAAGACAGATGCAATTGTAAAGAAAAGTAAGGGAAAAGCACCTCCTTGCACAGGAGCCACATGTCCTGAAAAATCAAGTACCTCTGACAAATTGCAAGAAATTGATGAATAATGCATGACTGAGGCATTTGACATAAAATAGACATCATGTTTTGAAGTTGCCCAAATCAAGTTTCTCAGCTGCATATGAGAACATCTTTCATTTATCATTCACAATAACAAGATCCACATGAAAGGTTTTCAGAATAATAATTGAATATTTTAAAGAACGTAATGCCAAGACATAATAGCAGCATCAATTGGGTTCGTTTTGGAAGTTGTACGTGCTAGCAAAGGAATGAGATGCTGGATTGTATCTTGTTTCTTGTTGAGCCCTCAAAGGGGATAACAATGAAGTTGGCAATTTAGTCCCCACATCGGATAGGTGGTAAAATCATGAGGTGTAGATAATTGAGATTGGTTCAGGCCTTACATGTAAAATCCCTTTTAAGACATGTGGGTCTGGTCCAATATCGCACCTCATCGGCCAACTCCGATGTTCCCAACAAGTGGTACCAGAGCCTATGGTTACGAGGGCTAGTTTGGACGACTCTAATTGGTTCGAGACGGTGTCGAACGTTCATGCGTCATCCTTCATAAGGTGTTCTGGGCGGAAAGCTACGTATTATACGAGGTTTTTTCTCAATGTAGAGTTTTGAGCATTCTCCATAAGGTGGTATGGGTGTCAAGAAATTAGCAAGCGGAAAGCGGATCAGACCTAATACGAGCAAAGGTAACATAATGAACTAAGCTGGAGATTGTTGAATTATACCTCATTTTCGGTTGAGCCCTCAAAGGGAGTGACAATGGAGTTGGCAATTTAGTCCCACATCAGATAGCAGGTGGGATAATGAGGTGTAGATAATTAGGATTCATTCAGACCTTACATGGGAATTCCCTGTTAAGGCATATGGACCCAGTCCAATATCGTACCTCATGGGACAGCTCCGGTTTGGGTCACACCACGTTCCCAACAAGTGGTATCAATTGTTCGTCCAGAAGCATTGTCAAACCCATCTGAAGATAGCCAACCAACATCTAACAAAAGTGTCAAGCATAGATGAGAACATGATATTTTTTGGTGACTATGTCACTTGGACAAATCTCAATCTTTACTTCTTTCAATAAAATATAAGATTGAATACAAACTTGTTGAACCCTTTGCCCTCACTGAACTCAAAAAGAAACCAGAAGATTATAATGAAATCATCCCCTACGAAAACGATGACTCCTTGCACAGATATCCTCTTCCTGCTGCCTCGAATTGCGAGTAGGCTGTAAAACGATTCAAACCGTTTGTATTCGACTCGGTCCAAGCTCGTTTTAAGCTCGTTCGTGGACTAATCGATACCAAGTTCGACCATAGGTTGTTCGACTCGATCTTGTTCACAAATAGGCTCGAGCTCGGGCCAATTTCTCATATTATGACTTTTTCTATATGTTATGCCTTTTATAATAGATAGAAATATATTTTGTCTTAGAAATTTTACTCATTTTTTTGTTCTTTATATGATGGTAAATTTATGATATAAAGAGCATAAGTAATTCAATAAAAAAGTCTTTAAAACTTAAGAGAAACAGTGTGATAGTCTATACAACATGTCATATAAGTACTCACTACTAGGATTGTAAAACGATTCAAACCGTTCGCATTCGTCTCGGTCCAAGCTCGGCTCGAATCAAACTCGTTCGATAGTTAAGTCAAACCAAGTTTGAACACCCTTTGTTCGAGCTCGTTCGTTCAATTTTCAGCCCTAACAGCGAGCACAAGGAGAAAAATACAGACTCTCTTAGCTTGTTGTGGACGAAAACCTTGAATCTCCTATATTGTGTTCCTTCTTGTGCCTCCACCCACAACACATATAAGCTGAGAAACCTATTTTAGGGTTTTAGGAAATTTCTAAAATAGTCCACCGTTAGATCTGGCCATCAAATAGATCGAACGGTGATGATTAAAACCCAGAACACGTTCAGCCCTGACTGAACTAAAGTCGGCCTGAGTTCAGTGTGGCCCCTGCCAAAAGATTATGTCATAAAATGCCCCCAGTTCTGACTGAACTATGTCAGAACCGAACTCGGACCGAGTTCGGTCACTATAATTCTTTCCCTCTAGTATGATAAGAGGTGCTGATCCCCATGGCTCCTTAATTGGACTCCATGTCTGTCGCCCCGCGGCAGAGTTCCTGCTCCACCTTGCCACTGATCTTCGATCTCCCGAGCTTTTTTGCATCTTTCGTCGTCTCCAGCTCATCGACCACCACGTCGAGCTAGCTGTCATGCTAGCAACTCCTGCACCATTTGGATCATGCGGACATCAATGACACGTCCAAGGCCAAGTTCCTAACGATCAGCCTCACACTAAGTCTTGGATGTCTGTCTCGGACTTTCCGAAACGTGCTACCGTTCCGACGAACTTTTTCACCCTTGGTTGGCCCAACCAAGTGAACGGTGCAGTCCTCCCGAGATTCACACTCCTGAACATGCAAACCTTCACATCCGATACTGAAGCTTCTTCGTACACATGTATCCTCGAGAAGAATACCATGTATTGTTCACGTCGTCGATGACCCACAGCTCCTCCTGAACTGTGTAAATGGAGATGCGCCTGTCTTGGATTGAGTTTGCTGCACACCTTGATCTCCTTCCTGGTTTCGAACAACTGAAAAAAATGCTGCTCCGTGATGCTTTGGCAAATATATGTTACCAAAATCGGATCCGTAGAACAACTCTCCTGGAGTCCGACCAGCTGTCATGGGATCGACAGATTGACCCTCAATCTTCAACTCATCTTCACCCACTGCTTTGTCTCAACGAACGGAATCTTCCATATCCCTCAAATATTCTTGAACACCTCCTGTAAGCCCCCTGAATTTCTCGAATTATTTTTCGAATTTTTTAATGAATTATTTTCAATAATTTATTTCTATATAATTAATTTCGATTTGATTAATTTTGATTTAATGCTCTTTACCGTGACTTGGATTTCTAGAGCATCAGGGATGCCAGTCTCTGGAAACTTCCTTCTTGGAGTTTGTAGTAGACGAGATTATCTTCATGTTGATATATCGTGTCCCACTCGAACTTGCTCCCTTGTACTCTTTTTGCTTCGCGCAAGTTCGGGTCAATTTAGACCATTTAATTAATAATTGATTTCCCACTCTTTTCCTTGATCATCGTTTGCACGTTACCGTGACTTTTAATTTAGGAGCACCAGACCAGTCGTTTTCTCAGAACCAACTTGTCATGTCTGATCTACTCGAGACGCTCTTCACCCATGACCTTCGTGTCCCACTCAGACACTCCATTTTGTGCTCCATTTCCTTCGCACAACTTTCGGTTCAATTTAGACCAATTTATCGTCTGCCGTAATTCGTGATTTAATTTCCAACTTAATTTTCGGACCCGATACCTGTCCAATCCAGTCGACCCAATATATGGTCCTGGCCTATTTTGAGCCTACTGTGCACGTGCCACTTGCGTGCCATCGAATTGATTTTCCTTGTGCTCCCATTTCGTCCATGATTTTAAATAGTTAAATTATTATTTTAATTAAATCTTGGCCCCAAGCTTGTCCAAACCTGACCGAACCGGATCCAACGCCCAACCAAATTTTATGTTATCCCCTTATGAACACCCCCACACAATTCCTCTTTTTTCTATTTTAAAATATTCCTTCTCTTTTATTTTATAAATATCTCTTTCTAATATATATATATATATATATATATATATATATATATATATATATATATATATGTATGTATCTCTTCCTTAAATAACTCCAACACACACACACACACACACCCTCTTCCATCACCATCAGCACTCTCCTTTCCCCCATGTGGCCGAACACACACCCCCCCTCTCTCTCTCTCTCTCTCTACTTTCTCTTTCTCTCTCTCCCTCTCATTAATATTTCTTTCTCTCTCATTCAAATATATATATATACATATATATGTCTCTTTCTCTCTCTTCAAAACACACACACACAACCCCCCCATACCAGCACACACCCCCCCTCTCTCTATCAACCGACTTCTCTCTCTCTCTATAATATCTTTCTCACACTCTCTCTCTCTTCTATATACAATATATATATATACACACACACACACACAACCCTCTCTCCCTCTCTCAACAGCCACCTCCCTCCTTCCTCCTCCCTCTCATGGCCGACACCCTTTCCCCCTCCATGAGCACAGCCACCACCACCTCCATGTACACCATCACCACCACGAGCTCCAACACCATCACCTCCATCATCATCCTCAACACCATCTCCACACAACACCACACTACCACCTCCACCACACCAACCTCCGTTGCCGTGCCCCGGCGACCGCCGCCGCGTCGTGCGCCACCACGTGGCCGATGCGCCCCCGCAGCAACAGCAGCGAGGCAGCCGCAGCAGCGCGCGCACAGCCGCGCGCGAGAACCGGCCGGCCGCGCGTCGCCCCGGCCACTACCGTCGCCGGCGAGGGGCTGGGCGACCTCCCCATGGCGGCCACCGTCCTCCGGGACGCGCCGCCTAGACGTTTCGTGCGTTTACGTCGAAATCCCGTCGACGCGCGCGGAGGAAAGCTTCAGAATTCGTGTCTCGGGACAGCAACTTCGCGTACGTTTTTCGGAAAATCCGACCGTTGGATCGGCGATTTCTTCACTCCGTCTCAATCTCGGTATATACCTCTTCATCCCTCTCAAATTTCACCCGTTAATTTCGTCGTTTGATAGATCAAAACCGGCCACCAAGTTGACACTTTAAATTGTGTTATTTTTGGACAGTTTTGTGGAGCCGACTTCGTCGACTCGTATCTCCTCCGTCGCAGCTCCGGTTGGTGCGCTACCAGTTCCTGTGTGAAGCTGGTATAATCCTCTTCCTGCCCCCTTTAGATTTCATTTCAGTTTGAGCTTGTTAGGTCGGTCGAATTCGACGCCAAAGTTGGCCGTTCGAATTCTTAGTGTTGCACTTGTTAAATTCTATTTTTGAATCCGGGACTCCGGATTCAATTTCTGACACCACCAGTAGACTCGTGGCGTCGTTCTGGCATGTTTTCATATAAAGTTTGCTTGATTTGGAGAACGTGGGCCCTGGCACGCATTTCGGTGCAAAGCGGGTCCCACTTTCTGGGTCAACGGATCATTTTGAGTTCGGCTCATCGGAATCTAATTTCGGATATACCGTTGAGTTCGTATCGTCATTCTGGACTCGTTGATATATAATTTACTAGGTTTTAGTGGACATTGGTTCCGGCACGCATTTCGGTGCAAGTCAGATACCAATATCTGGGTCAACAGGTCATTTTGAGTTCGGCTCATCGGAATCCAATTCCGGATATACTATTGAGTTCGTATCGTCATTCTGGACTCGTTGACATATAATTTGCTGAGTTTTGAGGACATTAGTCCCGACACGCTTTTCCGTGCAAATCGGTTTCCAATGTCCTGGTCAATGGACCAATTTGAGATCGGGTCAACGGAATCCAATTCTGGATATGCCGTTGGGTTTGTATCGTCATTCTGAATTCGTGGACATATAATTTGTTAGGTTTTGTGCACTTTTATTTTGACACATTTTTCGGTGCAAAGTGTGTCCAACGGCGGACATCATTTTGGCCCAAAATTTACCGTTTTGCCCCTGTGTCCAAATTGAACTTTTGGACAGGCTATCCTAGCTGATTTGACCATTCTGGACACGTTGGTGATATTTATTTTATCATCCGACAACATCTGTAGGTTTTTACCCTATTATTATAATCTTTCTCCTTTTGTGGTATTTTGAGTTCCATCGATTCCGGTGATTTCACAATCACTGAAATTGAATGTGCTGACCCTGTAGATGCTTATAGAGACTAGCTTTGACCCTGTTTGACCATGGTTGACTGCTTTGACTGAACGTCGAAGTAGAGTCAACATTTGACCTAGTTTAGACTAGTTTTGACCTAGAGTTGACCAGTTGACCAAAAGTTAACTGTAAGTCAACCATTGACCCAGTTTGACCTAGTTGACTTGGTTTGACTTTCTGTGACCTAGTTTGACCTAGTGTGACTCAGTGTGACCTAGTTTGACTTAGTTGACTGAGTCTGACCTAGATTACGTAGCTTATACTATAGAATCAAGCCTAACACTGTTGAACCCTAATTAGCTTATATATATCTTATCTTTAGGTCTGTGGCATCACTCTGAGCATCGACCCTATTTGACAGCTCAGGACCGCAGGCGAGTACATTCACTGATAGTTTTCATTGTCTTGATATTTGCTATATCCGATTCAGTCGTAGTGTCTTACTTGATTCTCAGACACGATAGTTCACGGACTAGTATTGTCGGATTTCTGTCATGAGATGCCATTCCTGATTTCTTGGGATACTGGTACTTGCTTGGTCTTGATTCTTGTACTTGTATTGACGCCGATTCCTGAAGAGGACTTGCTCCCCTCTTAGGGAATCCCGCGTCATGACGTGCTATGTCCGGATCCGTATACTATTCGAAGAATGTGGAATATTATAGATAGTGTGATCAATGCCCACCTTGATTTACTACTTGTATCATAGCTATACCCTCACCTCACGATGGGTATAGCCTGAGCTGTGCTACTACTTGCTCCATAGCTTACCATCCCGGTCGGGCCGAGTCCACGTACTTGTAGCCGGTCGGCTGGAAGCCTGATCTTGACCCATACCGATCACATTATGCTATAATATTCGAGGCACATTTTATATTTACTTTATCTTATCATATATTCTGTTCTGTTCTACATTCAGTACTTTCTCACCACACCATGCTATGATATTCAGATTACTCACATGTTTTACATGCCTCTATGATGTACCTTGATTGGAGACTAAGTTCTGCTCGGGAGAAGAGTTAGAACTCCGGTCCTTGTTTGGTTTAAGGGTTGTAACTCGGCTTCCGAACGGTTCCCAAGTTTTCATATATCTTTGTCTTGTAGTTCATTATACTGTCTCTTATAGAATTTGTCAATTCACATGGAACTGCTGTTAGTGTTTGTACTTGCTTATTTTCCTGACAGGATACCGTTGATAATATTTTAGGAGTTGTTATACCATTAGTGGACTTCATGATGTTGCTAGCTGGGGTGGATCTCACTATTATTCTATGTGAGTTGCCTGGGAGTTATCCTTAGTTAGTCTTGTTGTTTCTTCTTTATTTTCCTGTCTTATGTTTCCTTCTAGTAGTTTCTAGTTGTTCTTGTACTTTAGTTATCTTTCTTGTCTTATCATCCCTAGCTGTTGTGATGTGACTAGAGTATATTTGTAGTTATAGGCCTTCTAGACGCAGTGTATATTTATTGGGTACTAGACAGCGTTCTACCGCCGATACTGCGGCGTAGGCTGGGCGTCGTCTACGTATTCGTACCCGTATATCCGGGTGCGGGTCGTGACACCTCCAAAGATAAGTTTTTGATGATCCACAAACTCCTGTCGAACATCCCTCGAGCCTCCATCCGATGTTTGGGGCCGCCCTGCACACCTCAATGGCTTGAGCATGGTTTAAAGTATCGTCCAATATCGATCCGATACGGCCGATACTGATACCGTTTGGCATGTCTCGATCCGATACCGACCGATACCCGATACTGACCGATACCAACATTGGGGGTCTCTTTTTTGGTCAATTCGGCAAAAAAATTAAACAAAGAAGACAAATCAGCAAGGGTTTAAAGCATAATAAGGTTATAAAAGCATGTAAAAGAAGAAAATCAATCTATTGTATGTAAATCAATCAGTAAGGGTGAGTACTATTTCATTTAATTTTAAAACTACTAAGAAATAACACTGAAAATACTTAAAATTATGCCTAAATGTAAAAAAAAAAATATTTTTAAATGTAAATGATTTATTAATAATTATTCGTTTTTCGATACCAAAAAATTCGATATTCCGATCCAAAACCGTCGATACTACCGATATCGCCGATAACAATACTCATAGGAATAGTCCGATATCGATACCGATACTGTGAACCTTGGACTTGAGCCTGTACATGCCACAACATATACCTCCTCAAGCCAGCTGTTGGGAGCCATTCGTAGGCATCCAATCTTTGTCCTCAAATACGCTGTGACAGTAATCATCTGCCATTGTTTCTACCAAAATTAATTTGTAGCACAAACTCGGTTTATGTCGTACCCCTTGAGAACGAGATTATCTCTAAGCCATGTTATCAAATGCACATTATCGATGTCCACAACTGTAGTAGTCCCCTTGTTGTCCATCTTCGCACGTCCAATCCTACTGCCTCAGGATGACGTGAAGATCCTCCTATATAGAGTGGCGTAATACGACGCTCCCGTATCCATGACCCATTACAGTCATGACACGTGCCACAAGATTCCTCTGCGTCGGTTGCTGCGATAATGATATCTCCAAATGCTATGAGATCCTCATAACTATCCTTGCATTTCACCTTCTCAAATTTGAGATTCATGCAGTTCCTCTTAATATGACCCATTTCGTCACAGTGATAACAGTCTTCCCTGTGGTCCATACTTATAGAATCCCGAGAACTCTTTCGCATTCTCGTATGTGACTTGAGTCTTCACGTAGGAAGCAACCAGAGCGGATTCCTACAACGATTCAACAAATTGCTTACACCGGACCTCTTCATTCAACAAGTTGCTTTTGACTGCCTTCATCGTAACAACTCCATTAGGCGTGGAGTTGTCTACTACCACCAATGTCTTCCAGTTCTCCGGCAAAGAACTCAAAAGCAGAAGGGTCTGAAACTCATCGTTTATCACCATTATAATCCCAGACAGCTGATTGATAATCCCCTAAACCTCGTTGAGATCATAGTTCACAGTATCGGTCAATACCGATCTAATGCCGATACGGTTTGGCATGTCTCGATCTGATACTGATCGATACTTACCGATGCCGACATCGGGGGTCTCTTTTTCGGTCAATTCGAAAAAAAATGAACGAAAAAGACCAATCAGCAATGGTATAAAAACATAGAAAGATTATAAAAGCATGTAAAAGAAAAAAATTATCTATCATATGCAAATCAATTGGTAAGGGTGACTACTATTTCGTTCAATTTGAAAACTAATAAAAAAAATATTGAAAATATTAAAATTATGCCTAATGTATAAAGTATATTTTCTAAAATGTTGATAATTTATTAATAATTATTTGCTTTCTGATACCAAAAATCTAATACTCCGATTAGAAACCTCTGATACTGTCGATATCGTTGATCCCGATACTCATAGGAATGGTCCGATACCAATTCTAATACTGATACTTCGAACCTTGGTTCAGATGTTGTGACACCGAGGCACCCTCCGTGTACTTCGAGTTGACGATTTGGCGAATAAGAAATGCCTTATTGTCAGCAATCTTCCGTTCATATAACGAATGCGGCTTTTTCCAAAGTGCTTTTGTAGAACTCTCCTTGAAGACGTGATGAAACAATGAATCGTCTAGCCATTGGCAGATGAATCCAACGGCTTTCTGATCCAATCACCTCCAATCATCAGCAGACTTATCCGATGGTTTGGCACTATCGCCCTCCAATAGTCCATGTAAATCCTTGCACCAGATTAGGTCCTCTATCCTTGGCTTCCAAATCACCTTGTCCTCCCCAACCTGTGAAGGTGATCATCCACGTGTTCATATGCTCCATAGATATGGTTGCACATTCTCTCTCGAAAAACCTGGGAGCTCTGATACCAATTGATGTTGGTATCAGACCAGAACGAACGAACCTCGCTCTGATACCAGATTATGGGATCGAAATGCCGATTCCACGCTCTGATACCGAGTCTTAAACTGCCGCAGGGAAAACTTAGACCAACCCTACTTAGATAACCAACCAATCTACTATGAGTGCCAAGACAGATGAGAAAACAATATCTTTCGGTGACTACGTCACATGGACAAATCTCAATCTATATAACTCATCTGAAATTACAATATTGAATAATGTTAAACCTTTCGTCCAAAGGTTCATCACCCTCACCAAATTCGAGTACAAAGAAGAAGATTACAACTTGAAATTACTCACCCTACCCATAGCGATCTCAATGTACGAAGATGACGACTCCCCGCACAAATCTTCTCTTTCTGTGTCTTGGATGGCCAGCCCTAAGAATAAAGTACGTACTTTTTCTTAGATTTTCTGTGGACAAGCACGCTGAATCTCCCACCTTGTGCTCTTGAGATTGATCTTGTGCCTCCACCCTCAAACCATATAAATAGGATGAGAAATCTATTTTAGGTCATTCCTACAATACCCCACCATTAAATATGGCCGTCACAAATCCAACGTTGCTGATTAAAACCCAAAACTCGTCAGCCTCGGTCCACACCAAACTCAGACAGAGTTTGGTTTGACCCCTGCAGAAAGGTTCTGGAGCAAAATGACAAGGCTCTGCAACAAAATGACAGAACTCGGATAGAGTTCTGTCTCTGACCGAAATTGGTCCGGTCCCGTCTCGACAGAAGAACTGCCTTGACATCCAGACTGGACTCAAACATATTTAAACTACAATAGCTCCTTCTGTACATGTAGGTATGATGATGCAATAAGACTTTTGAGGGGACTACTGACCAGAATTCCTTGTCATTGTAGGCAGGTTAATTGGACTCTCAGGCAATCTATCGATTTCGAGCATATAGTCCAGAGTCAACGAGAGCCTGTCAATTGCTGAAGAAGAGGTGCTAGATCCCTCTGGGTTCGTGCTGGTTCAAAAATGGCACTGCAAAAGGAGGGCACTACGACTCAGCAAACCACCACAAGGCTGGAAGACTTCTAGCTATGCTAACCTAGTAACTAGGAAGATCAGGGAAGGACCACATGTACTAACATTGTAAACACATGATATCAATGCACGTTTCTCTTGCCCGATGCGGGGCAGGCCCTGAGCTGATGGGGTCCGAGGCGAAACTTTCAAAATTATTCACATACATAATATATATAAAATGTAAATATAACAAAAATTTGTTGCCACCAAGATATGAAACAAGGAACTATAAAGTAGAAGTCTAACATTGTAACCATTGCACCACAATATTTTTTTGTTAAGAATGACATTGTAGATAGATCCATGTTAGAATTACACTGGTTTTATGATGTAACTGATTTGAATAGAGTTTGATGTAATGTAATCAAGATTGTAATCATGATTATATTATGTCCAGAAGATAATTGTCCAACCAAACATCTAAATTAAAATTACAACATAATATCAATTACATTACGATATCTAATCCAGTAAACCAAACATACCCTAAATGTTACACCAGTAGGTGGGTGATTACAGCAAAGAACTCTTACACTTGCAATTTTCGTGGAATCGATCACAACAATCTTTAAAAAAAAACAGCATGGAATTGATACTCTTATGTTTCTTACGAACTACACCCAGGACTGACCGGTTCAGGCAGGTCCGGGTCAAACTTTAGCTGAAGAAGCCAAGTCTAGTTCTAACCCCACGACCTAGTCGACCCACGGGCCCTGACATTTATCAACTTTTGTGGGAATTCGAAATTGGACCAAGCTTCATTGATTATTATTAAATGAGACGGACTGAAATACTTAATGTGTTCTAAACCAGATATACACTTTTAAATTTAAATATGTTTCCACTGTAATCAAATCTATATAACCGAACTAACTTTTTTTTTTTAACCTCGGTTTGAGAAAAAAAATAGTTTTGATATTTTGATAGTTAAATTTATCTATATTTCAACAAAACCAATTAGATGGACTTCTTTTTGAACAAACTAAACGCAAAAAAATAATTTTAGAATAAAGTATTGTTCATATTGAATTCAAAGAAAGGCCTAAAATATCATTTTCCAAAACAAATTCCCCTAATCTTTTTTATCATAGTATCATGCACAGTTGGGTGCAAACACCAGCGTGGAACTGAAACTCAAAATGTTTCACACCACAATTGAACTACAACCAGGAGTCTTCACCAATTTATACTCCGCCATCTTCCTCCTCATCTTCTCCGCGTCCTCCCATCTTTCCGAAGCGGTGTAGATGTTCGATAGCATCACGTACTCTCCATCGTTGCTCGCTCCATTTCCAGCCTCACTCGCCACTCTGTTCGCCATATCGACATCCATATGAACTCTGCAAGCCCCCAGCAGAGCCCCCCACACCACTTCATTTGGTCTCATCGCCATGCCCTTGATCACCCCGTACGCCTCTGCTAGCCTTCCCGCTCGAGCCAAGAGATCAACCAAGCACCCGTAGTGCCCCATCCCCGCCTCCACGCCGTACCTGCCCATGTCCGCGAAGATCTCAAGCCCTTCCTCGACCAGTCCTCCGTGAGTACAAGACGAGAGGACCGCGAGGAAGGTGATGGCGTCGGGCCTTTCTTCGGACCTTCCCATCCGAGAGAAGAGCTCCAGAGCCTCTCCGCTCCGTCCGTGGCTGGCGAGGGCCGAGATCATCGTGTTCCAACACGTCCTGTTCCTCTCCTTCATCCCTTCGAAGATTGCCCGTGCCCGTTCAAGGTCCCCGCACTTTGCGTACATGTCGACCAAACTGTTGAGGACGAACTGGTTCCTTCTAATCCTTCTTCGGTCGACCAATTCGTGGACCTTCTTGCCTGTAGCTAAGGCACCCAATTGTGCACAGGCTGACAGCACCGTGGCCGCGGTGAACTCGTCAGGCTCGATGCCGGATTCCTGCATTCGTCCGAAAGCTTCCAGTGCCTCCTCGCAGCGCCCGATTTGGGTATAACCCGCGATCAACGAATTCCAGTTCACCAAGTTCGGGTATCGGATACGGTCAAAGACCGCCCTCGCTTCCTCTGCATAGCCCTTCTTGAAGTACCCGGTGACCATGGAGGACCACGCAAACGCGTCTGCACAAGGCATGCGGTCGAACATTTCCTTGGCAGCATCCATATCCCCGTTGACAGCGCAACCGTGTACCATCACGGCCCACGTCTTCACAGTCCTCATCTCTGCTGGCATCCGCTCGAACAGATCCCTCGCGGCCGCGGTGTTCCCCGTCGCAGCAAACCCTTCGATCATGACGACCCACGTCGCTTCGCTCCTTCCCCGCAAATTGTCAAATATTGCCGAAGCGGATTCCATATCCTTGTCCATAGCGCATCCTTTGATCATGGCATTGTGTGTAACCACACTTCTAACCGGCATTTCGTCGAACACCCTTCGTGCGTGGAGGAAACTACGACATTTGTTATAGAACGAGATCAGTGAGGTCCCTACAAAGAGATCGTGGACTATGCCGAGCTTGATGGACTCGGCATGCAAGGACTTCCCCAGGAATGCTAGGGGGAGGGATGCACATGCTTTGAGTATGAGAGCAAGTATAGGTTGGTTGGTTCTGTCGGGGAGCTTGTTGGTGTATAGAATCAGAGCTTCTCTGTGGAAACCACAAGAGATGTACTCTTTTATGAGACTAAACCACTGAGAGAAATCATGGCTTCCTCTGATTGTGTAGGTTCCATGGAGTTGTTTTAGGAAAAATGACATTTTGTTATAGTATAAACTATATTTGATTTGTGATAACCGGTATTAATATCTAGTATTTATTATCTATTCTGCTATATAATGTCAAAATTTAGGCTTCTTTGTACTTACAAATCCAAAATCAAAATTAATGAATTCATAATCTTAATGGAGGAGCAGATCTGCTGTCTTATTTATCCTGTTCCAGTTCTGTCCCCATTTTTATTACATGTGGACCATGGAAGTAGATAAGTGGATGGTGGCTCACATGTAATAAGGAGGAGGACAAAATTGGGACATGATAAATGAGACAGCAGATATGCTCTCTCTTAATGGTGCTAATGATGTATTCCTAATAAATGCATGCAACATGCTATTGAATGCTAACAGTAAATGATGCACCTTCCAATAAATTCATGATGCATTCCTAAAATCAGCACATTTAATTAAGTTGCTAATGAATGCATGCCAAAAAATGCATCGTATTTAATTAAGATTGCATGATATAAAATTAGCATGTTGCATGATATAAAATGATGCATTCCTAAAAGATCAAATTTAATTAAGATGCTAATGAATGCTATTTTAGGAATAACTCAATTTCAACGTAAATGATGCACAATTCAAAAAAGTTATAGTGTATTCTAAAATATCACATTTAATTAAGATAATGAATGCATGACTAAGAATACACGTGTATGGAAGAAAAATACGAAGGAAAAAAAAAGTGAAAGGATTACTTTTTCCTCCTACCCTAAGAAATCAAATCCCCCAAAAGTGGAAGAAAAAGTAGAGGCCTGTATTAATTAACAATTATACTCCCATATAAATGTATTATTTAAAAATTATTTATGAAGTTACATGGTAAATAAGTGTTTTAGTTGAGAGTACAATTGATAAAACCTTTATGTTTTACTTTCTTTCCTTTCACTTTTTCTTCAATATCAAACAAAGAAAAATGCATCTCTTATGTTTTTCATCTTTGTTACCAAACACAAAGGAAGGAAATGATATTTTCTTTCCATATGGAAGAAAAATATATCATACTATTTTTTCTTCCTTCCACTTTTTCATCCTTCCTACCAAACAAAGCCTAACTTTTTATTGCATCAATAGCTATAATTCATTCATCAACATTCATTTTCAATAAGTCCTAACTATTTTTTCTCCTACAATGTGAGTCTTTCACCTACAAGATCAATCTTCTCCTAAAATCTCTGAGTAGTGTTATGCCAAATAGTTGTTGAAACACACGTATGAAATATGTGTTACGTGCAACGCATTATACTAGTTAATTATAAAGTGATCAATATTCATTCAACTTATATTATATAAGTATAAATATTGTTAATCTAATCATAATTTCTAGTTATTTAAATTTGTTAAGTTTTTGAACCCTCTAGGACTTGGGAAATGAAGCAAAGGCGTTTTGTTAACCTTGTCAAATGTCTAATTTTGCCCCATAGGAGTCCAAGGCAAGTATTCGTAGATGGTATTCAATAAGTATTGATATGAATAAGTATTGATATGAATATGTTTATACTATTCAATAAGTATTGATATGAATATGTTTTGTGTTTCGTCCTTTCATTTATACTTGATCTTATTATTGTTCAGTTCTTGATCACATGGCTATGGCATGATTTCAGTTCTTAGTGGTTGTGAATCACTTACTTTTTCAATCTTTCAACATTACTTCCGTAGGAGCAAGACAGAAAAATGTTGGATTATATCTCATTTTCGGTTGAGAGCTCAAATGGGGGGTGACAATAGAGTTGATAATTTAGTCCCACATCAGTTAGAAGGTGGGATTATGTGGTATAGATAATTGGGATTGGTTCAGATCCTACATGAGAATTATCTTTTAAGGCATATGGGCTCAATTCAATATCGCACCTCATGGGCTAACTTTGGTTCGGGTCACACCGCGTTCCCAACAAGTGGTATTAGAGCCATGGTTACGGGACGGGTTTGAGCGGCTCTAATTGGTTCGAGACAGATGTTGCTGGATGTTCATGTGTATAATCAGATTATATAGGCTCTTCTCAGCATCAACTACACGAATTGGCTTCAAAGGTGGGTTTGACGATCCCAAGGTGGAGCAAGGCTTTGTGGTTGGCACACAATTGTGGTGTAGATGAACGTGTCAGGTTTGGTTCTGTGGTCGAACAGATCGAGATGATAATATATTGGATCTCCAATGTGCTCGGTTGGCGGGAACGAGCAAAGGTAGCCGAAGTGTGCTAAGGTTGTTCGGTTAGCAGAAGCAAGTAAGGATAGCTGGAGGGTGCTAAGGTTGTTCGGTTAGCAGAAACAAGCAAGGATAGCCGGAGTGTGCTAAGGTTGCTCGGCTAGCGGGAACGAACAAAAAGGTAGCCGGGTGTGCTAGGTTGCTCGGACAGCGAAAACGAGCTAAGGTGGAGATTGTTGGATTGTATCTCGTTTCCGGTTGAACGCTCAAAATGGGGGGTGACAATGGAGTTGATAATTTAGTCCAACATCGGTTAGGAAGTGGGATTCTGTAGTGTAGATACTTAGGATTATGTAGTGTAGATACTTGGAATTGGTTCAGGTCTTACTTATGAATTCTCTTTTAAGGTATATGGGCCCAATTCAATATCGCACCTTATGGGCCAACTCCGATTCAGGTCACACCGTTGTGTTCCCAACAAAAAGTTGAGAAATAGACCATGAGATGATCATCTTAGGGTGATCCTTTTGTCAACGGATGCTCCTATTGCACTCATAGTCTCTGAAGGAATCCTAGGTGATAAAAGTTACATTCATACTCTCTAAAGGATTCCTCGAAAAGTTATGCATGCATTTACTTGTATCATTACATGCCTTACTATATTGAATCCTTGCATGAATCACCTTGTATATGTTAAATGCATAGCAAGTCTTTAAATTGTATCATAGTCAGGTGGAGGAATATGAAGCGAGCGTATGGAACTTTTTTTGTGGATAATAGCAGGCATGGTTAAAAATCCCATGTCATGTCGGATCCTATTTACCTACAAGTCTGATAGCATATCGTTGTACTTCATGCATCGATAAGTCGTATTACTCCCCACAGTTCCACATGCCGAATTAAGTATTCTAAAGGACACCTATTATACATTGCTACATACATGAGTCATATTTTCCAAGGTGTCATGATGGATTTCCATTTATCTTACTATGATAGAGTTTGGTTCGCTTTGTTACATATTACTAGTTTTCTTGTCTCATCGCGTTGATATTATTGTTTAGTTTGATTATCGTTTATGTTTACTTGCTCCAATCATGAATGGATACATATTACTAGTTGTCTTACCATGATAGCTTGTTTCTTCTCCGTGTCTGTGTACTTATAATGGGGCTTATCTATTAGTGGCTTCTTGTATCCATCTACTACAACAATCCATAGATCCAAATCAATTTTTTTTTAGATAAAAGCTTATACATGTCTTCTGCGTGTAGTTTGTACCATTAAATAGGAGTGGCCTAATGGTCGACTGGCCTTCACCATCGTTGGTGCGGATAGATCTAACAGTTGCAATAAATCTCTAGGAATTTTTATCTTAGGTCAATGGATTTTAGACTCATGTTATTTCTTTTGAGTCTATTCGGACAAGTGTAGCATGGGGTGCACACCAAGATATACGTTGTCCATTCTTGTATCCTGTTAGGGGTGCAACTCAGACGGGTTGGGTCGGGCTTGAGGTCAACCCAAGCCCAACCCTATGAATCATAAGCCTAGCCCGAGCCCGAGCCCGACCCGACTTCGGGTTCAACATATGAAGCTCAATACCAAGCCTAGAGGATTGGGTTAGGCTCGCATTGGACCAGGTTCATTGGGTTTATCAGGCCCTAATATAATATTTGAAATAATTTTAGCAAAAATTAATATTAAATGCATAATCAAATAGCAATCATACCTTGATCATTACAAAATACAAACTGAAATAAGATTTAGAGTAAAGAGTTGAAGAGTTTGGGTGAAGAAATTTAGAGATTACTCCCAAGATTAAAGTTGCCGTTAAGGAGGAGCCACTGTCAGAAGGTAGTAGCACCGGGAGTTCAGACCCCCGCCCCTAAAGAAGACCTTAACCAGATTGAGCCTTTATACGTAAAGTGGCTGAGGGAGTGATACATGCCTCAACGCAACTATGATCCCTGACTGTAAGGATTCGTAGGTTGCCTTGCAATCGACATTTTCAGGGATATGAATAAAGTCAATGTCCCTATTTTGTTTTAGTATTTTTGTCTGTCATTTGAGATCCGAAGATATAGTTTGTATTTTTCTTCTTTTTGATGTCAATATAAACCTTTTCTTCCTGCTTAAATGAAGAAATGAAGAACCTTTTGCTTTGTTCATTCTTGTGATTTTTGGTGGACCTATTATCTTTTGTGCACCTTGGTTTCTTGGTACAGATAATAAGTTGAGAATGGAGGAAACCGACATATTTACTCAGAGGTGATATGGACATGGTAAATACGGGTTAATGGTAGAGCTTTCCTACTCAGAGGTAATATGGTCGTGATAGACGTGAACTCTGTAAGGATGTATAGAACAACCCAGAGGTGATATGGACGTGGATGTTCTATGATTGACGCACAACAACCCGGAGATTGTTGTACGAGATATTTACTCAGAGGTAATGTGGACATGGTAAACATAGTAATGAGCATAATCCTACGTAGTGTAGAATTCTACTTTGTGGGGTATAAAAAAGCAACTCAGAGGTGATGTGGACATGGTTGTTCTCCTATTGGGGATGCAACGGAACAACTAGGTTCCAGAAGCACTTGATTGTCAAAGAAGGGGAGTGAACTTGGTTATCAGGTTCACAAATTCCCTTGCTGGGGAGAGGAAAGTACATTTTGAAGGATGTCAAGAGTAGTACTTCTTTAGGAACTTGCCGTTGATGGGCATCTTGAACAAGTCTTCATTAGGTTAAGCGAGACGGTAAGCACCGTTTGAGTATACCGTCTCTACGATGAAGGGTCCTTCCCATTTGGGTTCAAACTTTTTCGGTGTCTTGTGAGTCATCACCATCGGTCTCCTGACTGCCAGAACTAGGTAACCTACTTGGAAAGTCCTCTGGTTGACTCTTCTGTTAAAAGCCTGTGAAATACGGGCTTGATAAAGTTCGATGCACTGTTGAGCCAAGAGGCATTTCTCATCCAGCGCCTCCAACTCCTGCAGACGGCGACGTTGATTGTCCTCTTCCCTCAATTGATTTGTGATTTCCACCCGGAGTGAGGGGATTTGGATCTCTAGAGACAGTACTGCTTCGCTTCCATAGACCAAAGAGAATGGTGTGTTACCCCTCGGGGTCTGTACCGTCGTACGATAGGCCCAAAGGCATCCACCGAGCTTCTCGTCCCAGTCGCGCTTGTTGGATGATACGACCTTTTTGAGTAGCTTGAAGATGGTTTTATTAAAAACTTCAGCCAATCCGTTTGCTTCCAGATTGTAGGCGGTTGTATTCTGAATACGATTCTTATCGCAGAATCTACTGAACGCATGGCTGATGAATTGTGGACCGTTGTCGTGGATGATCCTCCGGGGCACCCCGAAACGATAGATGACATGATGCTTAATGAAGTTGATCACCTTTGAGCTTTTTACCTCTGTTAATGTACTACAAGAAACTAGGGTGTCTTACAATGGTCAAAAACCATTGCAAAAATAATATAATCTGTTGCAAAATCATTCTGCAACAGTTATTGGAACCATTGTAAATTCGAGCGTTGCAGATTCCTCTTGCAACGGTTATAGAAGATTTTTGCAACATTTTTATAAATAGATGCAAATAACGTATTATGCAACGGATCTCACGTCAATGCATAACGGTTACATAGTATTGTCAATAATATATTTGGCAACGATTTACAAACCATTATAAATATTGAGTAAAGCACGATGGTTGATAACCGTTGCCTAAAATATTTTATGCAACAGTTAAAAATTGTTGCGGATAATAAGCAATGGTCAGTAAAATATACTTTTTTTTACCTCCAATAGGACTCGAACTTCCAACCTCCTGGATCATATAACTCCACTCTACCACTAGGCTACAAGCTCATTTGTATATAAGTACTTATATATATAATATATATGTACTTATATCATTTTCATCAATTGAAGCTTTTGGATCGATGTTAAATATATTATCTAATAGTTTTGTTAGCGAACAAGGAACCAATTAATATGAGTAGTTCTAATGATTAAATCCCTGTGGTGTATAAATAAAATTTAAAATAGATATTGAATTTGCAACGACAATAAACAAACTGTTGCAAGATCAATATTTTGTAATAGTTGTTTATTCTTTTGACAATGGTTTTCATAAACGTTGTTATTAAACAAAAAAATTGCAACTGGTAGCACAAATCGTTGCACAATTATTACAAATAATAGGTCCACTTACAACGGTTGCAAAAATTGTTGCACAACCGTTGCTAACAGTGAGCCTTTTTATAAGGCTTTATGTAATCGTTGCAAAATATTAATAAATTTGTAACAAATACTTAAAATTCTTGCATAACCGTTGCCCATTCAACTTGCTTTGACAACACTTTCATAAAATTATTGCTTGACCGTTGTAAAAAGGAAAAACGTTTAGCAAGTGTTTATGAACCGTTGTAAAAAATGTATTAAGCAATGGTTAATCTATAACCATTGCAAATATATTTAATTTGGAAACTGTTGGTTCAACCATTACGTAACTATTATAAATTATAGTTCCAGCAACATTGATAAAAGTGTTGCACTAAAACCGTTGTAAAATAGGGATATTTTTTGTAGTGATGGTACTGCTTCTGTCCATTTAGAGAAGTAGTCGGTGATTGCTAGGATAAAGCGGTATCTCCTGGATGAGGGAGGGGTGATAGGTCCCACTATGTCTATGCCCCAAGCTTCAAATAGCCAAGAGGCGACCGTCGGATGTAGAGGCTCTGACGGTCTGTGGATAAAGTTGGCATGTAGCTGGCAAGCACGATATTTCTTTGCATACTCGATAGCGTCGGCCATCATGGTGGGCCACTAATAGCCCATACGTCGAAGTCGATCATGTAGCTTAGGACCAGGTTGATGGGCTCTGTATGTTCCGTCATGAGCTTCTCAAAGAGCTTCGACTGCTTCTTTGTTTGATAGACATCGGAGGAGAAGTCCATCGTAGGAGCGTCGATACAGCATTTTAGTGGCCGTATCGTAATAGAACCGGAGCGAGCGCTTTCTGACTGAGACTACTTCTTTTGGGTCCTCCGGAAGGATTTCGTAGACGACAAAGTCGATGAACGGAAATGTCCAGTCTCTAACGTTGATGCTGGTGTCTGTATTCATGACATAAGTTGTCCGCATGCATAGATTGTTTTTAGGGCATGCCAAATCCTGGCCAACTACTGTAATGAAGTATTGTGTGCCGACCGGTGCTGCTAATGAGGAAGCGAGGCCGGCCAGAGCGTCAGCTTCTAAGTTTTGTAGCCGAGGCACATGTTCTATGAAGAATTCAGCGAAGGTTGAGATGATGTTCAACGCTGCTTTGTGATAAGAGATTAGGTCTTCATGGCGGACCTCGTATTGTCCTCAAACTTGATTAACGACAAGCTTCGAGTCACCGTAAGACTCGAGGTATTCTACCCCCAGCTGTTTTGCTAAATGGAGTCCCATAATGAGGGCATTGTACTCTGTAACGTTGTTGTACGACTCTGAAAGGGAATAGGCATGCTGGATGACCAGCTTGTCGGAGGAGATCAGTACTACCCCAACTCCTGCGATGATCTGGCCTTTGGGGCCTGTTCTTAAAATACCGTCGAAGAACATCCTCCAAACGGGGTTTTCTTTGGTAATATTTGATTCTCGCACTTCATCTGAAATGTCTTCATAGAGTCTGGACGATTCCGGAATTGGGTGTGCGGCTAGGAAATCGGCCAGTGGTTGGCCCTTGACGGCCTTTTGTGGGACGAATACCATGTCATATGGTATCAATAGTATCATCCAAGTAGCTAATCGGGAATTTAGCGCTCCCGACTTTGTCATGAGAACTTTGTGCGGATTGACTCGAGAGATGACATGAATTGTCTGTCCCAAGACATAATAGCGAGTCTTCTGGATGGCGAACACCATAACTAGACACTCCTTTTCGACGGGGTTGTACCGGTTTCAGTCCCGACCATTGTCCTACTAAGCTAGTAGATGGCTTGCTCGTAGCCCGCATTATTGTTCTGGGCCAATAAAGCGCCAATGTAATGGTCCATTGTGCGGACGTAGAATAGAAATGGTTTGCCTGCGATGGTTGCCATCAAGACTGGGGGGGCTCATCAGATAAGCTTTAATATCGTCGAAGGCTTTCTAACATTCTTTCATCCAGGCATATGAGACTCCCTTCTTTATGAGCTTGGTAAAGGGCTGGGATTTCCCGAAAGTGTTTGTGATAAATCTTCGAATATATGCGAGACGTCCCTGTAAGCCTCGAAGTTCTTCGGAGGGTCTATGTCAAGGATGGCTTTAGTCTTCTCGGGGTCGACATGGATGCCTTTTGCAGTGATAATGAAGCCCAACAACTTTCCACTAGAAATCCCAAGGAAAGATTTGACATGGTTCATCTTGAGCTGATGTGACCGCATGAGATTGAAGACTGTCTTTAGATCTTGTAGGTGATCGCCTCGAATTTGGCTCTTGACGGCGATATCGTCAACATAGCATTCGACTGTCTTACGAAGGTGTTGGCAAAAGATGGTGCTCATAGCTCGTTGGTATATGGCTCCTGCATTCTTTAAGCCAAAGGGCATTACTGTGTAGCAGTAATCCCCCTTTGGAGTCCTGAACGATGTGTGCTTCTCGTCGTTTGTGTAGAGCCCCGCTCCTCGCGGTCCACTAAGTAATACCTACGGCTTGCTGACTCAGTCTTGAACTGAGTATTTGGGAAAACCTTTGCTGGTATCGATTGATCACGGATGAAATGCAATAAACCTTTCCAATTGATGGATTAGCTTCTATTGAAATGAATCCAAGAGTTTTGTTGGATGTTTTCTTTCGCTGCTTGGTTTTGATGAATACGTTTTCGTGTTAGTTTTCGATGATTGGATTTTATTGTTCGCTTTCATCGCATTTCGCATTCATTCTGAATCTTGAGAAAAAGAGACCGAAGTATGCTAATCAACTGTTGGTGCCAATGTAGGACGCGTGAACTATTCATGAACGACGCATGAAGTCCCTCCTCCTCTCAACTAAGATTCATCTCGGTGAGTTGCTTCAACCGAATAAACATTGATCTGTACGCCTTATAAAAATGATCTCTAGTCCACTCTGTTGCCTCGTCCCTATAATCAACGATACCACAACAACAAAAGATAAGAGAAGATAATTGAATTGAATCAAATGCAAGATCATGTATTGCTACTCTATCTGCTCCATAAGAATGAATCATCTGTTCGGTTACTAAGTATATTTGAAAACTGTAGACATGTACAGATGAACTTGTACGTGTTGAGATGAATAAGAAGGCACAAAATAAACGTATCGTATATATGTGCATAAGTTTAAATCTGTCTCATATGATAGAACTGCTAGAGCATGCATTTGGTCTCGGACAACTTATGCACAAGGTAAATTTGTCTCTCAGGTGGTATCTGGGGGCACCTGGAACCGCTCGGCCTAGGAGAGATTAGGGTCTCCATGTGAAAATGGAAGTCGATATCTGAGTCCTTAGCGACGAGCTGAACTGGAGAGTCACAGCGGCTAATCATGGGAATATCCCAAGGACCATCATATGGAATAGGCCACATATATGATCCAAATTACAAACTTCAATATCTGCAAGAATGAAACATGAATTATTCGTTATACAAATTGTGCTAACATGTCTTATGCAGGGATGGCTGTCGGCGATGGTAAGTTGCTTATGAAATATTCTACCTATCATGTTCTTATGAATTGTTAAAAAGAACCTAGATAAGTAGAAAGATCACTAGTAAAATGTTAGCTCCACATGTTGATTTAGTGCAGAAATTTATGAGTTTGGCCAAAAGTCGCTCGCCAGTACATGATGTGTGCTGACCCCTGTTGTGGGCATCCTTTTCAGAAAGCAAAGGAGACATGGGGATTTTAAGTGAGGTACTAAAGCTCGTCTAGCCCAGTAGAGCTCGTAGATTGCCTCAAGCTTCTTTTCATTTCCAGTCAAGTTGCAAATTTCTTTTCCTTTGAAGGTGTCTTTACATTTCCAGCATGTAATAAAGGGATGTGATGTATGGGCATTGCGGCTATTTACAAAAAGAGTTTTCAAAGAGAAATATGTAGCCAAGATAAGACATTCTGGGTTTGCAAAGCTTGTACTTGTATTCCTATCAAGTTTATTAATAAAAGAAGTATTTTTTTTATTTCAAAGCTTTCGTGTCCAAATGTTGGTTTATATATATGCTGTGTGCGTGCGTTTTGCTTTGTCTAGTTGTTTTATGCAGGTACTGGCCTTGTGCAAGCACAACTTAGGCTTGTACGACATTACGCCTTAGCGAGGATGAACGATCCCGCAGGGATCAAAGCGAGGATGAACGACCCTAGCGGGATCGGAGCATGACAAAGTAGTATCAGAGCACCGTTTTACGTCCTTGGCCTCTTGCAAATATCGTTTTTGAAAAAGTATATAAAGTATTTTGATGTCTTTCAAAGGTCCCGATTTTGAGTTATGAAAACCAATGTCCCATACAATAAGTCCATAATATTTTATGAGACTGACAGAAGTTATACTCTTTTGTAGAGAAATGGCTCCTCCTCGACCATCTGGCTCAACCGTTCCGATAGAGCGGATGATGACCATGATGGAACTATAGAGGCAGGATAATGAGAAGCATGGCTAGATATAACAGGCCCGACTGGAGGCTCAACAGAAACAGTTGGATGCCTTGACCCAACTCGTAACTTCGCTAGCGGGAAATTGAGATGCCACCGTAGCAACCAAACCGACGGGCATACCCGAGATTGAGCCCGTGGATGGTGACGAACCCCAGCCGGCACAAAGGCACTCTTCCTTTAAGCCAAAGGACTTCTTGGATGTGAAACCTCCAAAATTTGAGGACAGGACATCACCAGATAAGGTGGTGGACGGATCGATAAAATAGAAAGTATGTTCACATTCATTGGTGTTCCGAGTAGCAAGAAGGTAATGTATGCCGTTTTGCTACTACGGCTGCGGGCAAAAGACTGGTAGAAAGCGAAGATGCCGACGCTGCTCGCAACGACTAGGAATGGGAAAATTTCATGGGCCTCATTCAAGAAGGCATTTCTGGATCAGTATTAGCCTCCAGCCATAAGTAAAAAAGATGGAGAATGACTTCATAACTCTGAAATAAGAAAATATGTCCGTGGAGGACTATGAATCTGAATTTGCCAAGCTGGCAAATTTTGTTGCTATAATGTTACCCACAAAGCAGGCTCGTATAGATCGGTTCGTTGAAGGTCTGAATGAGGACATTCAGTTGAGTGTGCTTGAACCGAGAATGTGAGTCGTATTTACAGTTCTTTGAGGCGACGCTGCAGGTGGAACAGTTTTGCCTGAAGAAGGTGTCAACTAAAATTTAGTACGGTCGGAATCAGCCCGCTAAGAGATATCACGATGGAGAGAAAAAGACTGACGAAAAATAGAACAATAAGCCAGTATGCACCTTCTACAGTCGACGAGGGCATGTCAAGGAAGACTGTCGCTATGCGAATGGTTTGAATTGCAGTTACTGTGGCAAATGTGGACACATCAAAGAGGACCGTCGTGCCGCTAATAATGCTTGTTTTGGTTGTGGCCAACAGGGTCACTCTGTTAGGAATTGTCCGAAAAAGAATAAAATGGCTCAAAATCATAATAACGTTGAAGATGCTGGGCAACTGAGGGACCTACCACAGATCAGAGACAATTCGCACAACCAGCAGCTGCGGACTAATGCTCGTGTCTTTAACCTTTCTACCTTACTTGATCCTGAATGCAATATTGGTGGAGGTGAGCTTGTTTCTTAAGTTTTGAGGACAAAACTTTTTCTCAGTAGGTTATTATGTAGTGCTCCACTGCTCGCGGTCCACTATGTAATACCTACGGCTTGCTGACTCAGTCTTGAACTGAGTATTTAGAAAAATCTTTGTCGGTATCGATTGATCACGAATGAAATGCAATGAACCTTTCCAATTGATGGATTGGCTTCTATTGAAATAAATCCAAGTGTTTTGTTGGATGTTTTCTTTTGCTACTTGGTTTTGATGAATGTATTTTCGTGTTGGTTTTCGATGATTGGTTTTCATTGTTCGCTTTCATCACTTTTTTCATTCATTCCGAATCTTGAGAGAAAGAGACCGAAGTATGCTAATCAACTGTTGGCGCCAATGTAGGATGTATGAACTATTCGTGAACGGCGCGTGAAGTCCCTCCTTCTCTCAACTAAGATTCATCTCGATGAGTTGCTTCAACCGAACAAACATTGATCTGTACGCCTAATAAAAATGATCTCTAGTCCACTCTGTTGCCTCGTTCCTATGATCAACGATACCACAACAACAAAAGATAAGAGAATATAATTGAATTGAATCAAATGCAAGATCATGTATTGCTACTCTATCTGCTCCATAAGAATGAATTATTTGTTCGATTATTAAGTATGCTTGAAAACTGTAGACATGTACAGATGAACTTGTACGTGTTGAGATGAATAAAAAGGCACAAAATGAACGTGTCATATATTTGTGCATAAGTTTAAATCTGTCTCATCTGATAATAACTGCTAGAGCATACATTTGGTCTCGGACAACTTGTGCATAAAGTAATATTTGACTCTCGGGTGGTATCTGGGGGCACCTAGAACCGCTCGGCCTAGGAGAGATTAGGGCCTCCGTGTGAAAATGGGAGTCAATATCTGAGTCCTTAGCGATGAGCTGAACCGGAGAGTCACAACGGCTAATCATGGGAATATCCCATGGACCATCATGTAGAATAGGCCACCTGTATGATCCAAATTACAAACTTCAATATCTGTAAGAATGAAACATGAATTATTCGTTATGCAAATTGTGCTAACATGTCTTATGCAGGGATGGCTGTCGGTGATGGTAAGTTTCTTATGAAATATTCTACCTATCATGTTCTTATGAATTGTTAAAAAGAACCTAGACAAGTAGAAAGATCACTAGTAAAATATTAGCTCCACATGTTGATTTAGTACAGAGATTTATGAGTTCGGCCAAAAGTCGCTCGCCAATAAATTATGTGTGCTGACCCACGTTGTGGGCATCCTTTTCAGCAAGAAAATGAGACGGAAGGATTTCAAGTGAGGCACTGAAGCTCGTCTAGCCCAGTAGAGCTCGTTGATTGCCTCAAGCTTCTTTTCATTTCCAGTCAAGTTGCAAATTTCTTTTCCTTCGAAGGTGTCTTTACATTTCCAGCATGTAATAAAGGGATATGATGTATGGGCATTGCGGCTATTTACAAAAAGAGTTTTCAAAGAGAAATATGTAGCCAAGATAAGCCATTCTGGGTTTGTAAAGCTTGTACTTGTATTCCTATCAAGTTTATCAATAAAAAAGTATTTTTCATTTCAATGCTTCCGTGTCCAAATGTTGGTTTATATATATGCTATGTACGTATGTTTTGCTTTGTCTAGTTGTTTTGTGCAGGTACTAGCCTTGTATAAGTGCAACTTAGGCTTGCACGACATCACACCTTAGCGAGGACGAACGATCTCGCAGGGATCAAAGCGAGGACGAACGACCCTAGTGGGATCGGGAAATAATAGTTTAGGAACATATTGATCTGGTTGTAGCCTAAGTACCCATCCATGAAGGACATGCGCTCAAAGCCACATGTGTTGTCGATCATTACGTCGGTGATCGGGAGTGGAAACTCGTCCTTCGGGCAAGCCGAGTTGAGGTCTCGGAAGTCAATACAAACTCGAATCTTCCCGTTCTTCTTGGTGATGGGGACGACGTTGGCTACCCACTCCGGATGTTGCTCTTCCCAAATAAACCCGTTGTCCAGGAGTTTATCTACTTCTTTGTCAATAGCCTCCATAATATTGGGACAGAAGCGTCACTGTTGCTGCTTAATGGGCTTAGCGTCAGGTAAGATATTAAGCTTATGCATTGCAACTTGTGGGTCGAGCCCTCGCATGTCTTCATGACTCCAGGTGAAGACGTCGATGTATTCTTTGACTAGTTGGACCAAAGATTCTCGGTCCTTTCCCGCCAAGCTCTTGCTGATGAAAATAGATTTGGATGAAGATCCAGTCCCGAGGTCGATCTGCTCGACTTCGTTTTCGGTAGGGGGTTCTCCTAATTCAAAGCGAGATTCCCATTATGCGCCTAGGCATTGAGCCCAGGGTTCTTTTTCGAAAAACTTTATTATTTGATTGTTGTCTTCATCTTCTGAAGGATGTGTAGATGTCATGTTGGCTGACAGTACCTTTCTGAAGATTGGGCCGACGCTGGTATGGAGTCCCAAGTTACAGCCTCAGACGAATGAGAGTGTGCGACGTCTTCTAGTTATGAACTTTTTGGGGTTGTTGGGGGCGTGATGTAGCCCGCCCCCCGTCGAGTACGGTGATAATAGTCGTGTGGCTTCTCTTTCAGAATAAGGAGTCGTAAGGGAAGACGTCGGCCCTTGTCATAGTTTAGACCCTGGCCGCTTTTCAGGTTGTAGTCCATCTTTTGGATGAGATACTTGGCTCGATCATTGTACTGGTAAATTTGCATCCTTCGGTGTTGGGTTCTGGCTCCGTCGGTGGAAGGTCTTGGTGGCGCTAGACTTTGCCGAAGATGGTAGGTTTTTCGTCCTGGTTCTGAGGCAGGACTATATAACAGACTCCTTGGTACAGGACGACTTAATTTATATAATTAACAGTCATTATTTGTGTTTGCAACGACTGTAGAGCATTATCTAGAGTATACATGGCATTCCAATGTGAAAGACTAGAATAATTGAAAGATGCCCTTTTATTGATAAAATATGGGATCTTGTCCCGAGGGATTACATCATCAAGGGACGGTGCATCCACATTGGCGGATATGTACTCTCCCAATTCTTCGTCAGTGAGTACTGGAGCAGCCTGAGGTGGTTCAGGAGAACCTATTGGGAGCTTGGCCTTCGTCGGCTCTGGTGCCGATAGAGATGCGTGGGCCTTCTCTTGAAGTTTAAGAGGGGCTGAAGACTGAGAAGGTTTGCCTTTAAGCTGCACCTTGAGAGGTGCCTCAGTTGGTGTTCCGGCAACTGGTGCCTTCCCACGTAGTTTTGCTACGAGAGGAACCGACACTTGGGGAGGCTTCTCCTTGAGTCGTATCTTCAAGGGGGCTTCAGTAGATGCTCCGTCTAGCGAAGTTGGTGCCCTCCCATGAAGTTTGACCATTATAGGAGACGGTATTTGAGGCGGCTTCCCCTTGAGTCGCACTTTCAGGGGAACGTCGATTATCATTTCTGCCTCCAAGTCAGCTTCGACTTTGGCTTCATCATCGGCATTGTTGGCTTTATCTTCGAGATGAATCGACTTGTACAGATCAGAGTCAGTAAAGAAGGCCTCAATCCCTCTGAAAGGATCGACATCAACGAACTCTATTCAGACTATGTTGTTGGTGGATACGTACTTCATACATTGATTGAGAGTGGATGGTACAACCATGTATTAGTGTAATTACGGCCGCCCTAACAAGATGTTGTAGTTGACGTCCGCATCTACAACATAACAGGTCACTTTGGTCTGGAGATCACCGATATGATACTTCAGCCGGATCTTCCCCAGCGGCTCACTCTTGCTGGCGTTGAAGCCACTGATTGTAGTATGGGATGCTGTCAGACGATGCATCAAGATCCCCAATGTCTGGAGCAGAGCTCAGAAGATAATGCTAATAGAAGACCCCAGGTCAACCTATATTCGATCCACCTTGATGGCGTCGATGTACCCAGTGTATACAATGGTCTGTTGTGCCTGTTGTTCTTGAGCAGTATGTCTTGGTGAGTGAATGTGATGTTGGAGATGATCTTCCCCACACTATGGCAGTATGGACATGTTGCTGGATCATCCTCAGGCTGCTTGACCTGACTGATGAAAGACTCAGCATCCTTCAGGGCTTCTCAGAGAGCCTCTCGAGTATTTTTATACAGGCGGAGGAGCTCGAACAAGGACAGTCGAGCTGGTATACTGGCGAGTTGTGCCAGTATGTCAAAGTTGTAGGGTTTGGCTAACCCCGAAGTGTTGTCTCTTCGTAGAGGCCTGTCGAAGTGGGCCTCCTTATGCTTCTGTTTGTCGGCTACTGGAAGTTGGGAAGGACCTTCACCTTGAGCATTCGAGGTAGTGACGGAAGGTGCCACTTCGACAGGGGCTTCCTCAGGCTGAGCGTGCTACTGTGAACATGTTTGTATAGGAAGTACCTCATTGGGGGAGGAGGTCACCATTCGACAAGACTTGATCTTCTTGTCTTTAGCTTTGGAGGTAGAATGTGTAGGACCGATTGTAGGAACGAGTTGTAAAGCACAATACTCTAGAGGGGGGTGAATAGAGTAGGCAGCAAAAATTAACTATTAAAAATGTTAGTAACAATATCACATAATATATATATCACAGATATGTAAATAAAAAGTAGAGAGTAGAGAGCAAACGCAAACACAAGGGTGTATACTGGTTTCCCTCTTGTGAGGACTAGTCCAGTCAGAAGAACTCCAGCTTCCAGTTGAATCCACTATGAAAAATTACCACAAGTTTTCATCCGAAGTTCTTGCAACTTCTACAACGCGAGCTTTGATTCGAAGTACTCGACCAACTTCAATTGTGAAGAGTCTTTCTTCAATCAAGCCTCTGATTACAATCACTCTGAAACTTCTAGACCGTACCGTACTGGCAAATCGACTAGATAATTGTAACTGGCTTGGGATTTGAAAATGAATAGCTCAGAACACTTTGGAAGAGGTAGTAGGCTTATAGAGAAGAGATATGAAAGTGAATTGGTGTATGAGTGAATTGAAATGAATGAAATCATTTTCTATTTATAGTTTTTCAAAGGCAGAATTCTGATAGAATTCGGGCAGAATTCGGACAGAACTCTATGAGAAAATCTCGTTGGGATCCGTAACTGCAGGAAGACCAAGTTCAAAAAGCAACGTTCACTAACCGAACTCTGGCCGAATTCGGGCCAAACTCGAGCCGAATTCGCCGGGAGTTCTGTTAGGGTTTTTGCAAATTGGTTTTGGACTTTTTGAAAAGTCAAAAAGTTAGGAAGTAGTTTGGGCTTTTGTAGGTGGGCTTGTTTTCAAAATGAAAGGGTATTTTGAAAACGTTTCTTGGGTAGCCTATTTGCCAGTACGATGTAGTGTACATCGTATTCCTAGACTCAATAAATATAAAAAATTATATTGATAAAATAGGAAAACTAAGAGCCCTTTGATGACGCCTTTCTTCAAATATTTGAGCAGACTTGAAGACACCTTTTTCACTTGACGGCGGTCGTCCAAAGATAAACAGATCTGGAAATCTGAATACCTTTAGGGGGCTTCGCCCCCAAACCCCCACGGGGGCGCTGCCCCCTCGACCCCTGTCCGCTGACCCCCGATGCGAGGCCCCGGATAGGTCGTTAGGCGGTTCAGAGAAATCTTCTTGTATAACGCTGTCTTTGGCCCATCAACAATTCTCCATTGCATATGTCCTGGTTTGACAAAGCTTGATCATGCTTATTGCATGTCTACAAGTACATGTTAGACAAAGAAACAATATGATACAAGCATAGCAATATTGATATAGAGAACATTTAGGACAATACTAAGTATAAGTAGTAACATGATTTAGGGCAATGCTAAGTTTAAGTAGCAATATGATAGTGATTACATGAATATTAGTGATGTCATTATGGTAAACTTAATTGATTAGCCATATTCAAAAGTATGATATAATCATTGGGCTAACAGAATGTACTCCCGGTTGAGTCAGTTCTAGAGTGAGATCTGGGTGAACCCACATGATCTCCCCCCGAGATATGGTGAGTGGAATCAGTCCACTCGCGTTGTCACGAGTCGGCAGAAGGTTGACCACCTCCAATGTCGCCTTCAGGATGGGGACAACACCATCTTGAGTTGTAGTAGGCGGTAAGGTGCCGAACTGGAGCGACACCATGTTGGCCGAGACTATTTTCTCCTCGTAATAGATTGAGATGACATTCGCATTGATCATGCGTTGTATATAATTCTTGAAGATTTAACAGTCTTGAGTTGGATGTTCAACGAACCGATGGTAGTGACAGTACCTTAGTTCGCCCATTCTACCTACCTCGTCAGGACGCTTAGGATCAGGCAACTTGATCTTGTCGCTCTGTTTCAATATCTCGAAGAGTTGTAAGATGTCCTCCTCATTGAAGGAGTAGACCTCCTTCGGCCTCGGTGGTGGTGGAGGCTTCTGAGCGGTCTCCTGTACGCTTTTTGAAGCTTTGACAGTCAATACCTGCTTCCCTTTTGCCTCGCACCCACTGTTGTTGGTAGCAGGCCGTTTCCCTTTGTCATCAAAGGCGAGAAAGTTAACCCCCAGAAGGTGAGCATTACGTGCCTTCTTCTCAGCAGCTTCGGCCCTGATGATCAACGAACTCCAATCGGGAGGCTGGATGGAGCCAAGCCATAGCTTGATTGCAGGAGTCATGTTCATGCTGTATGCATCGATCAATGCATATTTTGGCATACCCAGAGGCAACCTTAGGCATCCTTGTCGGAAACTTTCGATGAAGGCTCGAATAGTCTCCTTATCTGTCTGGCACACTTCTATAAGAGATGATATGGTCATGTCCTTCCCACCGTCGTAGAATCGGTCGAGGAAGAGGCGTGTCAAGTCATCGAAGGATGATATGGAGTGGTCAGGGAGACTACAGTACCAATCGTAAGCGACTCCCTTCAATGTCCCGACAAATAGACTGGTGAGTAGGGCGTCTTCTTTTGGGAGATGTCCCGTTTGAGACTAGAAGTAGGTCAGATACTGGCAAAGAGAATCATTTCCATCATATGGCGTTAATGTTTGTGGTTTATACTAGAGAGGGTAAACCACTTTGTTCTACTTGAGAGGGTAAGGTTGCGGGATTCCTTTCTTCTAACGTTCTTTCTGCTTATTTCGTGATTCAAGGCGCTCGCACAGATCTCTGTTCATGTCAACCAGCTCTTCTATAGAACTGGAAGCCGGTAAGGGTGGTAAGGTGTGAAGCTCGACATATGAAGGTGCCGATGTCTAAGGTGCAGTGTGATGATCTGCACCCAAAGATAGACGTTGAGGGGGTATACTTGATTCTTCATTGGCCCTTGGATCGGAACTGGTGAAGACAGGTGCCCTTGGTAATGGTTGAGATGCCAGAGCGGTCCGAATCACAAATACCATTTGAGTCAAGGATTGTATGGTGGCAAAAAGGGTTTTGAGGCTCCATTTTAGGGTATCTATGCGTTGTACGATATCCAAAGTTGGAGCGTCTGACTTTTCTTTATCACCACCCTCTAGCTATGTAGACTGGCATAACATGGGTGGAAGAGGATGGATCGGTTGAGGCTTCACTTTCGACCTCACTTTCCTGCGGAGGAGCTTCCCCTTCTGAGACCTCGTACTGGCTACCCACAGCTACCTAGGGGTCGGTTCCTTGGAGAACGTCTTCATCTTCAAGCGGAGGTTTGACATGGATAGCAGGAATTTGATCACTCCCAGCTGATGCTTCCGCTGAAACCTTCTTCCTTGACCGGGTGCTCTCAAACACCCCTGAGGATTGGACCATCGTTTTACTTTTCATCGGCTGACTCTTGGACGATGCTGATAAGGTCAAAGAATTGGTGGTTATCTTTCTCCCTGATGAATAGGAGTTGGAGACAACATGGCAAGAAGCGACCTTGGGCTCTGACTCATCTTCAATTGGCACCTTCTTTTCGAGACGACGTCGGATGGATGCAACAGATTGCAGTCGCTGGAACACAACTGCCTGGATGATAGAGCCATTGTTTTGCAACAATAGCAGTTGATGGTGACCATGGCATAAGTGTGCCCTACGAGTGGCGCATCGTGCTTATTGGTCAGCTCTCCTGATCTGCGTTTGTGAGGGATCACATTACACAAATCATGAGGGGAGAGTTTTACTTTCACACCCCCTTCAGGCGCATGGCGAGGCCAAGTATCGGGATGGTCATGTGAATGATGCACCCCCTGATCCAGATCCAGCACATGAGATACGCCCAGATCATTAGTGGGGGAGCAACATGTATTGCAACTTGAACCCACTTCATGCGTACAACCTACGTGGGCGCATGGGTTCAAAGTCACAAGTTCTGCCTCGCACGACTTGGTTCCAAACGCAAAAAATGCACCCAAGCGAGACGGGGACTTTGAGAGTTGACTCGTATCTGGTGCAAATGTACCCGAGTCGAATCTGTACAATTTACCATCGACAGCACGTATGATTTTGAGCGCTATCTCCGGTTCACTGTGGGCGTAGCACATTTGGCGTGCATGGCTCATGCTGCCTTAGATTTTTTCGTACCAGCCGGCGAAGGTGCATGGTAATCAGAATTCAATTCATCCTCGCCATGACAGTGAGTGATTCTGTCAAAGATAGAAGCCCTCTCCTGCACACCAGAGTTCATGTGCGGGAAGCTGGATGCGTCTTTGTTTCGTCGACGCATCTTCTTCGCCTGGAAAGAGGGCAATTGGGGAATGTAGTCAACGCTACATTTCTCTGGCAGATGTGCTGCACTAGCGGGCGCATCTTGCTTGTTGAGAACGTCAGCAGGAAGGGTGGGCTACGGTGGCACATCCTCTTCAGCGGTGGTGCTCGACGCATCTTCTTTGCACACCCAGACTTGGCGAGTCTTCTTCGGCTTTGGCAGCCACTTCGAAGGACTAGCGCTACCTTAAAAGATGAACTCCTCATACGCCTATTGATTGAGGCACACCACGAGTGTCTTGTGGGAGGAGCCTAGCACGATGTTGTCGGATTGTGACACAACTTTCTCGTCAGAAGAGAAAGAAGTCTCTAGCAGAGTCGCCAGCTTATTTGCCATCGAAAATACGACAAGGTTTTGTTGATTGATAAAACTTTGGTATTTCAATTACAAACAAAATAGTATACAATGTATGACTTAGACGTAGTCCTAGGAGTACACTTTTTTGTTTTTATCTGAAAACTGTATCAGTGGAGCGAGTGGTAATGCGTTGACCCCGTTGACGATCTTACGACGATCTTAGATTCTCTGAAGGTCTGGGCTGCTCTGGATGCCTGAGCATTTAGAGAAGTAGACATTATGTGTCTCTTCTCGCCTCTGTAGGTAGATATGATGATCCATCTGTCTGTGTCTCCATTCCTGTGGATGAAGGAATGATACTTCTATTTATAGGCAGCAGACTAGTCTGCTCATGCGTGCATATGTAGGATGCGCCTGTACGTGGGAATGCTACGTGGCTGATGCTGTGGGGTGCATGGACGATACGCCCTGAGTTAAAATTGAATCTTGTTTGAACTGTACTGTTGGGCTGCGGTGGAGCTGACACGTGGCAGTTGTGAAGATTCGGCCGTTGCTGAGACCTTGGGTGGTTAGCACCCATTCGTAGGCAGAACAGAGTCAAATGACACATGGCACGTGTTTATGGCTCATAGATCTTGGATTTGGTAGAGGGTGATCTGTCAGGATGCGCCTAGGATATGGCGCATAGGGCGACTCGGTCTATGACTTTCAGAGGTCACAGACAATTCTGGGCGCATGGCTTCGAGTGTATGGCTGTGGAGACGCATGTAAAGACTTAGCTTCTGTAATTTAGGGATCATGAGTAAGTCGGGGCGCATGGCTTTTAAGGCACATGCAGACATCTAGGCGCCTGGCCGTGGAGGCACATGCAAGTGATCGACCAGCCACGTGGCAAAGGACAGGTGTAGCTGACAAAAGTAAATGATAATACTGACGTCTGTGGCTCTTCGTTTTCTGTAAAAAGCGGTCAAGAGTTCTGTCTTCGGGGAACGTGCTGCCAACTCTGTCACATAGCATTAAATGCTTGATGGGTGTCGAGTTGAAGTGGGCACATCAGTTTGTGCCCCATTAGGCGCATGGGTCTATGTCATATTGGATACATCGTTACGGAGCGCATGGTGCTGACGGTGCATCTGCCGTATGGCGCAACCTCATT
Organism: Iris pallida; assembly: GCA_029216955.1. NCBI lineage: Eukaryota > Viridiplantae > Streptophyta > Magnoliopsida > Asparagales > Iridaceae > Iris > Iris pallida. Next base: position 10,467,320 of record JANAVB010008599.1, read on the forward strand.
GGCCCGTTTGTTGAGTTCTTCGAGACATTAATGGCTATTTTGACTTTGCTGAATACGAAGAGGCAGATTCATCGTCATTAATGCAAATTTATTATACAGAATATGAGGAGACTGCCACTTGGCGCATGGGCGAGGGTTGCCCCGGCCTATAAATAGCTTTATGAATAGTTTTGTTTCTCATTTCACATAGCTTTCCTTGATGGTGACGAACTCGATCGGTCCCCTGCCTCAACGAGTTGACGATGAACTCCTTTCGAAGACGAAGATATGCCGAGTTGGTTTATTCACCATCGGCCCTATTTTCGTACAAGCCAGTGAAAGTGCCTGTTGTATCCAAATATCGGGATCGTCGTGTCCCGATACAGGCTGAAGGTGAATGTTGCATCCAAAGATCAGGGCGGTCGTTCCCCAATTTTTGTGATGTTGGAAGAGCCATAGATCGGGGCTATCTTGCCCCGATTTTGTGAGGCTAGAAGAGCCACTCCTCCTGCTAGAGTGCCCGCACGCTGACGAGAAAGTAATTCACTCTGACTATGCACAGGGACACGCCTACGCTGAGATGCTGGAATGTTGCGACTGGCTGTAGCACTTGAGTGATGAGCCTGGATGTACGTTGAAGTAATTTTCTTTCTCTTTATAAAAGAATTCTCCTTTGTAAAATAGTTTTAGACATGTAATAGACTTTAATATGAAATAAAAGCCCAGTTTTTATGTCTCTTTGCTGTTTTCTGCCGTGCCAAGTGTTCTGCTAAGTTTTCTGGTGCATGTCAATTTGGGCGCATGAGAGTTAGGGCGTATAGAAATTTTGGCCTAAGATGTGCCTGAAATTCCATGCTTCTATAGGGTGTTCGACAAAATGTTGGTTAGAAGTGTGGTTCCACACAATGCTATCATCGAAGGATGTGCTATGGACAAGGATATGGGATCCGCTTCTATAATATTTGACGATTTACGGGAAATAAGCAAAGTGACATGGGTCGTCATGATCGAAGGGTTCACTTCCACGGGTAATACTGTGTTGGTATCAGACCATAACGAACGAATCTCGCTCTGATACCAGATATTAGGAATCGGACACGCCCTCCTGCCGTCACACCCCAGAACCAGAATACTAGAAAATGAGAGCAAAACAAATCCTGCTACGTATATCAGAGTACGCCAATAACCGAATATACGATCACGGCTGTCTAGAAGACAAGTGAAAGGACTCTAGCATGCTACTGACGACTCCTATGGTCGAACAAATCTTATCTCAATCCATCAACAAATATATCAAGAGTATATCACACATGAAAGTAAAGAGGCATCCCAAAATACTGTTATCAAGCATGATCAGGAAGATAGTGAATACAAAATGCTATACTAGCAAAGTACCAATATACATGATCACTATATCAGTCTAGATCTAATATAATACATCATGTTTACCGAAGTCTGAGAAAGTCTCAAAATAATAGGGCTAACACATGTCCTAGCTAACACCATCAAATTGAAATGAACTGCAAGTGGCAAAAAAAGGGAACCCACTAGCGAGGAGGAACAACCGCAGATCTAAGCAGGCGGCGGGTCATCCAGAGAAAGGTAGGGAGAATCCTCGAGCTCTAGCAATAAATCTGGCCAAATAAAACTAGTGGGGTCAAAACCCCAAAGCAGCAAGTACCACAAGGAAAGCTCGAGGTAAACGACATAAACCACAAACAAAACAACAACAACACATAAACAAAAATAAATAAGCGGGTCGAGATTAGTGCTGTACCAATACACGTATCTCGAGAATAAAATGACTGAAATAAAATACTGAACAATATAGCTATAGAACATAATAAGCCGATGAGGAACAAGGAAACTTAGGAACTACTCGAAATCGGAACCACAACCCTTAAATCAAACAAGGACCGGAATGGTAGATCTTTTTCCAAGCAGAACTTAGCCTCTAGCCACTCACCGACACAAGAGCATATAAAGTAACACACAACCAAAAGTGCACGACCAGTCATTGCCTACGGCTTGCTATCATTAACTAGTTAGGGTTATCGCAATCTTAGTTACTAGTATGCAAGTTAAGGATCTTCGCAACTACCAGACTGCAGATACTCGAATGTCCATGGATACAAGTAACTTTAGCATCTATTGCCCAACAAGTCTGTTGGAAGATAAAATGTGTCTTGACTTATAACATGAACAACCATATCATATACTTGTAAAAAAAAAAATAACTTACTGTGCCGCAACCCGGCACGACATATGATGCGATCGTGTATCAATATGTACAAACTTGGTAGGTCATGGAGCCCTTGCCTAGCAGGGTTGAGCCACGCCTCATGGGGCCCTTGGAGCTCAGGGCTGGTAGTGCAAAATTTTCTTCTACAATGATCTACTTAAATTTACTAGTCATTTACCTTATCATATTCATGTTAAATTTTTAAATCGTGGACACTCAAGAATTTTCTAAGATGACGTGTGCTTTGTACGAGTAATTCGCAAGTTATCACTTGCGAACATTTCCGTACTAACATCACGTGATACACGAAACAATACTCACACTCGATTATCTAGTGCCAAGATACAATAGATTAAACATTTAACAAGATATATCCATGGTGTCAAGGAAGAACATGTAGTCATATCTTTGATCTAGAAATCAATAAGAAAATCAATACATGAGTGCGCTACTACGAGCCACTATCTTGAATATGGACATAGAACAATACCTAAACATAAGCATGTGCCATGTATATACGGTGTAAAATCACTTTCAATATATACAACAATACTAGAGCATGCTAAGATATCATTTCAATTGATAAAAATAGCAAAAACGGACAAAAAGGGGCAAAACAGCTCAAATCAACATAAAACAGCCAAAATCGGTATACCAACTATATACACCAGTATACCATTGGTATTCCAGCCAAAAGATAGAGAGTTTTTGGGGTCTAAATTCGATATTCCGTCGGAATACATTGGCCGTCAGAATTCCATTATGTAACAGCGACATAAACTTAAAAATATGACAAAACTTGTTTCAGCCATAAAAATCTCATTTTAAATCAAAATTTGGATTTTCAAAACCAAAATTACATAAAATTAAATTTCCTACAACATGGAACCATTAGTTTTTTTTAACAAATTTTGAAATTTGATAGATGAATACCTCAAAATACTCGAAAACCTCATCTAGAAACTCAGATCTACGTAATATCACCGATCAAAACCAAAAATGCTATATACTAAAGATGCTAACAATTTTAAGAAGCATATTATAAATCAATAAAACTTTAGTTTCTATGGAAAATAAAAAATAAAGCATGGTCATATCACTTTTGAGCAAGATGTACTTGCCTAGAGTTTTAGCAACCAAGCCTATTCTTCCATTCCACCACCAAGAGGGGTACGAAATCACACTCTAGGCCTCAAGGCCAAGCTTTCCCAAGTTTGAGGAAGGGGAAGGAAAGTGAAGACAGAATGAAGAAGGAAAGAAAAATAGAGAGGAAAGAGAAACTCAATGGGTATATATAGAAGGGGTGAATTAGTCGTGACCATTGGATCGCAATTTGCGACTCAATCTAAAGCAATCTCATCTGTCGAAATAAAACCATATATCCAATGGATAATAGGGTGCTTCGACACTATTCACCAAAATATCTAAATACTATTCCTAAAAATATATCTAAAATACTATTCATCAAAATATATGAAATCAAAAATATCTAAAAGTAAAAAATATCCCCCGACGATATACCATTGGTATACACCGGTACACCATCGATATGCCAATCAAGGAGAAATTTTTTTAAATACTCATACTTCAGAAATACAAAAACTGGTAACGAATGTCACACCCTACCCACCTTAGAAAATTTTTGTCCTCGGAATTTCCTAAAGTTAGACGAGTAAAACACGCATACTAAAACAAGGTCAAAAACCATAACTTATCGAAAGAAAACATCCCGTGTACAAGTGATATTTGAGATACAGAATTTAAATAAATACAAAAAAATAAATATATTATATATAATACAAGAAAAGAAGAGAACTAGGGGGCATATGGAATATTTTACCCCTGAGTCACTTGAGTAGAGATCCGTCCTCGCTTGCCTACGTTGACTCATAAAGTGGACAAGGGTCAAGTCTCGAAGTAAGTCGGTACCAACGACTCAGTCGAAGATATGACTATATTACAAGACGCACCTACGTAGTCGTGATACATAATAGATATTGCGTATCACGAGATATGAAGGCAGAAGAGTGGTACAAGAAACTTGCCTTCACTCGCCAAATATGTCGAGGCGACCATTGAGGTCCTGGAAGTCGATACAGACTCGGATCTTCCCGTTCTTTTTAGTAACAAAAACTATGTTGGCTACCCAATCTGGGTGTTGTTCCTCGCAAATAAACCTACTACCCAAGAGTTTATCGACTTCTTTATCTATGGCGTCCATGATGTTAGGACGGAAATGTCATTATTGCTGCTTAACAGGCTTAGCGTTAGGTAAGATGTTAAGCTTGTGCATTGCAACTTGTGGGTCGAGCCCTGGCATGTCTTCGTAGCTCCAGACAAAGATGTCGATGTATTCTTTGATAAGTTGAATCAAGGATTCTCGATCTTCTTCTGTCAGGCTTTTGCTGATGAAGATGGATTTAGACGAAGATTCGTCCCCTAAGTCGATCTGCTCGACTTTATCTTCAGTAGGTGGTTCTCGTAGCTCGAAGCGAGATTCCTATTGTGCACCAAGGCGTTGAGCCTCGGGTTCCTCTTTGAAGAACTCTACTGCTTGATCGTCGTCTTATTCTTCTGAGGGGTGTGTGGATGTCATGTTGACTGACAATACTTTCCTGAAGATTGAGCCGATGTTGGTATCAGAATCCCAAGTTGAAGCTTCAGACCAGTGAGAGTATATAGCCTCCTCCGCTTCTGAACTTTCTTGGGTTATTGGAGGTGTGATGTAGCCTACCCCCCCCCTCCCCCGTCTGGTGTGATGGTAGTAGTCTTGCGGTTTCCCTTTTGGAACTGGAAGCCGTAAAGAAAGATGTTGGCCTTTGCCATAGTTTAGACTCTGGCCACTTTTTAGGTCATAACCCATCTTTTGGATGAGGTACTTTGCTTGATCGATGTACCGATATACTTGTATTCGGTCGGTGTCAGGTTCTGGCTCGACTGGAGGGATGTCTTGATGATGCTCGACTTTGTCGAAGATGATAGGTTTTTTGTTCTGGCTCCGGGACAGAACTATATAACAGACTCCTTGATATAGGATGACTCAATTTACATGATTGACAGTCATTATTTGTGTTTGCAATGACTGAAAGGCATTATCTAGAGTATATATGGCATTCCAATGTGGAAAAGTAGAATAATTCAAAGACGGCCTTTCATTGATAAAATACGAGATCTTATCCCGGGGAATTATATCATCAAGAGATGGGGCATTAACATTGGCAGATATGTACTCTTACAGTTCTTCGTCAGTGAGCACCGGAGTAGCCTTAAATGATTCGGAAGAGTTCATAGGGAGTTTGACCCGTACTGGCTCTTCAGCCTGTGCTGAGAGAGAAGATGGGGCCTTTCCTCATAGCTTGACAGTGAGGGGAGCCGACGTTTGGAGGGATCTTCCTTTGAGCCATACTTTGAGAGGTGCCTCAGCTGGCACCTCGGAGAGTGGTGCTTTCATGTGCAGTTTTAGAACAAGAGGAGCTGACACTTGGGAAGGTCTTTCTTTGAGTCATATCTTCAAAGGAACTTCAGTTGTTGTTTCAGCCAGGGGGCAGGGGCCCTCCTACGAAGCTTGACCATGATCGGGGTCGATGACTGGAGAGGTTTTCCCTTGAGTCGTACCTTTAGGGATACTGGTCATCATTTCTGCTTCAGTGTCATCCTCTACTTCGTCGTCTGCATCGTTGGCTTCATCGTCCAGATGAATTAATTTGTATAGATCGGAGTCGGTGAAAAAGGCCTCAATCCCTCTAAAGGGATCGACATCAGCAAACTCTTTCCTGACTATGCCGTTGGTGGCCACATGTTTCATGCATGGGTGGAGAGTAGATGGCATCACCATGTATTCATGTATCCATGGACGCCCCAACAGGATGTTGTAATTAACGTCTGCGTCCACAATATAGCAAGTCACCTCCGTCTGGAGATCACCGATATGACATTTCAGGCAAATTTTTCCCAGTAGTTCACTCTTGCTAGCGTTGAAGCTGCTGATTGTAGTATGGGATACCGTCAGACGATGCATCGAGATCCCCAATGTCTGGAGCAAAGTCTGTGGGATGATGCTAAGGAAAGACCCAGGGTCGATCTAGATCCGATCCACCTTGATGGTACCGACAAACCCTGTGTAATACAACGGTCTATTGTGTCGGTTGTTCTTGAGTAGCATGTCTTGTTGGGTGAAGGTGATGTTGGGGATGATTTATCCTATGCTGTGGCAGTGCGGATATGCTGTTGGATCTTCTTCAGGCTGCTTGACCTGACTGATAAAGGACTCAGCATCCTTCAGCGCTTCACATAGAGCCTTCCGAGTATCTTTGGATAGCTGGAGGAGCTCGAATAGGGATAGCCAATCTAGAGTACTAGCGAGTTGCGCCAGTATGTCGAAGTTGTGGGGTTTAACCAACCCCGTAACATTGTCTTTTCTTAGAGGCCTATCGAAACGAGCCTCTTTCTGCTTCTATTTATCGACTGCTGGAGCTTGGGATGGGGGCAGCCGTAGTGGTGACAGGAGGTGTCACTTCGATCGGAGCCTTCTCTTGCTGCACGTTCTGCTATGAACGTGTCTGGACAGGAAGGGCTTCCTCAAGGAAGGAAGTGACCATGCGGCAAGACTTGGTCTTCTTGCCTTTGGTTGTAGAGTTAGATGTATCCCCGGTTGAGTCAATTCTGGGGCTAGGTCTGGGTGGACCCACATGATCTCTCCCCGGGAGGTCGTAAGTGGTATTAGCCCACTCATATTGTCACGAGTTGGTGGAAGGTTGATTACTTTTATTGTCGCCTTTAGGATGGGGATGATGCCATCTTGAGCTTCATTAGGTGGCAAGATGCCAAACTGGAGTGACACCATGTTGGTCGAGACTATCTTCTCTTCATAATAACGTTTGAGGCGCATGGCCTGTGCTGTCTTGGACTTCTTCGTACTAGCCCGTAAAGGCACGTAGTACTCAGAATCCAATTCATCCTCGCCGTGACAGCGAATGATTCTGTCAAAGACAAATGTTTTCGCCTGCGCATCAGAGCTCATGCACGGGAGGTTGGTTGTGCCCTTGTTCCGTTGGCGCATCTTCTTCGACTGAAAAGAAGAGGGTTGGGAGCTGCAGTAAACGCCGTGCTGCCTGGGCAGATGTATTGTACCAGTGGCAACATCTTATTCGCTGAGAATGTCAGTAGGAAGGGAGGACTGTGACGGCACATTCTCTTCAGTGGTGGTGCCCGGCATATCAATTTTGTACAACCAGACTTGGTGGATCTTCTTCGGCTTTGGCAGCCGTCTCAAAGGACTCGCATTGCCTTCAGAGATGAACTCCTCATACGCATGTTGATCAAAGTATACCACAAGCGTCTTATAGGAAGAACTGAGCTTGTTGTCGTCAGACTGTGACACAACCTTCTCGTTGGAAAAGAAAGTGGTTCCCATCAGAGTCGTGAGCTTGTTTGTCATTAAAACAAGTTGTTTGAAGTAAACTTTGTATTTAATTACAAACATAATAGAGTACAATGTTGGATTAGATGTAATCCTAGGAGTACACTTTTGTTTTTATCTGGGAACCGTGGCGATGAAGCGAGTGATAATTCTTTGACTTCGTTGACGATCTTAAACTCTTTGAAGGTCTGGGTTACTCTAAAATGAGCAGTAATTTGAAGAGGATTAGAACTCTTACAAGTGCTCCGGATGCTGCAGTGGTTGAAAAATGTTCAATAAGTGGGACTTTGAGCTTAGGGAGTGGGGCTTGAAATGAAGGAATGATACTTCTATTTATAGGTAGCAGAATGATCTGCTTATGTGCACATATGTGATATGCGCCTGGAGAATTTGCACGTAGGGACGCCATGTGGCGGACTTCGTTGGGCGCATGGACGATGCACCAGGGAGCTGGAGCTGAATCTGTTTGAACTGTACTGTTGAGCTGCGGAGGAGCTGACATGTAGCAGTTGTGGAGATTCGGTTGTTGTTGAGAACTTGGGTGTTTAGCACCCATTCGTAGGTAGAACTGAGTCAATGACACGTGGTGCGTGTTCATGGCTCAAAAATCTTGGATTTGGTGGGGGATGATCTGTCAGGACGCGCCTCGGATCTGGCACATGAGAAGACTTGGTCCATAACTTTAGGGGTCAAAAATAAGTTTGGGAGCGTGGCTTTCAAGGCGCATGCAGAGCTTTGGGCACATAACCGCGGAGGTGCATGCAGAGTTTTGGGCCATGGCTGTGAAGGCGCATGTGGATGATTAGTCGACCACGTGGTGGAGTACAGCTGTAACCGACAAAAATAAGTAATGACGAGGCTAACATCGGCGGCTCTTCGTTCTCTGTGAAAGCTGTCAACTACTCAGTTTTGAGACACGTGCTGCCAACTCTGTCATATAGTATTAAATGCTTGATGGGTGATGAGCTTAGGTGGGCACATCTGTCTGTGTTTTACTGGACGCATTCGTCTATGCTTTATGGGGCACATTATGTACGAAGCGTATGGTGCTATTGGGTGCATGTGCTACATGGTACATCTCCTTTGGTCAGCTTTATCGAGTCTTTCGAGACTCAAATTGATGATTCTTTGACTTAGCTAAATTTGAGATGGTAGATTCATCACCATTAATGCAAGTTCATTCCACTGACTTCGGAGAAGTTGCCATTTTGGCGCATGGGTTTGATTTGTCCTGGCATATAAATAGTTTTGTGAAGAGAAGTTTGTTTCTCGTTTCACTTTTCTTCTCAACTGAGTTGAACTCGATCGGTCATCTTCCTTGACGAGATGCTGCACTGCGGGTTATGGATCTCCTCGTTCAAAGAAGCTTTGATGATGAACTCTTTCAGAAGACTGAGATACGCTGAGAGAGCTATGGACATAACAGCTTATGTTTGAATCCCTTGTCAGCAGTATTTTTCGACAAGATGGCATTGGGTGCCTATTGTATCCAAAGATCGGGGTCGTCGTATCCCGACTTTCGTTATGCTGGAAGAGCCACCGAGTTCGGGTTGATTGCCAACCCACGTTCTGCTCAATAAGTGCTTCATTAGCCGAAGCACTCGTGCGTTTGGCGAGAAAGTGATTCGCTCTGATGAGGAGTGATGTGCCTATACTGAGATGTCAGAGTGATGCGCCTAATCGAGACGTCAAAGTGATGCGCCTAGCCGAGACGTCAAAGTGATGTGCCTAGCTGTAATTTAGGTTTTTTCTTTGTAGTAGACTTTTGTTGTAACAATGAGTTTGGACATGTAATAGACTTTTTATATAGAATAAAAGATCAATCTTCACGTGCCTCTTCTACTTGTTGTCTTCTGATTGATGTGCCAACATTTTGTCTTTGAATTCTTTGGCGCATTATGTGTTGGGGCGCATGGCGTTTTGGGGCGCATAGGAGTTCTGACCTTTAGATGCGCCTGAAATTCCATGCTTCTATAATCATTACCTATGGCTTGCTATCATTAACTAGCTAGGGTTATCACAATCCTATTTACTAGTACGTAAGTTAAGGACCTTCGCAACTACTTGACTGTAGATACCCAGATGTCCAAGGGTACGAGTAACTTGTGCATCTATTGCCCAATAAGACTGCTGGCAGATGAAACGTGTCTTGACTTATAACATGAACAACCATATCATATACTTGTAAAAGAAAATATATAACTGACTGTGCCATAACCCGGCACGACATATGACTCGATTGTGTATCAATACGCGAAAACTTGGTAGGTCATGGAGCCCTTGTCTAGTAGGGTTGAGCCACGCCTCATGGGGCCCTTGGAGCTCGAGGTTGGTAGTGTAAATTTCCTCCTACAATGATCTACTTAAATTTACTAGTCATTTACCATATCATATTCATGTCAAATTTTCAAGTCGTGGACACTCAAAAATTTTCTAAGATGGTATGTGTTATGTTCGAGTAATTCGCAGGTTATCACTTGTGAACATCTCCGTACTAACATCACGTGAAACACGGAACAATACTCACACTCGATTGCACAGTCCAAGATATAATAGATTAAAAATTTAACAAGCCATATCCACGGTGTCAAGGAAGAACATATACTCATATCTTTGATCAGAAATCAATAAGAAAATCAATACATGAGTGCGCTACTACGAGCCACTATCTAGAATATGGACATAGAACAATACCTGAACATAAGCCTTTGTCATGTATATATGGTGTAAAATCACTTTCAATCTATATAACAACACTAGAGCATGCTAAGATATCATTTCAATCGAAAAAAAAAAACAAAAAGGGCAAAAACAACTCAAATCAGCCTAAAATTGCCAGAATCGATATACCGGCGGTATACACCGGTATATTGTCAGTATTCTGGCCAAAAGATAGAGAGATTTTGGGGTATAAACTTGGTACTCCGTCGGAATACACCGGTATTCCGTTGGAATTTTGTTTTGTAATAGCAGCAGAAACTTAAAAATATGGCAAAACTTTTTTGGCCATAAAAATCTTATTTTAATTCGAAATTTAGATTTTCAAAAGTCAAAATTGCATAGAATTAAATTTCCTACAAGATGGAACCATTAGTTTTTACAAATTTTGAAATTTGATAGATGAATACCTCAAAATACTCAAAAATCTCATCTAGAAACTCAGATCTACGTAATATCACCGATCAAAACCAAATACGCTATATACTAAATATGTTAACAATTTTAAGAAGCATATTATAGACCAATAAAACTTTAGTTTCTATGGAAGATCAAAAATAAAGCAAGGTCATATCACTTTTGAGCAAGATGTATTTGTCTAGAGTTTTAGCAACCAACCCTAATCTTCCACTCCACCACCAAGAGGGGTACAAAACCACACTCTAGGCCTCAAGGCCAAGCTTTTCCAAGCTTGAAAAAGAGAAAAGAAAGTGAAGAGAAAATGAAGAAGGAAAAAAAAAGAGGAGAGAGAAACTCAATGGATATATATAGAAAGGGTGAATTAATCGTGACCGTTGGATCGCGATCTACGACTCAAACTAAAGCGATCTTATTTGTCGAAATAAAACCATATATCCAATGGATAATAGGGTGCTTCGATACTATTCCCCAAAATATCTAAACATGATTCACAAAAATATCTAAAATACTATTCATCAAAATATCTGAAATCGAAAATATCTAAAGGTAGAAAATATCTTCCAGGCGGTATACCGTTGGTACACACTGGTACACCGTCGGTATGTCGGTCAAGGAGAAATTACAAGATTGACAAAAACAATATTGAACCATTTGCCCTAATAGGTTTAACTCCATCACCACACTCAAGAAGAAAAGAAAGAGATTACATATCAAAGTCGCTCATCAACCCGTAGCAATTTTCCTAGCCGAAGTTGACGACTCCTCGATTTGATCTATTTTTCCTTCTGTCTTGGATGACGAAGTCCTAAAAGTAAAGTGTGGACTTTCTTTTAGATCTCCTATGGACGAGCACCCTGAATCTCAAATTTATGCTATACTTTGTGCCTCCACCCTCACTCCATATATATAGGATAAGAAAATCATATGTCAGGTCATAATAGGATTTGCTAATAGAATAAAATAGGAATCCTATTATACCTAAAATATTTCATCAATATCCTATTTTAGATCATAATAAAATTTCCTAAATAGGTGCCCTAAAATAAAAATTATATTATATTTAAAATAGCACAAGACCAATTATGGACATCCAAATCCAGACTGAACTCCAAAAATCTCTCTCTCCAGTCTGACGAGAGGGTGTTGGCCCCATGTCTCCTCAATTGGACTACATGTATGTCGCTTCGCGACAGAGTTCCTGCTCCCCCATGCTACTGATCTCCGATTTCTCGAGCTACTTTACATCTTTTTTCGTATCTAGCTCCTCGACCGTCATGTCGATGCTAGCTGCCACATATCGCACATCCTGCACCACTGGGATTCTGTTTATATCAATAACGATCAAGATCTAAATCCCTAACGACAGCCTCACTATAAGTCTCGTTGCATGTTCCTGACTTCCGTCTTCCACCAGAATGTGCTACTGTTCTATCGAGCTTCTTCATCCTTGGCTGGCCCAAACAAGTGGACGGTACGATCCTCCTGAGATTCGAACACCTGAACCTGCCCACCTTTGTGCCTGATAATTAAGCTCTTCCATACACATACATCCTCGAGCAGAATATTATTTACTGTATACGTCATCGATGACCCACAACTTCCCCTGAATTGTGTGAATGGAGATGCACCTGCCTCAGATTGAGTCTGCTGTAGACCTTAATCTCCTTTCTGGTTTTGAATTGCTGAATCCAATGTCTCTCTATCAAGCTTTGGCAAACCAACCGTTGTAAAATTCGAATCCGTAGATTAACCCCCACTTGGAGACTGACCAACTGTAATGGGACCGACAGACTGACCCTCAATCTTTAATTCACCTCCATTCATCGCTTTGTCTCGACGAACTGAATCCTTTGTAACCCTCAAAACATCTCGAAGACCCTCCTTAGCCAGTTCTCGACGATCCAACTCCTGTCGAACACCCCTCGAGCCTCCATCCGTTATCTTTAGCCTGCCTGTATAACTCAGCGGCTTGAGCATATGCATGCCACAACACAAATTTCCTCGAGCCAGCTATTGGGAACCCTTCGCAAGTATCCAATCTTTATCCCCAAATAAACTACGATAGCCATCATCTTCCAGCCTCCCTATCAAAACCAAGTTATAGTGCAAACTCGGTACGTATCCTACACCCTTGAGGACTAGCTTTTCACTAACTCCATCGTCAAGTGTACTTTACCCATACCTACAACTGCAGTCCCCTTATCGCACATCTTTACACGTCCAAACTTATCGCCATGGTATGACGTGAAGATCCTCCATGGCGAAGTGGCATGATACGACGCTCCCGTATCCATGACCCAGTCGTCGAAATGACACATGCCACAAGGTTCCTCTGTGTCAGTCACTACGATGATGATATCTTCCATTGCTGTGAGATCATCATAATCGTCCTTGCCTTTGGCCCTTTCAGCTTTGAGCTTTATGCAGTTCCTTTTGCTATGACCCATTTTACTACAGTGGTAGCTGTCCTCCTTGTGGTCTACAATCGTAAGTTTTCGAGAACTCTTTTGTTTCTCGCCTGTGACTTGAGTCTTTCTTTGACGTGGAAAGCCACCAGAGCAGACTCATGCGATGATTCAACTTGTTTGCACCGAATATCCTCATTCAACAAGCTACTTTTGGCTGCCTCCGCGTGACAACTTCATCTGGTACAGAGTTGCTCACCGACACCACCAAATATTTTAGCTTTTCGGTAGAGAAATCAAAAGAAGTAGGGCCTGAAGCTCATCATCAATCACCATCTTCATCGCAGACAGCTGATTGATGATACCAAGAACTTCGTTTAGATATTGTGCCATCGAGGCACCCTCCGTATAGTTTGAGTTGACGAGTTGGCGAATAAAAAATGCCTTGTTGCCATCCGTCTTTCTTTCGTAAGCGAATATAGCTTTTTCCATAATGTTTTTGCTAAACTCTCTATGGACACGTGGTAAAACATTGAATCGTCGGACCATTGGCGGATGAATCCAACGGCCTTTCGATCCAGTCGTTTCCAGTATTCAGCAGCTTTATCCGCTCGCTTTGTATTTTCGTCCTCTAACGGACCATGCAAGTCCTTGCACCAGAATAGATCCCCCATCCTTGGCTTCAAAATTGTCCAGATTTCCCCTGTAAAGGTGATCATACAAGTGTTCATTTGCTCCGTATATATGGTTGCCAGAACCCAAAAAGCTCTATTACCAGATGTTGGTATCAGACAGAACGAACGAATCTCGCTCTGCTACCAGATATTGGAAATCGGACACGCCCTTCTGCGCTTCGATACCGAGTTAGAGACATTGTCGCGACAAAAACTTAGGCCAATCCACCTGAAATAACCAACTCCCATCTAACGGACACTAAGCACAGATAAAGACAAGTATAAGGTGGTCACTATGTCACCTGGACAAATCCCAATCTCTATAAATTAGATAAAATTACAAGATTGACAAAAACAATGTTGAACTCTTTGTCCTAATAGGTTCAACCATCTTACCATACTCAAGAAGAAAATAAAAAGATTATAGATTGAAATCGTTCACCAACCCGTAGCAATCTCCATAATCGAAGTTGGCGACTTCTCAATTAGATCTCTTTTTCCTTCTGTCTTGGATGACAAAGTCCTAAAAGCAAAGTGCGGACCTTCTTTTAGATCTCCTATGGACGAGCACCCCGAATCTCAACTTTGTGCTATACTTTGGGCCTCCACCCTCACCCCATATATATAGGATAAAAAATTATATTTTATGACATAATAGAATTTTCTAAATAGAAATAAATATGAATTCTATTATACCTAAAATATTCCATCAATACCCTATTTTAGATCATAATAGAATTTTCTAAATATCAGCCCTAAAATAAGAATCCTATTATATCTAAAATAGCACAACACCAATTATGGACATCCAAATCTAGACTGGACTCCAATACATTGCGACCATGAGGGACCTATTCAAACGGATGCCAGTAGAGACGAGGACTATAAAGACATAGGCCGTGATGGTACTTGGTTGCAATTACAATGGTGACATGGATGCTGCCATAGAGATGTTCGACTGTATGCCTAGTGTGGACGTATTTGCGTGGTCCTCCATGGTCACCGGGTACTTCAAGAAGGGCTATGCAGAGGAAGCGTGGGCAGTTTTTAACCGTATTCGATACCCAAACTTGGTGAACTAGAATTCGTCGATCACAGGTTATACCTAAATCGGGCGCTATAAGGGGATACTGGAGGATTTCAGAAGAATACAGGTTGAGCCTGATGAGTTCACCACAACTACAGTGTTGTCAGCCTGCGCACAATTGGGTGCCTTACCTACAGGCAAAAAGGTCCACGAATTGGTCGACCAAAGAAGGATTAGAAGGAACCAGTTCGTTCTCAATGGTTTAGTCAACATGTATGCAAAGTTCGGGGACCTTGAACGGGTATACGCAATCTTCGATAGGATGAAGGAGGGGAATGGGACGTATTAGACACGATGATCTAGGCCCTCGCCAGCCATAAACGGAGGAAAGAGGCTCTGGAGCCCTTCTCTCAGATGGAAAGGTCTAAAGAGATGCCCGACGCCATCACCTTTCCCGTGGTCCTCTCGTCATGTACTCACGGAAGACTGATCGAAGAAGGGCTTAAGATCTTCACAGACATGGGCAGGTACTGTATAGAGGCTGGGATAGGGCACTACGGGTGCTTAGTTGATCTCTTGGCTCGAGCGGGGAGGCTAGCAGAGGCGTACGGAGTGATCAAGAGCATGGGGATGAGGGTAAATGAAGTAGTGTGGAGGGCTATGCTTGGAGATTGCATAGTTCATATGGACGTCTATAAGGCGAACAGAGTGGCGAGTGAGGCTGTAAATAGGGCGAGCAATGTAACCCCTCTTTCCGGTATTTTGAAAATATTTTTTATTAGTTATTTGAATTAAATAGGAATTTTTGGGAATTTTATAAATATTTTAATTAAATAGTTATTGCGATAGAATGCTTTTAAGTCATGGTTGAGGTTTAGAGTACAAGATGACTAGAAATCATGGCACGGATAGTACAGTTGTGTGCCTTGACTAGTGTATTAGCCATAGTAGGGAAGGCCAAGCCATTAGTATGTCCCAACTAGAAAAATCAGACTGAGTTATGACATGACCCCTATAAATAATTTTATTATTTATTATTAAGATTATTGACTTTTAGAAGACCCGGTTGTACCAAACTTGCTCGGATTGACCCGAACCGAACCCAAACCTATGTAGACATGTAGTGAGTCCAGAGACATCTATGTAGGTGTATATTATTATATACATATATGTTTTGTACTAGTGGGCTAAGTAAATATTTTTCCAAGATAATTGATGTGTATATATATGTAAAATATATATATATATATATATATATATATATATATATATATATATATATATATATATATATATATATATATATATATATATATATATATATATATATATATATTTTATATATATATATTTTTTTCCAGAGACATCTATGTAAAATATATATATATATATATATATATATATATATATATATATATAAAATAAAGGCGTTATTGTATACTAAAATTGTTATTTTATTTTGAGAATGTGTTAATAATTGCCAAGAATCCCATTTAGATTTTTAGAAAATCGTAGGAGTGCTTGTGCGTATATAAATATATTTTACTACTATATATACTAGGTTCATATATAAATTTATATAATTAAAAGAATAGATATTTCATGTTATTTGTAATCTTAGTACATAATATTTATGAATGATATTTTACCTTGTTTATAATATTATAAACATTCCATGTGGATATCCCATAGGAGTAGCTAAAAGCTTTACCTATATATATATATATATATATATATATATATATATATATATATATATATATATATATATATATATATATATATATATATATATATATATATATATATATATATATATATTTATTTATTTATTTATTTATTTATTTATATTTATATTTATATTTATATATTTATATATTTATATTTATATTTATATATTTATATATTTATATATATATATATATATATATATATATATATATATATATATATATATATATATATATATATATAGAACAAAAATCAAACTAGGGTGAACAGTGCATGGCATTGTTCACCCAAGTCAAACCCGAGCCACAGGGACTCACAGAAGACCGAACATATAGCATAGCTATATATACATAGAAATCGATAGAGAGATCGAGAGATGAGAAGCATCTCTCTTAAAACCTACCCCTAACTCTTCCTTCACCTCGCCTGCGGTGACCCCCGACCCTGTGCACCCCCATGCTACCGCCTTGGCTGCCCATAACTGCCGGAGATGGCCAAAACACGCGCGGATAGCACATAACAGTAGCCGCAACAGAGAAGGCTCTGTTTTCGGCAACAGCGAGGTAAGCACCTTCACCGTCTCGCTCCTTCGCGCATAGTAGATATTTTACAATTCTGTAAGTTTTTACGTAGAGCCTACATAAACCCCTAGAGGACCCAACAAGCATCCTGCAGCAAGGTCGACCCATCGAGTCGATAATTCGACTCCAAAAACCCAAAAAATTATGGTGTCCTGACAGATGAAAACAGTTGCTGACCCCTGATTTCAAAGACAGATTATGAACCCAATATTAGGATTTTTTGGAAACCAATTAAAACAGTCTTAGACAATATGTAGGAATCTACAACCATTTTACAGAAGTCGATTTCATCGACTACGCACCGAGAAATCAGATCCCAAATATTGACAAAAACTGTTTTTCAAAAAGGTAGAATTCTATGAAATTTCATGATACGACATGCGCTCCGACAAACCGGGCGATGTGGTCGTGAACCAAAAGCATCAAAAGGTGCGTATCGACTTCACAAATAGGTGGGATTCGACGAAAATCAATTTCGTTGTGCGTGCGTGACGAAATCGAGGCATATTCGTCGAGATACCAAGTATCGACCCCTTTGTAAACTAGTCCATAACTTCGTGCACATTTGTCATCTCAAGACAAAACTTGTGCCAACAAGACCATATCATTTTTTTGGTCCTGTATACCAAGTTTGGTCCGATTCAAAGAAGGTCAACTGGAACGCTATTTTGGCGGGCCCGCGACCCGATCTAACGAGTGAATTTGTGCACGGTCCACCGGAATCCAACTTTGGACATACGGTTGGGTTCGTATCAAAAAATTAGACTCATATACATGTAGTTTGATGACTTTAGAGATCGTAAATGTTGGCAAGCTTTTCGGTGCAAAGCAGGTCCAACGACGGACATCGTTTTGACCCGAAATGACCGTTTTATCCTTGTGTCCAGAATTGGACTAATAGGTAGGCTATTCTAGCTAATTTGACTATTCTGAAAATTTTGGCAATATTTGTTTCAGCATCCGGAGGCGTTTACGGGAGTTTAGATTTTGTGACTATTTGATTTGACAAGTTATTTGCGGGACATGTTGCTACCACCAAGCAAGTATACCTTGCCTTCCTCTATAGCTTTATTTACATGCTTATTCCTCTCATTATTTAGTTTTTCTAGGTGGTTATTGACATGTTTTTTTGCTCATATCATGCATAGTAGTTGATATATATAGTCCTTGCTCATAGTTAGCCTTGTAGTTCATATTGGACCTGTTCTCACATGTAACTTGACTGAGTCGTACCGTATCATAAAATGAGTGCGTTATAACTGAACTGCTATTTCCTGTTTTTGTTTTCTCAACCTGCGAGTCCACATTCGGGGCGAGGGTTAGTGATTTATTCAAACCTGCAAGTCCACACTCGGGGCGAGGGTTTAGTATCCGTTGATCTCTTGTTCACTTATTTCTTCCAGCAGTTTATTTATGCGTAGTTGTTCTCGTGTCCGTGTTCATAGTCACTTGTCATTGTCTGTCTCTTCCCTGCTTATTTCTTATGCATGATAAACTGTTAGATAGGCATATTTTATGTATCTTGCTAGTCTCCTGAGGACCTGATGATCTCTTCAGGTAGTTGATTGCACGAAGTTAGTTAGCTGATCTTGATAGCAGTTAATTACATCTGTAGGATTCAGGTATTTGCTAGTGGTATTACTTTGTTATCGTCTCGTGATTTATATTCCTTATAATGATATACTCTGCTTGTTAGCCTAGTTTATAGACTCATATTATTTCTTGGAGTCTAATCGGACATATATGCTAGTGGGCTGCAGACCATGACCCATAATTGTTTATTCTTGTTTTATATGATTCTT
Organism: Iris pallida; assembly: GCA_029216955.1. Taxonomy (NCBI): domain Eukaryota; kingdom Viridiplantae; phylum Streptophyta; class Magnoliopsida; order Asparagales; family Iridaceae; genus Iris; species Iris pallida. The sequence continues at coordinate 10,486,318 of JANAVB010008599.1, forward strand.
GTGGACTGAGATATAGAATTGCCTTGCTAGGATTAGGCTTATTACCATAGTCTAGACAGCTTATACGTATTCCAGTCGGGCTGGAGTCCGCTTGATACGTAGCTGGCTTGCTCACGCACTTGCATTGTAACTAGGCTTTGCGGACCATTGAGAGCAAATAATCCATTCGGACATCAAATATTTTTGGTGTGAAACAGGGACACTGTATACTCGAGAGTGCTTTGGCGTTATACCCGGGCCGAGGGTGATATGAATGTGAGAATGAATTTGAAGGATTGAAAGAGGAATGATCACCCCTCTTATTTGTGATCTCTTGCCGGACTACCTTTCTACCGATCCCATTCCCCAACCTTCAAGACAACGTTGTTAATACGTGGGCTGACACTTCCTGGGTCTGCGGAACGCTAAACCTCTTTGTCTGGAATTTCCTGAAGGGGATCCGGGTTTTTTAGTCGGGCTGGAGTCTGCTTGATACGTAGCTAGCTTGCTCATGCACTTGCATCCTGGAAAGCGGGTGCAGGTCGTGACAAGTTTTTTTGGTGATCCATGCAGGTCAGAGCATATCGTATCGGTTACGTAACTGTACTGATATGAGCCTGCAAATATGATTAAATCCTTAGAATCTCAATCCACACTGCCTTGAATTTTTTTTTAGAAATTTCTCTACCGTCCTTGAAACTTTGTATTTGCCCTCAATTATTCTTCCTTGCCTTCCCTGTACGATTGATTCTCGTCATTTCCTATTTCGGGGTGACAAATGATCGTTCTGTATAGAATTTATCAGAGATTCTTAAGTTATAGTGTAAGTTAGTTGATTATTGAATTTTAGTTGCTTGATAGATAAGATGGGATTGGAGATGCCATAGGCCATAGATATCTATTAGTAGTAATTTTAGCAACTAGTTGGAAGGTTATAAAATGTTATGATAGCATGTATTTGACAGGGAATTTTTTATTAGTTATTTGAATTAAATAGGAATTTTTGGGAATTTATAATATTTTAATTAAATAGTTATTGCGATAGAATGCTTTTAATTCATGGTTGAGATTTGTAGTACAAGATGACTAGGAATCATGGCACGGAGTGCGGTTGTGTGCCTTGACTAGTGTATTAGCCATGGTAGGGAAGGCCAAGCCATAAGTAAGTCCCAACTAGAAAAACCAAACTAAGTTGTGACATGACTCCTATAAATAATTTTATTATTTATTATTAAGATTATCGACTTTTAGAAGACCCAGTTGTACCAAACTAGCTCGAATTTGACCCGAACCGAACCCAAACCCATGTAGACAGGTAGTGAGTCCAGAGACATCTATGTAGATGTACATTATTGTATACATATATGTTTGTACTAGTGGGCTAAGCAAATATTTTTCCAAGATAATTGATGGGTTTATATATGTAAAATGAAGGTATTATTGGATACTAAAATTGTTATTTTATTTTAAGAATGTGTTAATAATTGCCAAGAATCCCTTTTTAGATTTTTAGAAAATCATAGGAGTGCTTGCGCGTATATAAATATATTTTACTACTATATATTCTAGGTTCATATATAAATTTAGATAATTAAAAGAATGGATATTTCATGTTATTTGTAATCTTAGTACATAATATTTATGAATGATATTTTACCTTGTTTATAATATTATAAACATTCCATGTGGATATCCCATAGAAGTAGCTAAAAAGCTTTATCTAAGTATATAAATGTATATATATATTTTTTTTTTATATAAATGTATATATATATATATATATATATATAAATATATATATATATATATATATATATATATATATATATATATATATTATATAAAAAAAAATAAGAATAAAATCAAACTAGGGTGAACAGTGTGGGGCACTGTTCACCCAAGTCAAACTCGAGCCACATGGACTTACAGCAGACTGAATATATAGCATAGATATATATACATAGAAATCGATAGAGAGATCAAGAGATGAGAAGCATCTCTCTTAAAACCTAACCCTAACTCTTCCTTCACCTCACCTGCGGCGACCCCCAACCTTGCGTGCCCCCACACTGCCGCCCTGGCCACCTACGACTGTCGGAGATGGTCGGAACACGCGCGGACAGCACATAATAGCAGCCGCAACGGAGGAGGCACTGTTTTCGGCAACATCGAGGTAAGCCCCTTCACCGTCTCGCTCCTTCGTACATAGTGGATATTTTATGATTCTGTAAGTTGCTACATAGAGCCTACATAACTCCCTAGAGGTCCCAACAAGCATCCTGCAGCAAGGTCGACCCATCGAGTCGAAAATTTGACTCCAAAAACCCAAAAACCTATGGTGTCCTGACAGATGAAAACAGTTGCAGACCCCTGATTCGAAGACAGATTATGAACCCAATATTAGAATTTTTCGAAAACCAATTAAAAACTATCATAGAGAACATGTAGGACACCATAACCTATTTTACAGAAGTCGATTTCATCGACTACATGCCGAGAAATCGGATCCCAAATATTGACAAAAACTATTTTTCAAAACTGTAGAATTCTATGAAATTTTACGATACAACATGTGTCCCAAAAAACCGGGCGATATGGTCACGAACCAAAAGTATCAAAAGATGTGTATCGACATCACGGACGTGTGGGATTCGACGTAACTCAATTTTGTTGTGTATGCGCGACGAAATCGAGGTGTATCTGTCGTGATATCCCGTATCAACCCCTTTGCAAACTAGCACATAACTTTGTGCATATTCGTCATCTCGAGACGAAACTTGTGCCAACAGGACCGTATCATTTTTTGGGTCTTGTATGCCAAGTTTGGTCCGATTCTGAGAAGGTCAACCAAAACGCTATTTTGGCGGGCCTACGACCTGATCTAACGGGCAAATTTGTGCACGACCCACCGAAATCCAACTTTGGACATATGGTTGGATTCATATCAAAAAAAATAGACCTGTAGACATGTAGTTTAACGACTTTAGAGATCGTAGATGTTGGCACGCTTTTTGGTGCAAAGCGGGTCCAACGGAGGACATTGTTTTGACCCGAAATGACCGTTTTGCCCTTGTGTCCAGAATTGGACTTATAGGTAGGCTACCTTAGCTAATTTGACTATTCTAAAAATATTGGCAATGTCTATTTCAGCATCTGGAGGCATTTACGGGAGTTTAGATTTTGTGACTATTTGATTTGACAAGTTGTTTGCGGGACATGTTGCTACCACCAGATAAGTATACCTTGCCTTCCTCTACAGCTTTATTTACATGCTTATTCCTCTCATTATTTAGTTTTTTTAGTTGGTTATTGACATTTTTTTTTGCTCATATCATGCATACTAGTTGATATATATATATATAGTCCTTGCTCATAGTTAGCATTGTAGTTCATATTGGACCTGTTCTCACATGTACCTTAACTGAGTCGTACTGTATCATAGAATGAGTGTGTTATAACTGAACTATTATTTTCTGTTTTCATTTTATCAACCTACGAGTCCACATTCGGGACAAGGGTTGACTGTTTGCACCTGTGAGTCCACACTCTGGGCGAGGGTGATTGTCGTGAACTAACCTGCGAGTTCACATTCGGGGCGAGGGTTAGTGATTTATTCAAACCTGCGAGTCTACACTCGGGACGAGGGTTTGGTATCCGTTGATCTCTTGTTCACTTGTTTCTTCCAGCAATTCATTTATGCGTAGTTGTTCTCGTGTCCGTGTTCAGAGTCACTTATCATTATCTGTCTCTTCCCTGCTTATTTCTTATACATGATAAACTATTAGATAGGCATATTTTATGTATCTTGCTAGTCCCCTGAGGACCTGATGATCTTTTTAAGTAGCTGATTGTACGGAGTTATTTAGCTGATCTTGATGGCAGTTGATTACATCTGTAGGATTCAGGTATTTGCTAGTGATATTACTTTGTTATCCTCTCGTGCTTTATATTTCTTATCATGATATACTCTGCTTGTTAGCCTAGTTTATAGACTCAAATTATTTCTTGGAGTCTAATTGGACATATATGCTAGTGGGCTGCAGACCATGACCCATAATTGTTTATTCTTATTTTATATGATTCTTGTGGATTGAGATATAGAATTGCCTTGCCAGGATTAGGCATATTACCATAGTCTAGACAGCTTATACATATTCGAGTCAGGCTTGAGTTCGCTTAATACGTAGCTGGCTTGCTCACGCACTTGCATCCCGAAAAGCGGGTGCGAGTCATGACAAGCAACGAGGGTGAGTACATAGTGCTATCGAGCATCTACACTGCTTCAAAAAAATGGAAGAAGGCGGAGAAGATGTGGAGGAAGATGATGGAGTATAAATTGGTGAAGACTCCTGGTTGTAGCCCAATCGTGATATGAAACATTTTGAGTATCAGTTCTACGTTGTTGTTTGCACCCAACTGTGCATGATTCTATGATAGAGAAGTGTTTTCTTTAAAGGGGAAATTTGTTTTGGAAAATGATACTTTAGGTCTTTCTTTTGAGGTGACAAAAATAATACTTTTGTTTTAAAATAATTTTTCTTGCTTTTAGTTTGTAAATAAATTAAAAAGGCAACCTAATAGAATTTATTAATTTTTTCTTGAAAGCCAAACAGTAAAACTTCTATAAATTAATGGAATATAGTATAGACATTTTCTATGATATACACAAATAGGTGCTTGAAACACTGAGTTATGGAAAAATCAGAAGAGGATAGAGTATTCGTTGCCAACAGATGGGCAACCGAATTACACGTTCTAAGGGAAAAATGAGAAGGAAACACCACTTGATCCTTCCATCATTGATCTAGCATCTTCAATCACATGTCTTTTTTGCCACAAGATAGTGTCATCCTTAGATTAATAGCATACTTGATCCTTCCATCATTGATTTAGCATCTTCAATTACATGTCTTGTTTGTCACAAGATAGTGTCATCCTTCATATTAATAGTATCTATCAAAACTTTGCGATAACCTTCCATTATTATGTTAATACATCTTTCTCCTTTTCATAGTGCACCCCTAGATTTAGTGCTTCACCTTCCGCGAGTAAAGGTCCTCCTTCATATTGAAACATTGATATGGCACCCTGATGCATGCCCTCGTCATCTCGTATTATGGCAGCAGCGGCCAATTTTCCATCACAGTAAGTTCCATCAAAGTTAAGTTTCCAGAAGTCGGTTGGAGGAAATTGCCATCTCTTTGTTGCTTGAATGTTGTATGTGGTGTCATTGCCATTACTAGGTTCTTGGTATCCTACATCGTATGAAGCTTAGGGTCCGTTTGGATAGCTTTTCTGAAATTTTTTTCTGAAAACAGTTTTTGGAGAATGATGTTATAAAATGGTTTTCTAGATATAAGTTTCTGAGTTTGCGTTTGGTTACTTTTATCTGAAAAAAATTTTGAAAAAAAAATTGTTAAAAATTTTGTTTGGTAAATTTTTTTCTGAAATTATTTTTTATGTTGTGTCCTTGCCACAGTTTGTGTCCACCCTCTCCCACTCCGTGTCATGGCTCTACGAGACGAAGGACTCAGATCCTCCGACCACGGTGAGAGAGGGTGGACACAAGTCGTCGGCCATCGCCGCGACCGCACTGGAGGAGTCCACGAAGTCGGTGGACACCGCACCCGAGCCCTAAGTCGTTGGCCATCGCCGCCACCGCACTGGAGGAGTCCACGAAGTCGGTGGACACCGCGGACGACCTTTGCTCTGCTGTGGAGGAGTTCGCCAGCCGCCGCCACTGCACCTGAGCTCTGCTGTGGAGGAGTTCGCCAGCCATGGACACCGCACCCGAGCTCCTCCACGAAGTCGACCTCCGCGAGCTCGCAGTGGAGGAGTTCGCCAGCCGCCGCCACCGGTCAGGTTCGTGGAGGAGTTCGCCGCCGCCACCTTGGGTCGAGCTCCCGTCCGGTCAGGTGGGGAGAGGGGGGCCCACAAACGTTGGGGGTTTGGAGCTCCCGTCCGGTCAGGTGGTCTACGAGGAGGTCGCCGCCGCTCGAGAGGGGTTGAGGCCGCGGCGGTGGAGCTCGACGAGGAGCTCGAAGCTCGACGGAGGAGCTCGAAGCGGTCGAGGTCGTCGACGAGGAGGTCGAGGTCGAGTACGAGGTGGTCGAGGTCGAGTACGAGGTGGTCGAGCTCGTCGTCCCCGTCCAAGGTCGTCGAGCGATGGCAAGTCCTCGTCGACGATGGCAAGTCCTCACCGTTGCCTGTGGCCGGAGAAAAAGAAAGAAGTTGGGGAGGAGGAGGTATGCAGGGAAGGAGAAAGAGAGAGAGAGAGAGAGAGTGAGAGAAAAAGTTGAGAAAGGGAAAGAGTTGAGTTGGGTGGGGCCCGCAGAGAGTTGGGAAAAGAGTTTTCCCAAAACCAAAAAATCCTCCGCTCCGAAACCTGTGTTTAAACATAGTTTTTCTAAAAAAAATTTAGAGTGTGCTGTTTTGAAATGCAGCAACCAAACGTTTTCCCACTTCACATTTGAGTTTAAACTCAAAAAATGGGAAAAGAACTGCTATCCAAACGCAGCCTTACATTCTGGATGCTTGATGATGTTGTCGCAGCTCACTGAATAGTTAATGAACAATGAGTAGTTCCTTGCTTTCTGAGTCACCTACAACAGGTAGTGTAAGCCCACTTCCCAAAAAACATTTATTTTTAGTTTTATATATTTACTAGTTAGAAAATATATATTTTTAATTCTATAAAAGATATTTATATTGACAAAGAGATTTGTCAAACTATTTTTTAAATTTTATTTTATTTTATGAAAAGATATACTTTTAAACTTATTAATTTTCTATTATCAGTTATGTTTAGGTTTATATTTATAAAATCTATTTAAGTATTATTGTAGTATTAGGTATTATTGGGTTTAGATATGGTTAGTTTTAAATTATGATTGGATTTAGTCTTCATTTATTGCTATATTATTTTAGATGAGATTTTTATTTATGAAAATATACATTTAGGACTATTTGAATTATTCTTATCAATATTTTTGATATTAATTTTATGAAATCTATTTTAAAGATTATTTAAAATATTAGATATTATTTTAAAGTAACATTATTGTGATTAATTATGGATTGGGATTGGGTCAAATCTAATTTAATTCATCGAAGGATTTAACTTATTGAATCTAATCCTTCCTTATTTAGTAAATCTTTCATCTCATATATAAAGGGAAGCCTACATTTACTTTTTTCCACAAACCCAATTATTATTATGATCAATTATTAATTGCGATTTGATCCATATAGTTTGAGAATTATTTGACTGTAATTTAATGGAAAGATTTATTCATTAGATTTTTGACCCTTCCAAATTAGGAAATTATGAGTCAATCACCATCTATTTAAAGCGTCCTTATTCTTTTTCCCAAACCAAAACCCTTCCAATATAATCCTAATTAAGTAAGGCTATCCTTTATATAACTATTGAACCTATGTCATCTTCCATATTTTCTTTTCCAAAATACCTCTTTTTCCTCCAAAATTCGTCATAAATTCAGCCTCATTAAGTCGTTGCAACCAACTTCGGACTCCGATTTACCTCCATTTTTTTTATTAGAACCATATCAAGGTTAGCTTCCCAAATCTATATTTTAATTACTGATATTTATTTGTGAATTTATGGAGATTTACTTGAGTGTCGGTTGTCCAAAACTTGATACATTGTACGGCTTTCGAGATTCTGGGAGATCCCGAACTCCGTTTTGCGATCCATTTGAAGTTTTAGAAAGCTGACACAAAAATCTACAACATATAATTCTTTCAGAAATTTAGAAATTTGTTTAGTATATTATTTTATTCGTTAAACTCAGATTTGACCAGTAATTTACCGATTTGGTCACGATTAGCCATAACGACGAATTTGGAGTTTCTCTATATAGGGCTTATCTGAGAATCATTGGGTGTTATGGATCTCAACATCATTATATTTTTAGAGCAATTATGACAATAGCTTTTAACAGATTTTGTGCCAACATGATCAAGTCACAAACAACTGCAACTATTTAAGACAAGTACAATATTGTTTTATGTGCTTCTTACATTATAATACTATATTTTACTGTATTTGCTTGAGTATCCAGATTGTGACATGATTGTGACACGATAGGCTTGACTATAACATTGCTCGTTTATCGACCGTTTAGTGAGTCGGAAGGAAAAATACTCGGTAGATATGTGAACAAATCCAACTATTGTTATTGAATGATAGCTAAGTCATACACCTTATGTCACTACACCAAATCAGGTCTTTTACGGCCCGCAATTTGTGCCATAAAACTAATTTTACAGCTCACAAGGTCATGCCGTAAAAGCTCCAGCCGTAAAAGGGTACGAGTAATTACGGCATGCAAAATTAGGCCGTAACTTAGATAAATGCATGCCGTAAATGAAGTTGTTAGAAAACTTTGGATCTTATTTACGGCCGAAAATGTAGGCCGTAAATACTTAACTTTTATGACTCGAATTGAGGGCCGTTAAAGCATTCAATTTCTTCAGTTTATGGCACACATAGCAAGCCGTGAATACATAAAACAGAAATGTACAATCTTACATTAACAGCCCAAAATGCAGGTCGTAAATGTTCTGTTTATGACTCAAAATGACGGCTGTTAAAGGGTTGATGAGTTTTATTTTGTGACTCGCAACGCGTGCCGTAATTATGATTTTTTTATAAAAAAATAAATAAATCCAGATTTGAATAGCTACAAATATAAATTAATCAACCAAAATCAAATATGAATATAATATGGTTCTCACAGTATTTCCAACAGAAATCAAATTAACTGCACAAGAGTATTTTCTTCCAACAAGTTGGACTAAATCCACAAACATTAATAAGTTGACACAACATGATAGAATCTTAACACAAAGTAAACGTATTTAAACAAGATTTCCAATATCAAAGTCAATTTCTTAATACAAGACCCAAACCTTTAAGCACAAATCAAAAGTTACTCTCTTACTACAAAAGCAAAAGTCACTTTCTCACTACAACTGGACACTTCAAGGGCTTCAACGATTCCCAAGTCTTTAATCTCACAAACTCGTTTTCTACATGCTTCCCCTCTACTTTAAGCTTTATCTGAAAAAAATAAAACAATATTAACACAAACTATAGTTATAAAAATGAGTCAGCTATGGTTCCAAAGTAAAAACCCTTGCTACTACGGTAATGAGTAAACACGAGAATAGCCAATAAACACAAGCACGCAAGAGAAACTGTCAATGCAGTGTATAAATTTTTCTAGTCATAGGTCAAGCTATCCAACCTGCTTTAGACCGAACAAATTATCAATTCAGCAATTGTGAAGGTTTAATCTCAGGCATCCCCGCAATTGAGATGACATGCTACCTATTACAGTACTAAAACAAAGTGTGGAGCTCCCCCATTTTGTGGTGCTCTTGCTTTGGTGCAGACTTGGCGAGCAAGGTCCTCCTTGAAGCACACCCCCTTCCCTTGCATTGCCAGCCCTTCTGAGGTACTCGGGTCTATACAATCAAGAGAGCTCTGCGGAGACATCCACTGCATATTCAAATACGACTCGGGTAGATGGTTACTGGCAACATTTCCTTGCCATCGCTCGCCAAAGGAACGAGAATTCGGCATGCCATGAGTTAATTGAACCCTTACCTGCATCAACTGAGCTTGCAAGATTGCTACCTACCAAAATCAAGCAACCCAAGTTAAGATAATATTTCCATCTTCACCATGCAAAGTTAAACCAAAATAAGCCAACCCAGAATTCCTTTAGATTTATCGTCCATGTCAGGAAAAAAAAAATCAAATCTTGAGTTGCAGACCCTAGGTTGTTTTCAATCCCTCAAATTCAAATTTTATTTACTTTCAACGATTTTCTGGGTAACTTGTCTATTAACCTTGTGACCATTGGAAATATATTAATTTGGATCATCAGAGTGGGATATATAGTTGAGCCGAAGATAAGTGGAATATCAAGATAAATCAAAGACTTCTGTTAACAAAAGCGATGGATTCTAGCTACGGCAAGCTTCGACTAGACAACAAATTGTTCGGGTTTTGTTAGAGAGTTTATATCTTGTTTGTTTTTATTTTTCTGTTTGTCCTTTCAGAAGTTATCTTGTACTCGGGTCTTTGCTCCGTTAACCATCGTTAATGAAACGTGGGAGGACTCGAAAAGGAATTTCATTTGCTTTTAATCTTCAGTTCTTATAATGACTGCAGTATACTCAAGTGGTCAAAGATGAATATTTGTATAGCCAGCGGTTACCTGCTCATAGTTGACAGAAATATTCAACTTCCTAGAACTTAAAATTCATTAGCTTTCAATTTTCCCTGCTTAATTGTATACTGACTGGTATTCTTAGTGGTCTAAACTACTGAAGTGTAGCCAACAGTGTAACAAGTGCACTTAATAGTCCTGATATTAAGTATAATAATCAGTCATACTTGGTCTGTATATGCACAAGTAGAGAGCTAAGCATGGTTTTCTATAATTAACTCTCTCTACAACTTCGTACTTACAGGTCTAATATGGAAGAATCCAAGGCCTGGATGGAAACCATGATATCAGCTCCAATATGGACTCGTATTATAAAGTTAGGGCAATCTACAATAACCGTAATTGAGTGGACATTTCAATAGTGAATATGTACATTATCTAGCATGCCTGTTTAAGTGGATGATATTCTGGACATGAGTAGTAGTAGAAGCTGACACCAAGTTAGCAAGGATTTTGCAAGTCCATGTATACTTGAGAATTATCTAAGATGAAAGAACATATCGATGAGACGAGAAGCTTGAACATTATGATATTGGGAGACATATCATGGCCTCCTGGGTTAGCGCAATTAGTATCGATGCTACCTATCCAACCAGGATAAAGCTCCTATATGTATTGTTGTTCTTAATCGTATTTGTTTTTTCCCCAGATATATGCTGAAATGATAGGAAATGTCATGACAGATGCCCGATCAACTGGAAAATATTATCACTGTGAGTTTATTGGCCTCTTAGTATTGCAATTTTAAGTATGTTTTACTGTTTATTTTTACCAATTCTTCGTGCATCTTATGTCTTATTATTACACTATGTCCTAGCAGTTCAGTTGGGTGGTTGTAGCCTTGCTTTTTTGATTGCTAGGTCCTCAACTTTATCTTAAATTATATATGTTTTTAGTGATTTACCTGTAAACAGGGATCGAGTATGCCTGTATTATCTGGTCTGTACCTTATAGCCTAGTGCAGTACCAGATTTTCTGTGTTTGTCACACTGGTGTGAATTAGGGTCAGTAGAATTCAAGAAGTTGGGGAAAAAATAACAATTAGGAATGTTTTTAACATTCCCCTGTAAACCCCCAATCTTGGAACCCTAGAAATCGGCTTCATCATCTGATCCTAAGTTCTAGCACTAAACAATTAATTTTAGCATTGTTCATCATTTTAAGTGTATTAAAGAAATGATTTTTAGCAGTGAAACAATAATTTCATAATTTAATAAATAACAAAGGCACTAAAAATATATGCTCACAATTTCTAAGAATTTGAGATTAAAAAGGAAATATAAGGTTTTGAAAGATTTTTCTTATGAAAAATTATCGATCATGATCGATAATTAGGGACGAGGATTTGCAACAGGAACTTCAATTTATTGACCAGAGAACAACGGGATAATTTCTGGGACATCTTTGAGATCTAATCTCTACCTCAAGCGCAACACTAGGTTGTCAACTTGCAATACATGGATTTGCTTACTTACTGTATTGTGAATCGCATATAGTATTGTATTGTATGATACAATAACTCTTGGAGTTTATGTCTATACTTCCAAATACATACTGGAACATGATTTAATATAATTTTCTCATCATTTTTTATTTGTTTCAGCTTTATCTAGTTTTGGAATCCCATTTCTTAGGTATACATGACATGACTCGAGTTAAAAAAAATGGATACTACCTATTAGCCTATATGTATGGTATCAAATCAAAGGATACTTAACGAAATGAGTTTGAACGGGAAGAGGATAAATAGGTGGACTAAGAATGAGTTTGAAAGGGCTCAGAGAAGTGGGAAGAGTACCAAAATATTGAAGAAATAAAGTGATTGAACTTCTGCCAATGGCAGCCCAACACACAGAGCAATCTATATGGTCTGTTTATAGAATATTGCCAGAGTCATTAAGGACTCGATGTGGGACTCAACAAACTGCATCACTCGGGATTAAAGACTAAAAGGAACTAGTATGAGACTTTGAATGCTCTAATGTTGGAACTGAATAGGGCCATGCCCCGAGATAGGCGGATTATACAATCCTAGAAAATGTGGTTTAAGCCAAATAGTAGTCCAACTTTGGGCATTTCTTAAGATAGTTGATAGACATCAAACACTACCAAGAAAACAAAATCAAAAAAGCAAATTAGTGAGACATTTAGGATGGGTCATATAATTAATGGAAAATGTACAAAAAAAGGAATTCAAAACCTATTTATTTAGACTAAGCCTAACCTAATTCAAGATTTTGTTATGGGTCACATAATTAGTGGCCAATGTAAGAAAAAGAAGTCAAAATCAACAAATTTTGTCGGCATCTATAAACAAAATAGGCATTTTAGGTACCAATTGTTTATCCTAAGCAATGAAAAGAATTAACAAGTGCAAAAGCTGAAGTGGACTATCTCGGGAGGTTGGGAATCTAAATACATACATCAACCCAACCTTGTTGGAGAAGTATAGCCCGTTATCTACAGAGGTTCGAATTGTGATTATATCGCATGCCCATAGCCTTTTTTAAGTATCTAATGTAGAAAAGAATTTGCGGTATTTTGATGACAGGGAGAAACTACTGATCCATCTGCACCATCAGTGATCCATCTACATAACATATAAAAAGACCAAAGATAGTTCACTAGAGAAGTGGACATTTTAAGAAAAAAAATGTTTAATAAATATATCTCACTTTTCGCAGGAAGCTAAGTTAAGAAAATGTTTTCAAAGTGGTCAGCATAAAAATTATAGAAGCTAGAAAACAACAGAAACCACAAATTCTAATAAGAATTACACAAGACTAGTGTTTCATAGAATACATAAAAGAAGTACTAATAACTATACAATGCTTTTTGAAGAGCATATACATGAAATAATTACAATCATCTGTGTACGATATTGTCGATTCAATTGATAAACCAACACAAAGTTTTGCAATTGCAAGTAGAATAGACGAGAGTTCAAGTATACCCCTTCCATATTTGCTAGAATGTTCATGTAGCTAATCAATCATGTATAAGCAATTAACCCGGGCATAACCTGAGAACAGACTTGGCCTAACTTGATCTTACCTGACCCGACTTAAGTCGAGCAAACCAGTTCTAACTCCAATTAAACTGAACAACAAGAGTGAGATTCCTACCAATTCAATCAAAACTGAACCACCAAGTCCCCTTCATATCCAACACCCATAGCAATATATAAGAAGCAAGCTTCGTAATATATAAGAAGCAAGCTTCACAACCGTCAAGATAACCCTTTCTTGACGGAGATTAATCGTCAAGAAAGCCTTCTTTTCTTGTAGTGTATTCGGTATTAAATTGATCCATCATGAAGGAAAAGAATAATCACTAATCTAGATGGACAAATGTACCTTGATAACCACGAAAGTTGTAAGAGATCACCGACCATACTGGTGGAAGGAGAAGGTTTGCGAGGAATAGAGCTCCAGCTGACACAACAATCACCGAAGGATATGAAGATGCAATTTTTTCCACTGTTGCTGAAGCAATTGGCTTAGCACCCTCAATGACTTTCGGGGTTTACCGCTGCAGTACATCTGCAACTGTCTGTTAACAGGGAAATAATATCAGCCTCCAACCTTACATAAGGTTATTTTTCTAATTTTCTCCTGATGTAGATGAAGTCATAAGTTCACTGAAATGTAACAGTAACTAATAAAAGAAGGTATAGGCTAGAAAATCATTAATCAATCATCGTATACTAAACCAAAGGTTAACTAATCAGTGCGGGTAACTGTAATTGAATCGGTTGACTCAAGTCCTATCTCACCCGTTTCTTTGTGATCATAGTCAATTGGCACCCTCCTAATATGAACCTGCCAGAGCCTGCTTTCCTGTTTTGGTCACCAATTCCTTCATATCTGCTACCAGTGTACCACTGCCACTAACATCATTTATCAGAGTTTCCAGTCAGGACTGGAAAAATTGTGTATAGTTCTCTCGAAACATGCCACTACGCTCTTGTCATCCATGGATGGTGACGGATCAAGGTTTCGTTGCAACAATGATGTTAAAAGCCAAATAGCAACAAGAATCATCTTACGATAATGACACAATAATGATTACATAAACAATCTAAAACAATAACAGAATGTACTAAGGGAATTCTCGTTGACACGCAAGGAAAATATAACATTTTTGAGAATTTTACGAAACAAAAAGAATATCACTGCACTATCTAGATAACATCAAACACATGAACCTTATTGCTTTGTAACCACTTGCTTAATTGCAAAGGGAACAAAAATCTATTGAAAAAAATGTTACAACAAACAGAAGATGCAAAAAAAACCTAGAAGCACATGTACAAAAAAAAACCCATCAATACAAAGAAATCAAACGATATGCCTTGGACAAATTCAAGCACCTACAAACAAAGAAAACATTGAACCAACAAATAGAAAAAGCAATCGAAAATATAGACACTACAACATTTTGATCTTTATGTCGCCCAGATCTTACTCAGCGAGTCACATGGTCTTTATGTCGCCCAGATCGCACAGAAATTGACCTGGAAAATATAGGGCAAAGATTAGAAGAATTCGATAGAATACACCGATCCAATTGATCGAAACTACAACATTTTGAGAATACTCACCGATCGACGAATGCCACAAGCCGAGGAGCTGCTTATAGCATCGATTTGCCTGACTGGATCTGGTGGCTCCTTTAAGGAATTGGATCGAACACCTACCAAGTCAAGCTCAAATCAATAAAGTTAATGAATGCTTCTGATCAGAATAGAGCTTGCCGATGGGGACTCGTCGAGAAAGATGGTCTTCTCGGAGAAGGAATCCACCAGATCAACTATCTACGCCGATGAAGACACGTAGGGAACTCCAAGGGACCGGAGCTTACCGGAGAAACAAATCCTTACCTCCAAGGGACGGACGGAACAGTCGCTTGTGGTCGTCCACCGCTGAAAATTTGAAGGCGCCAAGAAAAATAGGGTTTTCTTCCAGGTTAGGTTTTTAGGGTTTGGACGCCAAGAAAAGGGATTTTGGATTTGCCAAAAAAAAGTCTTTGAAGCCCTTATTTGGGAATTCGGAGGGAGTTTTCTTCACCTTCCGCAGTGAAACTTTTAACAGATGATGGGGGAGAAATTAATTAAATAGGCATGAAATTATTTATGGGGTGCATTTGGTAGGCTGTGAAAGGCTATGTATAAAACGGCCTACCAGCGCAGGCCGTAAAATAATGTGAGAACTCAATATATTTACAGTTAGCATAAATGTATGTCGTAATTAATAACATTTAACGGCCCTAAAAATGAATGTCGTATTAAAAAGCAAAAAAGGAGAATTTACGGCTCGCATTTATGTTGTGCCGTAATATTATATCATTTGCGGCATACATCCAATGCGCGCCATAAATAAGAGGCCATAAAAGCCCTGATTTGGTGTAGTGTGCATGGGCTAGCCATACCAATATTGAATGATAGCCATCTATGATGTGTCGTATTAGTCCAGCCATTCACATGTCGAAAAGTATTTCAAACACACTGTCTGTTTATTGTACATGTTTATTGCTAGTTGTATGTTTTGTTCATCCATGTTCTTACTAGTAGTTTATTGTACATTTTTATTATTTCCAGTTCAAATACGTGTTTCCTCGATTTTATTTTGCATTACTACTGTCTAGTTTATTTTGTATTAAGTTATATTATTGCAATAGGGTTGTACTTTGCTCCTTTCCTGACTGGATCGTTGAAGGTGACTTGGCATGCTTCCTACCTTTGTGCTAAGGATCATACAAGGGAGATAGTAATCTTGGAGGGCGACCTTTGTTGGTGCTTTCTTTACATGGAGAGAGCTTACTCTCAACATGCCTTGTAAAAATTTAGTCCCACATCGAAAATGCACCATGAGTTATCTCAATATATATACTTGGTTGTGTTGTTGAGAGATACACATGGGGTGGTGACCCTAAGGAGGGAACCATGTGGGTGATTTTACTAGGAGGTAAGAATAAGGCTCCAAGGATTAAGCATTAATGCTTTTGTCATTCTCTTGGATTAATTCCATTTGGAGCTAAGCCCCAAAGGGGCTTAGCGACTCGGACTCGGACTCGAACTCGAACTCGGACTCGGGCTCGGGCTCGGGCTCGGGCTCATGGGCTCATTAGGCGTAATGTGGCATTTTATTGGCACACTTTGCACTTAGCACGTCAGCAGTCATGCGGCTCATATGCGGCCACATGCGGCTCATGCGGTCCATGCGGTCCATGCGGCCTCATGGAGGGCTCCGCTGACTGTGCAGACTACAAGTCAGTTATGGAAAGACTGATTCAATACGATTAATTCAGATCCACTTTCTGTGGGATTTAATTCAATCTTTCCATAAGATTTGAATTAATTTCGTTGCTATCTTTGTGGGATTTGAATTAATTTCGTTGCCATCTTTGTGGAATTTGATTCAATTTTTCCATAAGATTTGAATTAATTTCGTTGCTATCTTTGTGGGATTTAATTCAATCTTTCCATAACTGAAAAGACGGTTAGGGTTTCCACCCTCTCTCTATATATACTCTCTTCTGGCCTCCTTTGTGGAAGACCACGAATTTTATAAGTCAGAAAAGAGAGAGAGAGAGAGGGAGTTGTTGTCGCCATTGCAAGTCCATCCGAGGAGTCAGAACAGAGGTGACTTCGAGCGTTCCATAAGTTCTTCAACTTGCTGGTTCCTGGAAGCAATTCGTGTGGGGCGAATCTTGCTTTGAGCAACGGTGTTTTGACACCCCAGCAACTTTTCTTCATCTCTTCTTTCTCTACATTATTGTAACTCGTTCTGTCCCAATTGCAACACGTTTGCAAAAAAGAACGAGAGATCTTCTCTTCTCTATTTCCCTCCTTCATATTATAATTTGGCTATTTGGTTTTTTGTGCCATCGTAGATCTTGAGTTTGATCACTGCAAAGTTTTTTTGTGTGACATCTCAGATCTCGATTGCATCAGTTTTCCATCTTTGATCAAGCCCCGGGAATAACAACCTTAAATTCTTGATAGAGTAGACACTTCTTGTATTTATTTATTTTAGCAGGTTTTTGTATTATTAGATTTATAAATAAAATAATTATTGTAAATGAGGAGTTAAATTTGTTTTATTGTATTTGAGATTGGCATTGAGACCTAGACAGCGTACTATCGCCGATGCTGCGACGTAGGCTGGACTTGGCTACGCAATCGTATTCCGAAAAGTGGGTGCGGGCCGTGACAAGTTTTTTTGGTGGCCCATGAAGGTCTACTTTCGCAAAATTATGTAAACTCGTGATAGTACTTAAGTTAGTCGTACTATTACGAGCTTGCGATAGGAAGTGCTCATTCACAATTAGGATTGATTTGATTTTTTTAGGAGAACGACTAGGAATATGAGTCACTTATTCAATTTGACTGTTGGTTAGTTCACGTTCAATATAGGCCACGTGATTTATTGAATTCTAAACCCTATTAGATAACTTAAGAAATTTTTCTAGAGGAATGTACTATTGTTTTTCGATACGATGGTAGGATCAAAGGTGGGTAGACTATTCGCTTAGTAAATTAGGACTTCCTAGGATTCGATTCCTAATCTTGATCATTTGTGCAATCTTATTTTCTTCCCTCTAATCATTATCATCCTATTGTAAAGTCTGTATTTAATTCCCATTGGCTATAGTAATTTTTTCCTAAGAGTCAATATTATGTTTCCATCTATTGAGTTTTGAGCCTAACTTGATTCAATTATCCATATATTTATTCTAAGTAGGTTTTTTTTGAAATTCAAGATATATATATATATATATATATATATATATATATATATATATATATATATATATATATATATATATATGATTTATATTTCTTTCATCTTCGATCGTTTTCTTCCTAATCGATCGTTTGATTTTCAAAATTGATACTTTTACTTCAAGGACAGATACTTACACTTTTTCTATCATGATTGACTTGTTTGAATTTTTAAAAGCTCCTTTGAAATTCTTATGGATATAGTAAGAATAATTTTCTTTGACTTATAATGACAAGGCAGATGTGCACTGTCCTTATTTATTTGAATTATGGAGACCGCAGGTTCACTGCAGCCAGCAGCGCATTGGCAAGACATGATCTCTAAGTTGAAGTAATTTCAAATAAGCATAGAATCTTCACTGTCAGCCATTCTTCTTGATAACGTGTGGACGGAGCGAAACGTCTCCTTCTTCCTCCCATCAGCCGATCGCACCGCTTAGATACTAGATCCGTGTCCGACCGTTCTTGACAAATCAGTAAGTTCCTTTACTATTCCTTATTGAATTCTTTTGAGCAATCAAGTTTTCTGTCCAAGTTTGGTTATGAATTTCACTGATTCGAAGTAAATTGATGAACAGATTTTGTTTGGATTCCTTATTCCTTGGGTATTGATTGAGAAATTGGTGAGTTCTTGAGTTATTTCTCCAATTTTGGAGTCGAGCCAGTTCAAATCAAACTCACAAATGCTTTTTATATTCTCGCGCATGACCTGTTCGATGAAATGCTCAGGAGGACGTATCGGCGAGCCGTGGACTCGGGGACACCCTCATCGGACACTGTGAGATCGTATCATCGAGACCTAGGACACAGGTATAGACTCTTTCTTGACCTTCACTGATTTTCTGGTTTAGAATATGTGATAGAGATCCAGAGGTGAATCTGCGTCAGGTTGCTCTGTCGTGTCTGGGTTCTGTAGCATTACATTGGTGGTGTCCGACTCTGGGGTGAAGCGTCGCCTTCCAGATTCGATCTTCTTCTCAGGTAATCCATCTTCTCTCTTGGTATTGAAGAGCATTTTTGTTATACTTAGGATTTATATTATTGGATAAATCTGTAGTGGGATACAGGTGAGTATCGTAAGTTCGTGTCTGTTATTAGGGTTGTGTCAGCAGTGTCCGTGTTGGGTTGGGTGCGAGGCTCTGTACCAGGGAGTCTGCGTGCTTTTGGCGGGAGTCAAGGTTGGAATGTTATAAACTGAACATTATTTTGGAATGCCATAAACTGAGCATTGATCTCTGCTGCACCTTCAGTTTGAATGATTCTGAGATTTTTGGACTGTTGGATTCAACTGATTATGAACATTTTATTTGAATTAATTCAGTCTATTCTTGATTAAGTGTGAGCCTTGGAGTGATTATGATACAAGTTCAGGAGGCTTGTTGGTAGTAGATTGGCTTTTAAAAATTGATATAGGTTTGAATTTTGAGTGATGTTTGAGTGTGGTTCAGATTCAACAGGTTGAGTTATTTTTGTGAAGTATTTGAATGGGATGTTCACTGTATGGTGACCGTTGGTGAGGTTGGGTGATTCCTGGGCTGGTGATATTGAAAGGGGAGTATGGCTAGTAACTTGATTTTTGGAAGGAAGTTCATATGGTTCTGATGAGAGCATATTGAATTACTATTCCTTGATAGTTGGTTAGGGTTATATTTGAATGAGTTGAGTATTTTAAAAGTTCTGATGTAGTTGGGCTGCATGGGTTCTAAGCATGTAAATTATTTTTGAGGCTTTAGAATTGACTCAGTTTGGGGCTCAGTCTTGGGACCAACCTCTAAGATTAAATTCCAATTTTGATGTTGTTATATTTTGGGCCATAGAAACTTAATTTCTGTTGAAGATTTTAGACAGGATGATGAATATTGCTTTAACCTTGGACCAGTCATGAGGAGTGTCCCGACTAGCACTTGACATATTAAGTTCAATGGCAAGGGGTTCGATTGGTGTTTAGTTCAAGCAATACTGGGACTGATAGGAGAAGTAAACTAGTTAAATGAATAGTAGTACTAGCTCCCACTAGACTGGGCCAGAAGTTGTTGGATTTTAAATGAATAGTCTGGAGACTTGGGCTTGTGGGTTTGTTCGTTTAAAATATTAAACATGTGTTGGATTTGGGCTACTGAATTCTTTTTGGGTCAAAATGAAAGCTAAGCATTAAAGTTTCTCTATGGCTACTTAGATCAGATGGACAGGTTGTTGTTGGGATATATGCTAAGCCAGTGGGTATTCCATGTTAGAGTTATAGGCTTCAAATGGACTATAAATTTAAGACTCCTTTTAAGACTTATACTAAGAATAGTAGTTGGGCTATTAGTGGACCATTGATCTAGTCAAAAGATTAGTTTCGATAGAATTAGAATGATAAGTCTTAGATTATTTTCTAAAGACATGATTGTCTTTTTGACAGATTTTTCTCTGGACCCTTGGACTTGACATCTACAACAAATTCAGGCAAGTACACTGATTCGATCTCTTTACTCTATATTTCTGTCTTGTTTCATGTTTCCGAATTGACACGTTGTGCACACGACTGTTCATTGTTCATTGATCACCGTTCATCGTTCATTGTCCATAGTTCATTGTTCTTACTTATACATTGGGGTGGGGAAATACTACAGATATGTGAGACCAATCCTATTTTAGCTAGGCATTGACAATAGCTTAGGTCTCACACCGTGCATGTGAGACTCTAAGCCGTACCATTGTTCATTGTTCACTGTCATTGTTTACCCAGCCGGTTACTCTGATAGTTATTTCAAATGCACGTCACACTGATAGACTAGTTTCATTGTTTCTGGATCTGGTACTATAGTTTCATTGTTTCTGGATATGGTACTATAGTTTCATTGTTTATGGATCCGGTACTACAGTTCATCGTTTATTTCCTGTACTACAGTTTCATATTCTTGTCTGGTACTATGGTTCATCTTGTGATTCTTTTCATGCATTTCAGTTTACATTGTTTAGAGCTTCTTGTCGGGGTTGTACTTTGCTCTTTTCCTGACAGGATCATTGCAGGTGAGTGGGAGATTACATGGAGCTGGTGATTGCTTGGATATTACAGCTTTTATTTTAGTTTATTTTTCTGGAGATTGTATTGTAGATATTCATTATTGTATATTATTTCATTTGACCGAATTTGTCTCCGGCTGATTTTGTACTAAACACTTGATGGATATTGGTGATTTCTGGAAACGTTATAAAAGCTGTGTTTTGTTTACATTACATTGTGACTTGGAGTTTTCCTTAGTATTGTACAGCTTACTTCGTCGTGTCCATCGACGAAGGCTGGACGTGTCCGACTCGTATCCGATTATTCGGGAGCGGATCGTGACATATTTTTAGTGGTGGCCCATGCAGGTCTGTCCTAATGGCACTTAGGCTATAAAGTGCTATTGGGGAACTTATTAGACTAAGGAAAGCTCATCACAGCATAGGAAAAATCGGGGATTAAGGGTATATCAGGTTTATCAGGTGCATTGATATTATAAAACATTGATTATTAGGTTTTTAGGGTTTGTCAATCAACAAAGTTTTCTTTCTATTTCAGGATGGTTACTACCAGGAAGACCGCAGATCAGCCCGGAGTTACCGGTGGTTCTGGAGTTACAGGCGGTTTGGAGCAGCCCGCACCAGACGTTCAGGCAGATCAGCTTCCGCCAGCGCCTCCTATCTTTCCATCGCTGCCTCCGACGATAATGTTTGATGGCGCCCAGGTGATGGCGATGTTTCAGCACTTTCTGGAGGTCCAGAACCACCAGGCAGCGCAGTTCAGAGCGACTGTCGTCGACGCACTGAGGACCAGAGAGCCGGCAGCAGCAGCACCAGCACCAGTAGCACCACGAGCACCGAGACCAGGGACAGCCAAGGAGTACCAGAACCTCTGTCCGATGGACTTCTGGGGCAACGAGGGGATCATCTATGCAGATGAATGGCTAGAGAATGCGGAGAGGACCTTGAGAATGGCGAATATTCTGGATGACACAAAGGTGGAGGTGGCCAGCATGCGACTCTTCGACTTGGCGAGAGCGTGGTACCGGGAGGACCCCCAGTTGACGGAGCCCCATGTGTCTTAGACAGATTTTAAAACTTTGTTCAAGGAGAAGTTCTTTCCAGAGGTGGAGCGGGATGAGCTGAGGATGCAGTTCGAGGCGCTGCAGCAGGGGACTATGACGGTCGCGGAGTACACTTCCGAGTTTACTAGGCTCAGTAGGTTCGTGGAGAGCCTAGTCAGAGCACCAGAGGACAGGGCCTGGAGATTCAAGAAAGGCCTGACCAGGAAGCTGCGGCATGCAGTAGCCATTAGCCAGGCGACTACCAACTCTAGCATCCTTAAGATCGCCCAGGCAGTTGAGAAGGAGATGGACCCGAGGCCCAAGAGGGATAGGGACATCAGCAGCAGCAGTTACCAGGCACCGGCGAAGAGGGTGCAGATGCAGATTCAGGCGGGGCCAGTTCAGCAGGCAGTAGTTCAGCACCGTCCAGCCAGAGTTCATGTAGATCCGCCTCAGAGACAGCAGTTGGCAATCACTTGCAACTACTGTCATCGGCCGGGGCATCATTACGATGAATGTCGCAAGAGGCTGAGGCTTTGTTTGTTCTGTGGATCACCTGCTCACCAGGTCAGAGATTGTCCAGAAGTCGCTGAGGGACGAGCACGAGTAGCATCGGGACCCCAGCAGGAGGAGTTGCCTCTTCATGACCAGCAGCCGCAGGGAGAGCAGACAGAGGGGCGAGTCTACCTTATGACAGCTGAGAAAGTGGAGACCATCCCGATTCCAGACGAGTACTGACGACCGGAGACACTTGTGGATTTACCTTTCTTGATGTTCCATTTTTTTGCATTTCCATTGTTGTTTCTTCATTCGAGACTTGTTTTACAGTCTCCCTATCTTAATGTCATTTTATAGTACCTATGAGCGACTTGTTGACTTTTGATTGTCTTTTAGTATTCAATAAAACTTATTTCTAAGCATAGATACTACTCCTCTCTATCATTTTCACAACTTCCTTGAAACTTCTGGATAAAGTTGAGAAAACATTTGACAACCTACTATGACCTGGATTATGGAGGCTGTGAGTCCATTGCAGCTAGCTGTACACTGGCGAGGCAGGGGTTCTAAGTCAAAGTAATTGCGGGTATTCTCAGGTTCTCAGATATTATTGAGGCTAAGTCCTAAATTTATCGGATAAAGTTGACAAAGTATTGCGGTAATCTAGTATTATCAGGAAAGTGGAACTGAAAGTTCACTGCAGCCAGATGCATATTGGCGGGGCAGGAACTGTAGGAGAAGTGATCCAGATATGCGAGATCATCAAATTCTATTGAGACTATTATCCCATGATCATGATTTCATCCCACTTAAAATCATGCCAAATTCAAGTTTCGTATTTGTTTGCCAAATCGTGCCTTTTTTTTTTTGAAATTTCGAGGACGAAATTTTTCTAAGGGGGGTAGATTTGTAACCCCGCTTTTCCGAATTATTGAAATTTTTCTGGAATCGGAGATTAGTATTATTATTTTAGAATATTTATTTCGATTATTGGATGCATTTAAATTTTCCTCTATTTTATATTTATCAGTTTAGCTGTCCATGACTCATGGGTTATATTATGGTGAATTAGATATATTTTCCATATTTTTCTTGATTAATTCCTAGTTAATGATTTGAATATTAAATTCTATTATTAATTAATTCTTAAAACATTTTTAATATTTTCTTTGTTCCTGATTTTATTTTCTGTTTTTCCTTAAGCTTAATTGCACACATTGGTATGGGCCAACTGACCCATTAACAATGTTTTATTTTTCCTACTTAATTAATTCTTTCAGCCAGGCCCATATTATAGGCCCAGCAGCCCGGCCTATTAACAAATGGGGCGTAGGTTCCAATCCGATAACCCAATAATCTCTACCCGGCCCAAGTATGCAAACCGTTGAGTTATAAACCAATTCTCTTTTCCTTCACAGATTCAAATTTCCCTCGCTGTGCTCGTGGGACGAATGAGAGAAACCTTCAGCTGTCGTAGCCTGCTGCCCGCCCAACCGTATTGATGCTGCCCGCAAAACGGCCTGCCCGATCGACCATCCTCTATAAATTGGCCAGTCCCTTTCTTCTTCTTCTTCATCCACATTTTGCAACGAAGCCTGCCAAATCGCCATCAATTTTCTCTTCTCCCTTGTCGAGCCCAGCCATGGCGGAATCTTCACTGTCAGCCATTCTTCTTGATAACGTGTGGACGGAGCGAAACGTCTCCTTCTTCCTCCCATCAGCCGATCGCACCGCTTAGATACTAGATCCGTGTCCGACCGTTCTTGACAAATCAGTAAGTTCCTTTACTATTCCTTATTGAATTCTTTTGAGCAATCAAGTTTTCTGTCCAAGTTTGGTTATGAATTTCACTGATTCGAAGTAAATTGATGAACAGATTTTGTTTGGATTCCTTATTCCTTGGGTATTGATTGAGAAATTGGTGAGTTCTTGAGTTATTTCTCCAATTTTGGAGTCGAGCCAGTTCAAATCAAACTCACAAATGCTTTTTCTATTCTCGCGCATGACCTGTTCGATGAAATGCTTAGGAGGACGTATCGGCGAGCCGTGGACTCGAGGACACCCTCATCGGACACTGTGAGATCGTATCATCGAGACCTAGGACACAGGTATAGACTCTTTCTTGACCTTCACTGATTTTCTGGTTTAGAATATGTGATAGAGATCCACAGGTGACTCTGTGTCAGGTTGCTCTGTCGTGTCTGGGTTCTGTAGCATTATATTGGTGGTGTCCGACTCTGGGGTGAAGCGTCGCCTTCCAGATTCGATCTTCTTCTCAGGTAATCCATCTTCTCTCTTGGTATTGAAGAGCATTTTTGTTATACTTAGGATTTATATTATTAGATAAGTCTGTGGTGGGATACAGGTGAGTATCGTGAGTTCGTGTCTGTTATTAGGGTTGTGTCAGCAGTGTCCGTGTTGGGTTGGGTGCGAGGCTCTGTACCAGGGAGTCTGCGTGCTTTTGGCGGGAGTCAAGGTTGGAATGTTATAAACTGAACATTGTTTTGGAATGCCATAAACTGAGCATTGATCTCTGCTGCACCTTCAGTTTGAATGATTTTGAGATTTTTGGACTGTTGGATTCAACTGATTATGAACATTTTATTTGAATTACTTCAGTCTATTCTTGATTAAGTGTGAGCCTTGGAGTGATTATGATACAAGTTCAGGAGGCTTGTTGGTAGTAGATTGGCTTTTAAAAATTGATATAGGTTTGAATTTTGAGTGATGTTTGAGTGTGGTTCAGATTCAACAGGTTGAGTTATTTTTGTGAAGTATTTGAATGGGATGTTCACTGTATGGTGACCGTTGGTGAGGTTGGGTGATTCCTGGGCTGGTGATATTGAAAGGGGAGTATGGCTAGTAACTTGATTTTTGGAAGGAAGTTCATATGGTTCTGATGAGAGCATATTGAATTATTATTCCTTGATAGTTGGTTAGGGTTATATTTGAATGAGTTGAGTATTTTAAAAGTTCTGATGTAGTTGGGCTGCATGGGTTCTAAGCATGTAAATTATTTTTAAGGCTTTAGAATTGACTCAGTTTGGGGCTCAGTCTTGGGACCAACCTCTAAGATTAAATTCCAATTTTGATGTTGTTATATTTTGGGCCATAGAAACTTAATTTCTGTTGAAGATTTTAGACAGGATGATGAATATTGCTTTAACCTTGGACCAGTCATGAGGAGTGTCCCGACTAGCACTTGACATATTAAGTTCAATGGCAAGGGGTTCGATTGGTGTTTAGTTCAAGCAATACTGGGACTGATAGGAGAAGTAAACTAGTTAAATGAATAGTAGTACTAGCTCCCACTAGACTGGGCCAGAAGTTGTTGGATTTTAAATGAATAGTCTGGAGACTTGGGCTTGTGGGTTTGTTCGTTTAAAATATTAAACATGTGTTGGATTTGGGCTACTGAATTCTTTTTGGGTCAAAATAAAAGCTAAGCATTAAAGTTTCTCTATGGCTACTTAGATCAGATGGACAGGTTGTTGTTGGGATATATGCTAAGCCAGTGGGTATTCCATGTTAGAGTTATAGGCTTCAAATGGACTATAAATTTAAGACTCCTTTTAAGACTTATACTAAGAATAGTAGTTGGGCTGTTAGTGGACCATTGATCTAGTCAAAAGATTAGTTAGATAGAATTAGAATGATAAGTCTTAGATTATTTTCTAAAGACATGATTGTCTTTTGACAGATTTTTCTCTGGACCCTTGGACTTGACATCTACAACAAATTCAGGCAAGTACACCGATTCGATCTCTTTACTCTGTATTTCTGTCTTGTTTCATGTTCCCAAATTGACACGTTGTACACACGACTGTTCATTGTTCATTGATCACCCTTCATCATCCATTGTTCATAGTTCATTGTTCTTACTTATACATTGGGGTGGGAAAATACTACAGATATGTGACCAATCCTATTTTAGCTAGGTATTGACTAATAGCTTAGGTCTCACACCGTGCACGTGAGACTCTAAGCCGTACCATTGTTCATTGTTCACTGTTCACTGTTTACCCAGCCGTTCACATACTCTGATAGTTATTTCAAATGCATGTCACACTGATAGAATAGTTTCATTGTTTCTGGATCTGGTACTATAGTTTCATTGTTTCTGGATCTTGTACTATAGTTTCATTGTTTTTGGATCCGGTACTACAGTTCATCGTTTATTTCCTGTACTACAGTTTTATATTCCTGTCTGGTACTATGGTTCATCTTGTGATTCTTTTCATGCATTTCAGTTTACATTGTTTAGAGCTTCTTGTCGGGATTGTACTTTGCTCTTTTTCTGACAGGATCGTTGCAGGTGAGTGGGAGATTACATGGAGCTGGTGATTGCTTGGATATTGCAGCTTTTATTTTAGTTTATTTTTCTGGAGATTGTATTGTAGATATTCATTATTGTATATTATTTTATTTGACCGGATTTGTCTCCGGCTGATTTTGTACTAAATACTTGATGGATATTGGTGATTTCTGGGAACGTTATAAAAGGTGTGTTTTGTTTACATTACATTGTGACTTGGAGTTTTCCTTAGTATTTTACAGCTTACTTCGTCGTGTCCATCGACGAAGGCTGGGCATGTCCGACTCGTATCCGATTATTCGGGAGCGGGTCGTGACAGGATCTCAACATCATTATCTTTTCGGACCAATTATGACAATAGCTTTTGATCTATTTTGTGCCAACATGATCAAGTCACAAACAACTGCAACTATTTGAGGTAAGTATAATATTGCTTTATGTGCTTCTTACATTATAATGTTATCTTTTACTGTGTTTATTTGAGTATCCAGATTGTGACGCGATAGGCTTGACTGTATCATTGCTCGTTTATCAACCATTTAGTGAGTCGGAAGGGAAAATACTCAATAGGTATGTGAACAAACCCAACGGACAGCTAAGTCATACACCTCACGTATAGGCTAGCCGTACAAATATCGAATCATAGCCATCTATGACGTGCCGTATTAGCCCAGTCGTTCACATGCTAAAAAGTATTTCAAACACACTGTCTATTTATTGTACATGTTAATAGCTAGTTGTATGTCTTGTTCATCTATGTTCTTGCTAGTGGTTTCTTGTACATGTTTATTGTTTCTAGTTCAAATATATGTTTTCTTGATTTTCTACTGCATCACTACTGTCTAGTTTATTTTGTCTTAAGTTACATTATTGCAATATAATTGTACTTTGCTTCTTTCCTGACTAGATCGTTGTAGGTGACTTGGCATGCTTTCTACCTTTGCGCTAAGGATCATACAAGGAAGATAGCAATCTTAGAGAGCGACCTTAGATTTTAGATTGAGTAGACACTTCTTGTATTTATGTATTTTAGCAGATTTTTTTATTATTGGATTTATAAATAAAATAATTATTGTGAATGAGCAGTTAGATTTGTTTTATTGTATTTGACATTGGTATTGAGACCTAGACAGCGTACTACCGTCGATGCTGCGGCGTAGGCTGGACTTGTCTATGCACTCGTATTCCAAAAAGCGGGTGCGGGTCGTGACAGGTAGAATGTAGAAGAAATATCTTCAAGTACGCCAACAAAAATATCTCTTGTAATAGGCTTTGAATGGATGAGGTCGTTTGTATCATTTGAAGGATTGTGGGCGGCTTCTTTCGAGAAATACCTGTAACAGGGCAATGTAGGAACAAATGGTCAGTGGTTTCAAAACATCTTAGATAGTTGGCATAATGGATTTGCTTGTTGTATCTGTTTGTGAAGATTCTCTCCAGTAGCTAATGAGCTGTTCAGAGCTCTCCATGCAAATAGTGTTACACTTGGGCAAATATTATGCATCTGCCATAATACGCTTCCAGACTTTAAAAACTGTATTTGTAGTATCCGTAGAATATTGAGCCCTTTTATCATATATAACTTTGTAGACTGATTTTGCAGTCAAGGAGCCATTAGGAGTAGGGGTCCATATTAACTTGTCCTTACTGCAATTAGAAGGAAGAGGAATTTGCAGAAATATTATGGCCTCATCTTATGGGAATAAGTCAACTATAAGCTCTATGTTTCGACTATTAGTGTTCGGCAAGATTGGTTCACAAACTTTCCCCGCCTGCAATATTGTGCCCCAAGTTTTAATTTCCAAGTATTATGTATTTTGGTCTACTCGCCACCATGGGGTCATGCTAGATGTTGACATATTGTCCATCCCCAATAAACCAGAAGACTCTATCAAATTGAAATTCTCTGCAGTTTGTAATAACTTTCCATATGCTGGATGAGGTAGGCTTGGCATCATTAGTCCAAAAGTCATTGTCTTTGAGATTTTTCTCTCTCAAAACATTAACCCAATCAGTCAATTATTCGGTTATAAATCTCCATGTAAGTTTGGAGATGAGGGCAAGGTTGGATACCTTCGGATCCCTGAATCCTAACCTCCACAAAGATTTAGGTTCCAGAAAGAACTTCCAAGATTTGAAATGTACTTCTTCCTTGTCTCACCACCACCCCACGAAAACTGACTCTGAATCTGGGTAAGCTGTTCTAAAACTTTTTTAGGGATTAGGTAAGAAGTTAGATAATATGTGGGGGTAGATGATAGTATCCATTTAATCAAGGTTGTTCTACCAGCATGGGATAAGCATCTGCCTTTCCACCACCCCCCCCCCCCCATTAGTTTAGAGTTGATAGTTTCAATTAGCGGGCAATAGGATGGTATTCTTTATTTGGGTAACAGGTGATAGTGGCCCAGGTATTTGTCTGAGGCTATCAACAGCTTCATACTAAGGACATCAGAAAATATTTGTCTCATATACAAGTTGAGACTCCGGGAAAAGAACACATATGATTTCTCATAGTTGATTTGTTGTCCAGACCAGGATTAAAAAGACTCCAGGATTACTTTAATTCGAATGATGTTTTGAATTTCTTGAAATATAGTTGGATTTAATTACCAAAATATCAAAATTATCCTTCTATGTTTTCCCTTCATTTTAGCGTAATTATATGTCATGCTCCAGTCCCAAAATACTAGAAACCAGGCTACGTGGCAACGACCAGCAGATACGTACTCGAGGATTTCCCAATTTAATGGTGTCCTCGAATACGTACTAAGCTTTAACTATATGAAATCAAAGTCACATGCATGCCAAATCTCATCCACAAAATAAGAAAATAAACTAGTCTGAATACAAATAAGTCATGTAATCAGAAATAAGTCATACAGAACCATAGTGAATATAAAGTTGGTGGAGACATATCCACTACTTAAATAGTCTAAAAATAGAGTACAGAAAGAAAGTGTTGAAAGTAAGATAACTAGACCCAGACTCTAGATGAAGACTGCATCCAAGAAGGTATCGTACCCAAGATCAGATGTGCTCTATCGACTATGTGTATATGCAATGAGGACAACTTTTAACATATGGGGCTGACAATGATGTCTAGGGTACTCGTGCAATGGCGCTCCCTCCGGGCACCCGTCATGCAGCAACGTCAAGTGAACACAACTCGTAGCCCCTACGTATAGTGACTGTCCTCCTCATCCAATGAATCTAGAACATGTCGACTCGTCACGTTCAGTCCCTAGTCAAAAGTCCAGTAAGCAGCACAATGAAATGACTAACATGAACTATGCCGACACACGCTCGATCGTACAGATGATCAGTTGGTTATGGGGATGCGTGTCCTATTGTCACCACCACATTCTAGAACAAGGTTATTTTGGTAATTGGTAAATTTTTTGATTATTTTAATATTATTTAATTAATGTGTTGTGCTAGTGTAGTTAATTGTTGAAACCTTAGAACTAGATTGATTAGAGGTTATTCATAACCATAAAAACTTCTTAGAGAGATTAGACAACTTAAGTTAGACTCTAATCTAGCTAGAGTGTCATTTAGGAACCAATTAGTGACTTAAAACACAAGCCATTTTGGGCCTTCTTCCTAAAGGGCTTTAAATGACAAAGAGGAAGGCTTT
This sequence comes from Iris pallida, assembly GCA_029216955.1. Taxonomy (NCBI): domain Eukaryota; kingdom Viridiplantae; phylum Streptophyta; class Magnoliopsida; order Asparagales; family Iridaceae; genus Iris; species Iris pallida. The sequence continues at coordinate 10,516,850 of JANAVB010008599.1, forward strand.
TGAGACAATATACCCTACCTAAACCCTAATAAACCCCCTTAGCCGGCCATAAGACTCCTCCCCCTTCCTATTAATAGCTACATAGCCTCCTTCTTCCCTCATTCATTACAAACCCTAATCCTAATTTGTGTTCTTCCCAAATGGCCTCCAACATCCAAATTGAGTCCAAATTCTTCCAAACGAACTGCAATCCCTTTCCCTTGAAGAGAGGAAGCCTCTATTGACTAGTTTGGGAGTATTTAGAGTAATTTGACCATTGGAGCTTGGTGGAGATCTAAATCTAGAAACTTTCATTGAGAATCCATCTCTCACTTGGTAAAAGCCCTCTAAACCCTTCAAATTTCCATTCCCTTGATATAGATGCATTCATTTAGGGTCCCCCTTGTATTAGGAAGGATTTGAGTCGATTTTGGATTCATTTGATGTCTGTATCATGAGAGTATCGGATACGTACACCAAGTGTTCGATGAAATGACTCTCAGGAATTTTAATGTTTAAATTTCAGTTTTATGTATTGTTATATGTATACTATGGTTGTCTAGTAAAATATGAAGGATTTGGTAGGTTAACATCAATATGGGGTTTAGTGTTGGGTGTTTTGATTCACTGAATTTATGATTCAGTCTTGCAATATTTTGTTTCTCTGTCAGTCTCATTCCTCTTGTATATGGGTGTCTTGTGTCTCTTGGTAGTACAGCCAAGTATTGGGTTAGTGATTTCATTATGCAGTAGACTAGAACTTGTACTGCCCACCTCATTTTTCTTTTCACTGCATACTTGTTTTGTCCACAGAACTCGACCTACCTATTTCACTTCCATGTTCTGTCACCCCCTTGACTCAGTCGTACAAACACATGTCTGCCCATTTGGGATCAATCCTCTCTACTCTAATGTCAACCTCCCTATTGATAAT
>JANAVB010008599.1:10522762-10530262 GCA_029216955.1 Iris pallida
GTTGATCTTCTGGCCCGAACACCCGACGTATCTCTGAAGTGTGTTGTGGACTACTTCCATCGACCCTGCGTCCCCGGAAGAGAAAATGAGGATATCGTCAGCAAAAGCCAGGTGTGTGATGATCGGGCATCCACTGGCGGTATGATAGTGCTGGAAGTTGGAAGTGCTCGCCATCTTATTAAGGTTTCTGCTCAATGCGTCTGCTGTAATGATGAAGATGGTGGAAGATAGAGGGTCTCCTTGCCTAACCCTACGGCTCAATTTGAAGAAGTCGTCGGCCTAACCGTTGATAACCGTGGAGAACCACGAATTGATGATGATCTCCACACAATTTTGGTCCAGGTTTTAATAAATCTGAAGGCTCTGAAGATCCATATCATGAATTGCCAATCCAGTCTATCGTAAGCTTTCTCCATGTCCAATTTGATGGCTATGTTGCCCCCTCTTGCTGGGAGCTTCATGCAGGTAATGAGCTCTTGGTCCAACATGATGTTATCTTGGATATTTCTCCCCTGGATGAAGCCACTCTGCTCCTCCGAGATTATCTTGGGTAGAAGGCCAGACATGCGGGAGACGATGATCTTGGATATGATCTTGTTGGTGAAGGTACAAAGACTGATGGGACAAAAGTCACGGAATGTCTCCGGGTTGTCTTTCTTCGGGATGAGGATCAAGTTGGTGCTCGAGATGGCTCTGGGGTAAGTGTCTCCCTGGAGGAATGCAGAGATCGTTTTGTGGATATCTATCTTGATGATATCCCAGCAAGTGCAAAAAACCCCTAAAAACCCGTCTGGTCCTGGCGCACTGTGTTCGTCCAGGGCCCAAACGACATCTTTAACCTCTTGCTCGGATGGAGGCTGTTCTAACCGGATATTGTCTGTGTCGCTAATAAGGTGGGGAACCTCTTCCAGAAAGGTGTTGTCTCTGAGGACCGTTTTCTTGGAGAATAGCCGGGAATAGAACTTCGCGGCCGCCGCTTGGATGCCCTTTTGATCGCTGATGCTGAGCCCGTTCTCATCGGCAATCTGATAGAGAGTGAGTTTTTGTCTGCGACCATTGATGCAGATATGGAAGTAGCTCGAGTTTTTATTCCCCTCACTGTCCCATTTAAGCCTTGCTTTCTGCTTCCAAAAGTTGGTCTCAACTTTGAGCCTGAATTTGAGGATAGCTTTGGTGAGGTTAAGGGCGTTCCTGGTGGCTGGCGTACAGTCGGTCATATACCTGACTTCGGCACGAGTAACATCGTCCTCAGCCTTCCAAATGGCTTGGAAGATATCTCCATAAGCTTGTTTGCTCCAGACCGCTAGAGCTTTCCTCGTAGCCTTAAGCTTGTTGGCCACCCGAGTTAGGGGTTCGGGGGAGTCCGCGTTGTTCCAAGCTTCCGAGACGACGCCCAAGAATTGGGGGTGCTTGCTCCAGAAGTCCAGGAAGAAGAAACTCTTTTTGGACTGGCCGGATATGCTACTAACCCCAACTAGCAGGGGAGCGTGGTCGGATTCGGTGGCATTGAGGTGAGAAAGCTTAGAGGTAGTCCCTATTCCTTGCCAGGGAGCATTTGTTAGGGCCTTGTCAAGGCAGAAGTATTATCGTCGGTCGCCTTCCTGCATGTTGCACCAGGTGAAGGCGTTGCCAGTGAACGGGAAAGGGAAGAGGTGGGAGTTGAAGATGAAGTTGTTAAAATCTTGCATTGCCGTGAGAGGAGGGGGGCGACCGCCAGTCTTCTCGTCTCTGTAAGTGATGGCGATGAAGTCCCCAATGCAAAGCCACGGGAGGTTATGGTGGTGATGGTGGATGTCTAGGAGGTCATTCCAGAGGTGTTTGCGATCTGCAATGTCGCAGCTGCCATGCACCGCGGAGAGGATAGCACTCTTGGGGATCAAAAGATGTTCCATCCAGTAAGATATGGCCTACCTGGAGTCCTGGATGACTTCGATCTTGACGTCTTTCGAGTAGAGGATCCAAATGTCGTGTATGCCTGCAATGGCGGAATGGAAGCCTAACTACAATTGAATGGATTTGAGTCTTTTGTAGGAAATTTTGGGTTCAAGGATGATCAAGATGTCGATATTGTGAGTCTTCTTAAGGCTGGTGATTCTCCTCATGGTAGGTTTGTTCGCCAGGCCGCGGACATTCCAGGAGAGAATGTTCAGCATTAATGGAGCTTGGTAGGGGGCTGGTTGGTCCGCTTGGCTGCGGACCTGGTGTGCATGGTCGGGGACTTTGTGGCCCCTTTTTTTACATATTTTCTGGTTGTGGTGGAAGCTTCTCTCTCCTTGGAGGTGGGTGTACCGAGGATGGAGTCCTCTGGGGGGTTGGGTAGGGTGTCTTTGTAGGTTTCGACCGATTCTCCAGCGGAGTCGAGATCATGTTCCTTCGTAGGGATGAGAACGGTGTCGTAGGAGATGCCAATCAGGTCACCCTCCGACTAGAGCGGGAATCCTGCAGCAAGGACCTGAAGTCCTCTAAGGGCCTGCTCTGGCCCTAGGATAGCAAGGGCGTCTTCGACGGTGACTTCGGGGTGGTCGTTGTGGTCTGTGGCGACAGGAAGTTCTTGTAGGGTATCCTCTGCGGCCTCCCGGGGAGGTCGCTCATGTCCTCATAGCCCGACCCGGAGTCTGAAGGTCAGGCTATCACCTGAAGGTGGTTGGTCGCATCTGAAACGAGGGCGTTAAACTGGTTGGATAGGGGTGGATGTGGTGGTTGGTAGGGGATCACCGCTTTATCCGAGAAGGTTTCTCTTCCTGATTTGCCTTCGCTGGAGTTAAATCTGGTGTGGGAGTTCGGTAGAGAAACCAGGGGGGTTCGGTATTCTCCCCGTTGGGGTGGGATTCTTTCTGCACTGGATTCTTCTTGAGCTCTGGATGGAGACGGAAGCAGTGCTTTGAGAGCTGGTCGCACAAGTGGCATATATATATATATATATATATATATATATATATATATATATATATATATATATATATATATATATATATATATATATATATATTAAAAAATCGTACCCCAATGCAAGCTCCCTACAGCCCCACATCCTCCAACTCCCCATCTCGCTGCCATAGTCGCTCGACTGCTTCCGCCGGCCGCCCCCGGCATCGGGGTCGAGGCCGCCTAGCTCCGGCAGAACACCGCCTCCCTTACCCTTACCTTCCCCGGCATCGGGCGAGTGGCCCGCCCGCTGCCCGCGAACGCGTGTCGGAGCGTGCGCACCCGACCCCAGCATGGACTCCCGACCAACTGGCCTTAGTTGGCTTCTCCTCCGCCGGAGTAGCCCCGAAACTCCGGTGGCCGCCCTCGATCAACGTCGAGGTCCCAACCACAACCGTCGTCGGTATCCCATCCCTCCGGGCTGCTTCGTTCTTCGCTCTCGGAGGAGATTAGCCCCCCTCCCCCCGGTCTCGCTCCTCCACTCCGGTGGCCCCCATCCCAGGCGGCGTCGTGCAGCCTCCTACCTCCTCCTAGACCGAGGGGCCTCGTAGCCTTGGCTGCCTCGAACTCCGGTCCTTCCCACCCGAACCATTCGAATTTGAAATTGGCAAATTCAAAATTCTCGCTCGCCTCCTCCTCGGAGCCTTATGCGCCCAACTCCTCATCAGGGAGGCATGCGCCCACCCCGCGTATAGTATGCGCCCAAGTCGCCTTCTGGCGATTATGCGCCACCTATTACGGCCAGCTATATGCCCCTGCCCGCGCTGGGCTATGCACCCACCCACCTCGCGGTGGAGTATGCGCCCAAGTCATCTTTTGGCGATCATGAACCACCCAATACGGCCAGCCATGCACCCCTGCTGAACCTCAGCTGTCATGCACGCCCCTTGTGAAAGGTTATGCGTCGGCATCGGCGGGCCCCGAGCACGCGCCTTCCTTATCAGGGGTCCCCCCTCTCCTTAGTTGGCGGTAATACGCCTACGGGTCTCGTCCCGAGCGCATGTGCCCCAGCCTCCTAGGGGACTCATGTGCCTCAGTCAGTTGGCCATGCGCCCGGTCTTCTCCACCTCCACGCGGTGCCCAACCCTGAGGGACCCGATTTTCGTCGCTCGCAGCCCGGTGGATCCCCCTCGGTTCCCGATGCGGCATCCACTCCCTCCCTCAACCGCCACCACTCCCCTTCCGGGCAGCGTACCTCACCCCCTTCCGGCTGCAAATCGACACCCTCCATCGCTCCCTCTTACGCGGAGATTTTGCGGTCGGATCGATTAGCGCAGTTGCCTCCCCTTAAGAAGGAGCCCGAACTTCCAGAGATAGAGTTCCATATCCCTCCCGAAGGTCAAACAATCAGAGTGTCGTTCTCCCCCGATAATTTCTGCATTATCCTCCTCCTTCTCGAAGACCTTTCTGCTAAAATTCCAGTCCGGAATCACTAAACTACCCTTTGCTAAAGAAGCCATCGCAGGCTGGGGTCTCTCGTATGCGTACAAGGTCGCACCATTAGACTCGAAGCACCTTCTCCTCCACCTCTCCTCTGATCCTGACTACTCCTTGGTATGGGCTAATGGCACCACCAACATCGGGTCCCTCAGCGTGAAGATCGCTAACTGGTCCCCTAGTTTCAACCCCAATGTCGACTCAAAGATTATCTCGACGTGGATCACCCTGCCGAACCTTCTCCTTGTCTGCTGCGCCCCCGCAACGCTTAAGAGAATTTCCAGTTCCTTCGGGACCCCGGTAGCCATCGCCGAAGAAACACGCAATCTGTCCAAAGGCAACTACGCTAAGTTTTGCGTAGAGATCGACCTATCTTTTGACCCCCCCTCTCTTATTCAGCTCGAGTCCAGATGCTCGAGTACGACAATAGCATAAGCTTCTGCAAGCATTGTCAGATCAGAGGCCACCTTTCGAAGCATTGCTTTAAGGCCCACCCGGAGCTCAAGAAGAAAGCTCCACAAAAGACTCAACCCCCGAAGGCGACACAACTCCCCATTTCACGCCCTATCCTCCCCCTCCCTAATTCCTACTCTCACTTTGTCGAAAGCGACGGCTCCCCCAGCCCACGCACTCCCTCCTCGTCGGATAATGGCATGATTTCAGACAAGTCCACGGACATCACCCTCCTCAACAGATTCGAGATTCTCAGCTCCTCTTCTGCGGTCAATACCCGGGCGAACCTCCTCCCCGACAAGACCCCGTTCGCTGAAGGAAATGAGACCCCGAAGGACTATTCGTCGTCGACTCGGGCATCACAGGGAAGAATTGGTTTGCGCTGATTATCCACCCTGTCCTAGTAGAATTACCCATCTTCTCCCCACCGCTCGAGGTCGTGCAGTCATTAGGCATAGAATATGAGGCCAGGATCCGACAAGCCCAGGATGCCGGCTTCCTGAACCCCAACAACCCCCTCAGTGCTCTGGCCGAGATCGAGACAGAACTCGCCCACCCCCCGGAGGATTCTACAGAAACCATGGTCCCTAGCCTCCATGACTCGTCGATAGCATCCTCCGTGGCGACCCTAAGAGTCCCCACAATCTCCCAAAACAAGAAAAAAAAAGAAACAAGCTGAAGAGCCCTCGGTCATGACCACCCGGTCAGCCACCAAGCTCAATCCCACCCCCAATCACAATCTTTCAAATGCTTAACATCCTAGCATGGAACGTCAGAGGGCTGGCCAATAAACCAACCATTGATTAATCACCCTAATTAAAATCCACAGGATCGACATTATAGTGATCACCGAACCCAACATCCTCCAGAGAAAACTCAAATCCATCCAACTTCAGCTCGGGTTCCACGATATCTGGATCCTCTTCTCCGACGAATGCCTCTTCGGTACCGTCCTAGACTCCGACCAGGCGCTCTCCTGCTGGGTGGAACACCCCTCTCTCACATCCTGATCCCTTATTTTTGCAGTTCACGACAGTTGTGACTTCGTCGAGCGCAAGCAGCTCTAGAACACCCTGATGGACACCCACAACTCCCTCAACAACCTCTCGTGGCTCTGCCTTGGGGATTTTAACACGATCGCGAGCACCGAAGAAAAATTGGAGGGTCGCCCTCCCCACCAACCGGCCATGAAAGAGTTCAGCTCCTATACTTTCCAGGATCACCTGCACCCCCTTCCCTACTCCGGTAACACCTTCACCTGGTGTAACATGCAAGAAGGAGCTCGTCGCCAATATTCCTGTCTAGACCGTGCCCTCGTCAACAACCGGTGGTCTGATATGAATCTCATCTCCAATCTCTCCCACCTTAACTCTACAGAATCCGACCACTCTTCTCTCCTTATTGAGGTCAGCAACAACTCCAACCTTATTAAAAAAATTTCAGATTCCTGGACTTCTGGAGACGTCACCCTCAATTCTAGAACATCGTGACATCCGCCTGGAATTCATCGAACAACCCCGACCCCTTATCAGAGTGGCCACGTGACTTAAGGCTACCAGAGGCGCCCTTGCTTCCTGGAGCAAAATCGCTTTTGGCAACGTCTTCCAAGAGATCAAGGCAGCGAAAGATGACGTCACTCGTGCAGAGATTCGATTCACTGCGGGTAGTTCTACAGAGGCCCGCGCCACGCTAAACCTAACCAAGGCTATCCTCAAATCCCGCCTGAAAGTGGAGACAGAATTTTGGAAGCAGAAAGCCAGGTTGACCTGGGACATCGAATGCGACAGAAACTCTGCTTTCTTCCAGGCCTGCGTCAGGGGCCGCAAGTACCAACTCATCCTTCATCAAATCTTCGACGATAACGGCACCTTACTCAAAGATCAGCAAAGCATCCAGACGGCTGCCGCCAATTTATACTCCAAATTATTCACCAAAGAAGTCGTCGACGAGGATGAGGTCTTTATGGCTAAGGTCCCTCTCTTAAACGAAGAGCAGGATAACGAGCCGCTATTAATTCCCCCATCCGTGAAAGAAGTTAAGTCTATGGTCTGGGCCCTTGACAAATACAGCGCTCCAGGCCCAGATGGATTCTCTGGGGTTTTCTTCCGGTCCTGTTGGAATATCATCGTGACAGACGTGATCGACGCCGCAACTGCTTTCTTTCAAGGTGCTTGCTATCCAAAATTCTTATCGCGAGCCAACCTTATTTTAATCCCCAAAAAAAATAAACCGGATACCTTCAAAGATTTTAGACCGATCAGCTTATGCACATTCACCAATAAAATCATTTTTAAGATCATCGCCACCCGTATGTCCCACATCCTCCCCAAGATTATTTCTGAGGAGCAAAGCGATTTTGGCCCAGGGCGGAACATCACTGACAATATCCTTCTAGCCCAGGAAATGATAACATGCATGAAATTTTTGTCCAGGGGGGTAGCGTAGCCATCAAGCTAGATATGGAGAAGGTTTACGATCACCTGGACTGGTAATTCATGATTTGGGTTCTCAGGGCCTTCGGGTTCTCTGAAACCTGGATAGATATCCTATTCAGATCCATAAGAAACTCAATATGGTTCTCCACTGTCATCAATGGACAAGCGGACGGCTTCTTCAAATCTAGTCGAGGTGTTCGTCAATGAGACCCTTTATCCTTCACCATCTTCATCATTGCCGTCGAAGCCC
>JANAVB010008599.1:10537762-10565746 GCA_029216955.1 Iris pallida
ATATTCTGTACAGGTACCTTTATATATTTATATCGTTAGATGTTGTTGAGACCTAGGATAGCGTTCTACCACCGATACTACGGCGTAGGTTGGACGATGTTACGCAATCGTGCCCCTACATCAGGTGCGGATCGTGACACCTATATCTCATTATCATCTCTCCGTGTCCAAAGTACTGTCAGGGTCGTGCGGGATATCGGTGTATTTGTTCAGCAGTAAGGATAGTCTTCTATGGACTAGGCTAACAAGTAACGACCAACGTATCTCTTTGGTTGCACCCAGAGTCATACTCGAATGCACATATAGTATCATACGCAGTAATTTAAGTAACAAGACATGAATGTAAATAAAAGAAATGACATAGTGGCAAGGTATACTTGTCTGTGTCCGATAGCTGAAAGTAGGGCACCGGTCCAGAGTCCAAAGATCCCAAGGAACCCAAAGAACTGATGTCGGAGGATCGGACGTCACGCAAGCCGGAGTAGTCGCACACTCCGAGGTGAGCTTGACGCGACGGGAAGCTGCTGCTGGAGACGCGGGGCCTCCGGTGCTGCCGCTAGTCGACGATTACTCGACTAGTAGCTTCCTTTGCCGAGCTGCTACTACGGGGGAGCACGATGTGGTCGGGCTAGTTAGGGAAGAAGAAGGTGTATAGCAGGAAGAAAGAGGCTCTTAGGGTGGTAGCTAGGGTTTACACGAGAGGAGTGAGGATATATATAGAGAGGAGGAGCGAGGAGGGCGCTCGACTCCAGCTGGAGATGCGACTGTACGCGCGTGCCTGCAACCTCTGCGCGTTGCAGAGAGCAGCGCAGGCGCTCGCGCACGAGAGAGAGTGGGGAAGAAGAAGAATAGTACTAGTGACCGTTAGTTTTAAATTTGTGGGTCGGTTAGCGAGTTAATAGGTTTAGTTACCTGGCCCCGTTGGTTTCTAGTTAGTTTTTTATTTGGGTATGGGTTTAGGTTCGAGTTGGTCTCCGCCCAACCCGAACCCGCTAACTAGGGTTGTGGGCTCAGCTATTGGGCCAGGGAGTAGCCGGGTTAGGTTTGATATAAACCATTAGGAAAAGAAGAAGAAAAAAAAATTCATATATGTATGGCTAGGCTGGGCTTTAGTCCAAGGGGGTTTTGGGTTTTAATAACTCCCATGGTGGCATTTAGTCATGGGCGGATCTACATAGGGTCCAACGTGACTCTTTAAAGTACAAATAATAAGCTAGCTCAAATGGTAATACTTTGGGCTTTCAATTAAGAGGTTACGAGTTCAATTTTTACCTTTGACACATTATTAAAAATTTTACATATTTTAGAAATCTTTTATTTATTTGCTTTATTTTTTGTAACAATTCGAAAATATTGTCTTTTTTTTTTTGGCTCATTCTTGTTTGAGGTTTAGTATATTTTTGCTATGAAGTCCAATTAACACGACAACTTTAAAGATTTCTATATGTAGTAGTACGGTCCCTCCACAATTTTAATTCTGGCTCCGCCCCTGCATTTAGTAATAATAGCATTAATAATAATAATGATAATTAGTACAACGGCTGATATAATTAATAAGGTGAAAATAAATGAAAATAAACAAAAAGAACATATATTATTGGCTTAGGTGTAGTAGACATAGGGACAGTCCAAATGAGAATATTATGACCTATATTTATTACGTAATGCTACCACTCCATCATTAATAATAATGCTAAAAATTAAATAAAAATTTAATAAATAAAATATGGGGGGTAAATTTATACTTTTAATACTAACAATAACCAAGTTGGCCAGGGCTTATGTATATATTCTTGATTAATAATATTTTTTAAATTAGGATCACTAGCAATAAACAAATAAATAGGAGGGAGTTTACATTATACTAAATCATGTCGACGTAAAAAAATAAACGTAGTTGGGTTATGTAAATTTCATTGTGTATTCGAGTCAATCTTATTTAATAAGGGTGGGAACATATTTAACATTTAAATTAATTTTAATTATAAATTGTGTACGGTATAAATATTGGGGATTTGTTTTTCATTGGACTTAGAAAAATATAATAAAGATTCATATAGTTTATACTAATAATAAAAATTTGAAATGTTTATCTTGATTGAGTAGGTGTTCCCAATCGATATGTATCTAAAGCTTAATATAACCTAAACTAAATCTAATATAATATATAATTTAAAATATATATAAATAAATTTAGTTGAATGTAATGTAGACTAACTTCATTATTAAAGTATATATTTCAAAGGATATATAATATGGAGTAAAGAGGAGAAAGTAGAAAAAATATATATTATATGGAGACCACAGGAGAAAAGAACTAGAAAAAAAATGAAGAAATAATTTAATATGTAATAGGATTTTGAATTGTCCTTCCAAACCAAATGGAAAAGAAATAGTGGCCTTGTGAATCCCATTTTAGAAGAAAGTATATTTTCTTATATCACCATGTAAAAAAAAAAACACCAGTAAATAAGTAACACATGTAAAGCAACACGGTGACCGACTCTTGCAGAAAATAAAGTGATATGATACAAGATAAACGCGCAAGAATATAAGTGGAAAGTCCTAACCGATAAAAATAAATCATTGGGAGAGGGAGATTACTAGTAAATAAAATTACAAAGCTTTACAAGATCGTTATATCTTCATAACCCCCAACTTTAGAGAAAATACACAAAGAGAACACAAAAAATGTCAAAGATTATATCCAAGAATATTTGAGAAACCTAATGTCTACCTTCTTTAATCTCTGTCTCTCTCTCTCCCTTTCTCTCAACCTATTGGTGGATATCCAACACATCTTTTGAACACAAAGATCCACAAGGAACTATAGGGCCCTTTATGCAGAATGTCATGTCTATAAAGAAATCCAATCCTAAGTACGCGAAGATCGAATTTTTTTATTTGGAAAGCAATATTGTAAGTCCTAAAAAATCAAGTTGCATCTATCAACAAAGTCAGAAAATCAAGAAATACAACTTTCAAATGAACTGCGCATACATCAGACTGCGCATCATTCAGACTGCGCACACTAGGCTGCGCACACTCTTAACTGTGCAGGCTGACATGGCAATGTCATCATTACCTGACACAATCAAATCTTCTGACAACTGACAGCGTATTTTACGAGGAGACTGTTCGTTTATTGCGTTGCACAGTGCTCGAGGACGGGTGGACAGCTGTACATGCAGCACAATCTGCCAGCCTGTCTACTGCGCAATCCAGCCCAGCGCAATCCGAAGTCAGCACAACTCATTTTGCGCACTCCATCAATACAACTGACAAAGTACACGTGGCACTCATGCCATCAATTGCTCATTACGTGGCAACCGTCTGCACACGATTATGCGCAATTCAATCAAAAGTTGCCATGTGTCCAAGACAGTTGGCCCACGATCCAACAACTGCCTGCGCAGTCCAAAGCTGCGCAATCCAATTCATGCGCAATCCAGTATGCGCAGCTCAGAATAACTAAAAGTTAGTTATTTCCAGAACTCTATAAATAGAGTTTCAAGTCTTCATTCAAGGGGATCAGACATTAAAGTTCAGAATTATCAGAGAGTTCAGGAGTTCTTGCCCAAGTGCTGCTGCATTCTTCTGAGGCTTTTGCCTTCAATTCTCCGAGGCTTTTGCCTTCAAGTCAACTTCCGAGGCTACCGTCTTCAAAGTTCACATTGTCCAAGGGATAAAGCAATCGTCTTCTAGATTGGATTCCTACAGTTGTACCTTTCCCAGAATTCTTGTAATCTTTACAAAGTTTGTATCAATAAAGTTTCATACTTTTATTTTTGCAAACAAAATGGCGACTCTACTGGGGATGACTTTCTCCTCCGACGAGGAAGTGACAACTCAATGTGACGTAGCGTCTATCGGGAAGACGCAGAAGACGCTGGTTATGAAAGTCAACCAGACAGCCTACGAAGCCATGATCAACTCCAGGACCACCCCTCGCACTGCAATAAGTTCTGCCACGAGCAAAGTGCACCCAGTGTGGGTCCCCAAGACTGCTACACAATCTGGCAGTTCTGCCACCAAGGCTGCTGCGCAATCTGTGGCGCAGTCTGCTTCAAAAACTGTTGCACAGTCTGCCAGCAAAACTGCTATGCAGTCTGTCCATTCTGTCACCAAGCTTGGTGCGCAATCTGCCTCTGCCACTTCTGTGCAATTTGCTGTTGTCAGTGCACAAAAGACTTCATATGCTGCCTTGGCTAAGTGCAAGACTCCTCTGCCTCTGGCGCACTTGGTTGCCAATCTTCCTGCGCAAACCAATACTCCAGCAACCAAAGTGCATCCTAAACACCCTGTGGCAAGAACTCCTGATGCGCAAACCACTGTCTCTGTGGCCAGAACCAGTGCACCCTCTGCCAGAGCTAATCATGTGCAAGTGGCCAATGCGCCATCAACCCATGCGCAAACTGTGCCTGCACAATCCAAGAGTGACAGCCCTTTGGCTAAACTATCTTCTTCTAATAGCAAGAAGAAAAGCGCTGCTCCTCCTCCCAAACACCTGGTTGCTCATGCACAATCTACTGGGGGTAGTCCTTTGGCTATTCCTCTTCCTCAAAACAAAGGAAAAGGCCCGTTGGTCTTTTCTCAGACTTCCTTGTCCCATGACTTGGAAGACAACAGAGGGAAACGCTCTTTAGCTAACCCTTCTTCACAAAACAAAGGAAAAGGCCTTTTAGTCTTTTCTCAATCTTCCTCGGTCTTTACCGTAGAAGATCAACCTGAACGTGCTTCGGCACCAGTCAGTATAAGAACTCTTTCAAACAAGGATTCTTCTTCCCTTCATGTCAAGAGAGCTTGTACTGATCAAAGAGGTATTCTGTCTACCCTGGTAGCAGAATTCCAAGATCTTCCGACTCTCAAGATATCCCGATCAAAACAAGGAAAATTGTTGGTGTCTCAAACAGAAACCCCTGGGGGTGAATTTGCAGATCTAAGAACTTATCTCAACAGACCAACTTCGGCGAAATGCAAACAGCCAATGTCGAAGACCAAACATCATCAAAGACAAACTTCCAGGGTCAAAAATCCCGACACCTATGCCAATGAGGTGAGCACTTCCTTATATACTCAAGGGACAAAACATTTGAAGAACCGGAACCATGTTCCGAATATTGGCAAAGAACAGATCCCTCAAACTTTTGATCTCCGAGAACATCTCAAGCAAAAGTGGGACAACATCTCGACACCTCCAGTTCAATCATCTGATCATCATTGTAATCATAAAGTCATCATCCAATGTTGTTATCAAACAACAAAACGATCTGTCTTCAATCGTTTGACTTTTGCAAAATCTGAACCTATGTCAGAGGATGAAGAAGTGTTGTACGCTTCTGTCAACATGACTTCCCGAGACACTGGGTTGGAAATGCTCTAAGCATGGCAAACCTCGCAAGCCAAGTCAGCGGTATTTGGATTTACTTCAAGAATCTTCTGAAGGAGTATTTCGACATACCCGATCCAGAAGCCGAGACACAATCGATCAAAGGAATCTTCTTCAAGATCTTTCGAGTCATCTTCCTACTACTTCTCATTCGGGAGACGAATCTTTCTCTGACTATGATGCATACAGTGAAAGCTCTGAACAGACAGTGTCTTCCATTGTACCAAGAGAAGTGACAGCTTATGTTGTCACTGATGATCCAGATGCTTCAACTTCAACAAATCAAGAACAACGAATAGCTGCATTAGAAGACAAGTTGAAGACCATGGCTGAAATGGTCGCCAGTATACATTCTATCATTGTGGCACAACATGCCACACCACCGACTGTACCTGCTGCAAGTCCTGAGATCATAGCATCATCGGTACATGTCAATGCAGGGTTGGGGGTAGTATCTCCTCAAGTACCTCTTGTACAAGTCCAACCTACACCCAGTCAATCTGGTGCTGGGGGTCGTACTTACCATGTTGTTCCTCCTCCTAACACTCAGACTCCACCTGCTCCTTCTTCATCATCTAAAGACGCCAATGAAGCTGTCAAACTCTTATGCACTCAGTTCGAGGCTTTCAAAAAGAAAGACAACTTGCAAAGACTGGGGATCAAGCAACCATATCCAGTTGAATGGAAGGAAGTCCCATTTCCTCCTAAGTACAAAATCCCGACAATCTCTCTATTTGATGGCAGCACTTCTCCTAGCCAGTTCATCAATCATTTTGAGGTAATGACCGTTCAACTCCAGCCAAATGACGCTCTTTTTACCAGAGTATTCGTCGGCTGTTTAGCCGGCGTAGCATACGATTGGTACTGAAGCTTGCCCGATGGTTGTATCACTTCCTTCTCGGGTCTCAAACAAATCTTCTTAGAACGATTTTACGAGGGGATCAATGACATGACTATGTCAGCCCTTAATAAAATCAAGCAAAGACATAATGAGACTGCTGAAAGTTTCATTGAAAGGTTCCGCCGAGAAGCCTTGAAGATGCCTCCAGGGACTCCGGCTGCTGTCACCATAGACACCTGTAAGGCAAATCTTTTGCCTATCATCAGCATGTGGACGGGTTCAACTCAATTTCAAGATTGGCCATCCTTCATTGTCAACGCTAAAGCTGCTGAAGTTAGCGCTGACAAATTCAAGCAGCTAGGGGTACAAATGTTTAACCCCGATCGGGATGAACATCAAACATCAAGTGGCGGTAATTGTCAGAACAATCGTAAGAACAAGGAGACTTTGAACATCAACTTGAAGAGCAAAGAGTCTCTGGCTGTTAACATAGCTCTAGCTACGTCTTCTTCCACTCCTTCTGCACCTCAACCAAGGGAACCTCGTCCGAAAGTAGAGTATTCCTTCGACGAGAATGACACTGCTAGCATCTTTGATTGCTTAATCAAAAGCAACAAGATCCAGCTCCCAGATCCAAAGAAACCTGATGAAGTCGGTAAGACTGATCATCCCAAATATTGTGTCTACCACAGGTTCATTGGGCATCCTACTAGAGCATGCTACGTGCTCAAAGGCAAAATTCAAGAGCTGGTCAATGCTGGTGTCGTCACTCTACAGCAAGATGAGAAGACTGTTACTGCAAACATGGTTTCAGTCTAGTTCGGTGACTTTCCTCCGCAGATGGTGCAGCATGGCGTCATCCCTATTCCCAAAGCTACTCTTGAGATAGAAAATCTCCCTCCTCCACCAAGTGAAGGTCTCGTTCCCTTGTCTCTTGACAATGGCGAGATTATGTGGATTCATCCCGATCTTGCTTCAGAGTTCGAGGTTTCTTCTTCCTCCAAGAAGAAAGATTGCTCCAAAAGCAAAACAAAGACTTGCAACATGGTGTCTTTTGACCCCATAGTTGACGAAGAAATCCTGTTGGGCACCAGATCAGAGAAAGCCTACCTGAAGGAGTATCCCGAGACTCAAAAGAATCATGTCTCTTCTTCTGAACCTGCTCCAATGCAGCCTGTTTCCACTGAGGATATTTCTTCTGCACCTTTACCAGTTGTAGTACCCATTCCTCCCAAGCCGACGGTAGCTGACAAAGGCAAACAACAAGTTCGCTTCGATAAACCGTTGAAGAAGTCATCTCCTTCCAGACTTGAAAAGCCTTACAACTTTGATATATTAGCTCAGTTAGCCAATACACCGGCTCGGCTGTCCATCTTCGAACTCTTGCGTCTCTCCAAAGAGACTCGATAAACTCTGAGTGAGGCCCTCATGCAAGCTAAAACCTGTCAAGCCCTTCTGAAGAAGCCTAAAGCAGAGTCAGTTTTTGCCTTCATTGTTATAGTGTTCTGGAATTGATTCCAAACATAACTTTCACACAAGATGACATGTTGATGGAAGACAACAGACATGACCGTCCTCTCTACTATACAGGGTATGTTGATTCTATGAAAGTCGATCGTATCCTTATAGATCCAGGGTCTGCTCTTAGCATCATGCCGAAGATAATGTTGGATGCATAAAAGATCCCAGTGCATAGCCTTTCCAGTACAATCACCACCATTCTCGGGTTCAATCAGGGAAGGAGTGAACCTTTGGGCAAGATTCGCCTAAAACTCCAAATAGGCAATCTTCGTACAAAGGTGACCTTCTACATCATTGACAATCATGGTTGTTCTTACAATGCTTTGTTGGGGAGACCATTTCTGCATGAGTACAACATTGTTCCTTCGACTCTCCATCAATGTTTCAAGTACGTGGATGACAATGGAGAAGTGCAAAAAGAAGTCGCTGATCTCTATCCTTTTAAAGGCGTCGAAGCATACTGCAACGATGCTCGTATGTATAAGGACGAATTTATGAAGGTGGTGCTGTCTCTGGATACTGAAGAAGAGCAAGAAGCAATGCCTAAAGACACTCTTATCATACATGTTAAAGGGCGAGTCTCTCATCCTTAGTCCTCTAAGCCACTGGCTATTCATTTTCCAGTCCAGAAACAACCAACTGATGATGATAAAAGGGAGCTCACCTCTTCTGAGCCATTTGTTATCGACTTACGTCGTAACAAGGACAAAAAGTAGCTCACTTCTTCTGAGCCACTTGTTATTGATTTAACTCATAACAAGGATAAAAGGGAGCTCATCTCCTCTGAGCCACTTGTTATTGACCTCCGTCGTAACAAGCCACCTCCACATTCTTCTTCTCTCCCTCTTGTAATCAATCTGACCAAGCCTGCTAAGGCTAAAGGTCCTGTTGTAAATACGAATGTACAGATCAATGAAAAAGCATCTACTTTCCAGTATACCGATGTCATTTATCATACTAAATGTTATTTGGATATGTTAGATAGCTTTCGATCATTTACAATGGGAGTTGTACAATCTCTTCAAACAGAAGTCTCATTTGAAGATCCAGATGATTCTTACCGTATTGTCCCTTCTCGAAAGAAAGGCAAAAGTCCAATACTTTTTAGTAAAAGACCGGAACAACAATTCAGCTATACGGATGATAGCAAGAATAATGATACAGGAAATCTTCAACTCCGTCGTTACAGTCAACAATCAAAAGACATCATCCGAAAGATGGGTTATGACTTCAAGAGTGGCCTTAATTACGGTAAAGGCAGACAAACTCCAATTCGTACGACTGTTCCGAAAGGAAAGTTAGATATGTACTACAGCAGGACTAAAAGAGGTCTCGGATATATTTCTCCTCCGATATTATCTCCAGCAGTCTCTGATTCCGATAGCGAAGAACGTTCTAATTCTTCTAACTCCAGATCATGGGATTCCGACACCAGCATTGGTGAAATCCATCGGGTGGTCGTATCTTCTAATATGGTCTCCACCGAACTTCCAGAAGGATATGACGAGGACATTGAAGAAAATCCTGAAACAGATCCTTGGGCTCAACAGATGGACAATCAGTGGGTACTCCGCTTCGAACAAAGAGAACCCTCTACCGAAGATCAATTAGTTCAAGTTGATGTAGGAGAAAGCGGGTCGCCTCGTCCAATATTCATCAGCAAGAATCTTTCAGAGACAGATAAACAAGAGCTGATTCTTCTTATTAAAGAATACATTGATGTCTTTGCCTGGAGCTATGAAGACATGCCAGGTCTTGATCCTAAAGTTGCTACTCACAAACTGAACATTTTGCCCAATACAAAACCAGTCAAACAGCAACAACGACGCTTCAAACTAGAAATGATGGACGCGATCGATGATGAAGTCAAGAAGCTCATTGCTTGTGGCTTTATTCGAGAAGAACAACATCCTGATTGGGTAGCCAACATTGTTCCAGTCCTAAAGAAAACCGGCAAAGTTCGAGTTTGCATCGATTTTAGGGATCTTAATGAAGCATGTCCAAAAGATGAATTTTCTCTCCCTATCACGGACGTCATGATTGACAACACCTGTGGGTTCGAGCGAATATCCTTTATGGATGGATTCTCTGGATACAATCAAATTCGGATGAATTCCGAAGATGAAAAACACACTTCTTTCCGTACTTCTCGTGGGGTCTACTGCTATACCGTGATGCCATTTGGTCTCAAGAATGCTGGTGCAACTTATCAACAGGCTATGAGTACCATCTTTCGTGATCATCTTCGCAAAACTGTCGAATGCTATGTTGACGATATCGCCGTCAAAAGTCGTCTAAAGGAAGATCATATCCAAGACTTGAGAACAATTTTCAATCTCATGCGCCAACATCAACTCAAAATGAATCCCACCAAGTCATTCTTGGGTGTCTCTAGTGGCAAGTTTCTCGGCTTCGTCATTACCTCTAAGGGTATACACGTGGATCCCGAGAAGATCAAAGCCATTCAAGAGATGCGTCCTCCACGCAACCTAAAAGAGCTACGAGGATTCCAAGGTCGACTTGCGTACATCAGGAGGTTCATTTCGAACTTGTCTGGACGCTGCAGACCATTCACTCACCTAATGAAGAAGGGTGTATCTTTCATTTGGACTGAAGAATGTCAACGAGCATTCGACGACATAAAGCAATATCTCATGAATCCACCAGTCTTGGTGCCACCAATCTCAGGCATACCGTTCTTAATGTATGTCCGTGCTATGGATCATTCATTGGGTGCTTTACTTGCCCAAAAGAACAAAAAAGGCCATGAACAGGTCATCTACTATCTCAGTCGTACTATGATTGGTGCTGAACACCGTTATAGTCCAGTCGAAAAAGAATGCCTAGCTCTTATGTTTGATGTGCAAAAGACGAGACATTACATCATTGGACAAACTATTCATGTCATATCCCGGGTTAATCCTCTTCGTGTACTCAAGAAGAAGCCCAGCACGCTCAATTCTCGGCTGGCTACATGGGCCATCTTGCTAGCTCAGTACGACATGGTATACGTTCCTCAAAAGTCTGTCAAAGGTCAAGCGCTGGCAGACTTCTTAGCAGCTCATCCTGTACCAGAGACATCCAAACTCTACGATGAAATTCCAGATGAGACATTGGAGGTGAACATGATCTCTGAAGAATTTCCTACCTGGCGTCTGTTCTTCGATGGTGTATCCAGAATCGGACCAAATGGTGCCATTATAGCAGGAGTTGGAGTTGTTCTCGTTTATCCAGATGGATTAGCTATTCAAAGAGCCTACTCTTTAGATGAACCATGCTCCAACAACTTAGCAGAGTACAATGCTCTACTCATTGGCCTTCAGCTAGCCAAGCAACTGGACGTTGAATATCTCGAAGTTTACGGTGACTCTAAGCTGGTTGTCAATCAGGTTAGAGGAACCTACGAAGTTTGCCATCAAGATCTGTTGCCTTATCATAAAGCAGCAATCAACATGATTACATCATTCAAAACATTTTTCATCGACTATGTTCGCCGAGCTTGCAATACCGAAGCAGATGCCTTGGCCAACCTTGCAGCTGTCTTAGCCATCCCTATCAAACGACAGCAGGTGGTGGTTGTCTCTAATCGTGAGCTATTTTGTATTGAAAACAATCGTAATATTGAATTCAGCAACCTTATTGAAGTCAATATTATCGACGAAGATTGGAGAATTCCTTTCATCGACTTCGTGGTTCATGACATACTCCCCGAAGATCCTAAAGAGGCTACAAGTATTCGACGACGGTCTCTCCGATTCTACTATAATCAGACTACCAAAACTCTCTATCGGCGGACTTATGATGGTCTTCTCTTACGCTGTCTCGCTAGTGATGAAGCAAAGCAAGTGTTGTACGAAGCTCATGACGGTGTCTGCGGAGCACATCAACCCGGTTCTAAGTTACAGGATCACATTCGACGCATGGGTTACTACTGGCCCTCTATGGTATCAGATGCCATCGAATATGCAAGGAAATGTCGTGCTTGTCAAATCCATACAGATTTCATTCATCAACCTTCAGAATTTCTGCATCTGATGGCTGCTTCCTGGCCTTTTGAAGCTTGGGGCATGGACATTATAGGTCCCATCAATCCTCCTTCTTCTAGAGGACATCGATTCATACTGGCAATAACAGACTACTTCTCCAAGTGGGCTGAAGCTATACCTTTGGCTGAAGTCATGACTAGTAGTGTCATCAACTTCGTCAAACACCATGTCATCTATAGATTTGGTGTACCCCGACGAATCATCCATGACAATGGACCTCAATTTATCAGTCAAAAGTTCACAAAATTCTGTAATGATCACCGGATTGACAATGTTGCTTCGACAGCCTACAATCCTGCTGCTAATGGATTAGCCGAAGCCTTCAACAAAACTATCATTAAGCTCCTTAAGAAGTTTGTATCTACTAACAAACGAAATTAGAGTGAAAAGCTTGGCGAATGTCTATGGGCCTACCGAACTACGGTCCGCAACCCCACAGGCTTTACACCTTTCTCTCTGGTGTACGGTTGCGAAGCAGTTCTACCTTTGGAACTCCAAATTTCTTCTTTGAGGATTGCCATTGCTAACGAGCTCACTACAGAGAACAACGATCTTCTTTGACTTCAAGAATTAGAAGTGCTCGACGAAAAGCGGCTATTGGCTCAACAGCATATTGAGTTGTATCAAGCTCGTATCTCGAAAACCTTTAATCGCAAAGTTAAAGTCAGAGCCTTTCAGCAAGGAGAACTTGTTCTAACGGTCAGACGTCCTATGACTATGACTCATTCGAGCAAAGGCAAGTTCGATGCAAAGTGGGAAGGACCTTACATTATCAGCAAAGTCTTTTCAAACGGAGCTTATCAACTTGCAGAGCTAGACGGTCGAGTTGCTATGATGCCTATCAATGGCAAGTTTCTCAAGAAATATTATGTATAAATATATCAGATTTATGTAAATATGATCAGACAATTCATAAATAAAGTTTGATTTTTATTTCATCATAAATGATATTATATAATATCAAGGAAGATCACTGTCATCCTTTTCGACATTGGGACGCGGACTGCTGTCATCTTTATCAAAGACACGGTCGGCAAAAGAACCAAGAACATCCTTGCTCGAACCTACCAGGAACTTGCAAGCATCCATCCTCATGGCATCTTCCTCTTCAGTCTTTCCTGGTTCAAGCAGAAAATCCAGGATATCTCGCGGTGGTTTGGGTGCAGACGAACCATCGCCTGCTTCTGTCTGCTTTGGCTGGACTGGTTCGACAGGACGATCTTCACTGCCCGCTTCAACCTTTGGGGCGAGTTCAGCCTTCTTGAATGCATCTCCAGACGACATCTTTATGTTAGAAAGTGGAAATGATCATTCATTTTAGATTTCTGTTCTATTTATAGGCAGAGATTCTCCGAACAACGAAGCGACACATTCATCAGACGGTTCGCCTGTTCATTCACATTCATCAGACGGTTCGCCCGTTCATTCACATTTATCAGACGGTTCGCCCGTTCATTCACATTCATCAGACGGTTCGCCTGTTCATTCACATTCATCAGACGGTTCGCCCGTTCATTCACATTCATCAGACGGTTCGCCCGTTCATTCACATTTATCAGACGGTTCGCCCGTTCATTCACATTCATACGACGGTTCACCCGTTCATTCACATTCATCATTTGACTCCGTTCATCATCATCCGACGGTTTATCTGTTCATCCATTCATTATGACGATTCATTTCGTTCACACCTTTTTCGACGATTCATGTTCGTTCATTTAATCATCCACATCAGCAACTTATCATCCTTGATTAAGTTGTCTATTGAAATAATAATATTCAACAAATTATATTCTGCCACGTCCACATTACCTCTGAGCAGATATAATGAATATAATTATTTTCTATAAAATTATCAAGAAATATATCATGTCCTGCACCTCTGAATATATTTTCTATCGCTATTATTTATATCTGAATAAGATATGGAAGAAATAATAGAGCCACAACAAAATATCTTTTATTGATCAAAATTTAAGACATTACATACAATCATAAAAAGATAAAAAGATACAAGATGTTTTTCTACTGAGACGGAGGCGTCATCAGATTAGCAATCTGTTGCTTCAGAACTTGCAGCCGTTCTTCGCGAGATGCCATCACTCTCTCCTGGCCTCTTCCATCCCAAATTCTTCGTTGAAAGTGGGCATGGTTACCATTCGGCGAGTGATTTCAGCATCATGAGCTGCTACATACTCGTCTCTTTCCTGAGTTAGAGCACCGAGTTGTTGGATTGTAGTCTGATGCTCGGTAACCTCATTTTCTAGTTCTTCTTGGAGGCGGGCAATCTCCGCTCTCAGCTCGGCAATTCTTCTCTCTTTCCTCTCACCAATCGAGGTCATTGATTCCAATTTGGAATTATATTCAGCAGATTTAGTAGAATAGGCATCCAAGAGATTCTGGAAGTTTACTCTTTCAACTGCAGCTGCCTGAGCCATTTGTTCAAATTTTGCTTGCACTAAGGGTTCTACTTCTCCCTTATTGAGCTCTTTATAGTTCTTTATTGAAGTTTCCAGCTCATTTAATATGTGGTCAAGAAAAGTGGCCTGGGGCTCGTCACCTTGTTCCCGGATGGCATGTACTAAGAAAGAGGTCGGACCTCTAACTGTGTAAAAATCAGCATCTTCTTTCTCCATCATTCTATTGATCAAAGGCCCCAAGGACTCGAAGAAGCATTTGGTGAATGATTGGATGACAAATTGATTAATTGCCTGAGCACCAGGAGTCGCAGCTACTCCTGTTGATGATGAGGCAGCAGGACGTTCAATTTCTCGTATTTGAACGGAAGGCTCTTTGAATAAAGGAACTAAAGTGGAGCTGGTTGCTCCTCCTGGTTGTTCCTCTGCAAAATTAAATATTGTCACTTTGCCTGTCATTGACTATTGATAAAGAGAATCAAAAGTGAAAACAGTCTTACCATGGTTTGATCCAGCAACGAGCCTATCAACTGCATGAACAGACTCTAGCTGAGCAGAAGTAGCCTCAGACACTACTGCCTGACTACTTCCTGCTTCAGAGCCACAGGATAAATGACGACTGCTACTGGCTATCGTCGTCGCAAGTACTATGTCCATGCATACTGGAGGTGCTGGAGAAGCTTCGATTTCTACATGGAACATAAATAAAGATGTCAATTATCAATCTATTTAAAAGAAGATTGCTAATTTCATTCTATATCTTGGTGATCAATAGTGGAAGTTTCTTCCAGAGCCATTCCTTTATCGGCTATCTTCTCTGGAGATGCCTGTACCTCAACATCCTTTTCAGGATTCAAGGTATCATCAGCAACTTCAGGTGATATCTGCACCTCAGCATCCTTTTCAGGATCCAAGGTGTCGTCAGCAGCCTTAGGAGACATATGCTCTTCAACATCCCCTTCGGGATCCTGTGTATCTTCATCAGCCTCCGAAGATGATGAACTCTTTTCATTTTCATCTCCCTCCGGTGCCTCCCCACTGGCAGTCGTAGCAGTTTCATCAACATAATCCTGTGAGCCGAAGTCACAGTCATATAAAGCATCGATCATTTGACGATCCTCCTCTTCGCGGACTGCCCTAGGTGTAAGAGGAGGTTGAGTAGTCTCCATCATCATTAAAGGAGATTGCAAAGCTTCTTGCTCTGTTTCTGCGACATCTCCTCTGGGCTCTATGGCCTCGTTTCTCTGGTCAACTTCTTTTCTCTGATCGATCTCCTCTCTCTGTTCTGGACTGGGAGTTTTATGCCCAGACTCAGAAATAGGGGTAGGAAATGGCATGGTGATTCCGACAGCAGCGTTCACCACCATCGAAGACAAGACTTGCCTAGGAGGAGAAACTGTTTTCTTTCTTCTCCTGTGGGTCAGCTTCTTTGTTCTATGAAGAGGCCTTTCAGGACTCTCTACAGTTATTACTTCGACTTGTTTTTGAACAGAGGTCGGTGTGGCTGCTTCTTCCTGCTGGAGTGTCTCGGCCAGCTGCCGTGATTGGGATCTCGTAGTAACTTTCTCTGAAAAATGTTCTAAGATTAATTTCTTTTTTGCAGCAGGGGCAGAAGGCTCTTCTCTCCTTCTCTTCTTTTCCTTAATCAGAGATTTAGCAACCTTCAGAGAAATCCTTAAAGGTTGGTTAACTTCCTCAGGGAAATTGTCTTCCCTGGAAGCTTCTAATTGATCATCCACTGGTTCATGTTCCTCATCATTATTGGGAGCTAATGTGGCAGTTGCTCCCTTCTTCAGACGATTTTTTATTGTAAAGCTATCAACGAGGCTATAGTATTTGGCAAAAGTGTTCGCAGCTGTGTAAAACTGTGAATATGTATACAACATTCTTGGACCATCATTATGCTTGTTGGGCATCGAGAACACTGCCTTTGTGCCTCGAGCATTGTAGTAAGCCCACGCTCTGGCACCATCGATCAAGTATCCATTTCCTTGTAAGCAAGTTATTGCATTGCCCACATGGAACTGATCATAACCAAATTGACGAGCGAAGCGACTCGGCAAATATGGCTCAAGAAAGCACTCTTCTTCAAATCTGTACACTAAGTGCGATGGTCTGATTGCCTTCAACCATTCAAAAGTTACTTGACCTATCGGCTGTCTCCCAAGGTCTATCAGATTTGGTGCCATGAATTCATAACCAGTCGGAGGAGGAGAGCAAAGAAAATTCCATCCTTTGCCGAGATTCAGGATGCGTCTGCAGTCCCTCAGGCTAGTGTGTATCCATCGACTCTGTGAGAATCTGCGCAAAAAACTGCTACCTACCGCTCCCATGGCAGGATTCATCAAAGATGGATGGTGCAGGAGTAACCATCCGAATAAGTAAGTGTAAGGTAACTCCAATCTGGGGAAATTGCCCTTATCACACTTACCCTTGAGCATGGAATCTACATACAAACGAAGACCCGCATTTATTCTGCAAGTCATTGCTGATAGTAGATCCATCCAGTAGCCGAAGACTAACTGGACAGCGACAAAAAGGACACCGCGGTGGAAGCGGTCTACAGCACTTGCCCCAGGTACGATGAATCGGCGAAGCCAGTACGTCAGAAATCCTGCTAGCTGGGCTTCTTTAGACATGGGCTTGTAGCCCATTATTACAAAGCTTTCAACATGGTCTCCAACTTTAAGAGGCGGATATTGATGTTCATCCTCTACTAAAATATCCAGTCTCTTGTTCTCCTCCATCAGCTTTATCACTTCACTATAGGTGAGAGGTTGGAAGAAGTCTGGGTTGCAGGAGTCATGATCTTTTGTCTTTTTCTCAATAATATGGTTGAGAAAAAGATAAGTCAGCCATTTCGAAGAATAGCAGGTACCAGACGAGCCACTCTTGTAGTAAAAAGAGCATACGTTGTAATGGCACAACAATTCATCGAAGACTTCCACCATCTTCGAATTCTCTTGACGAAGTCTATCTAATTCATCGTTAGTGGGGACATACTCCTCGTAAGGAATGTCTGCCATTGGTAAATACGAGATATGCTTCATCTCGTGGAGGGCCAATCCCATCTCCCCGCAGGGCGTCATGAACGTCCCTGTCCTATAGTTGTACCTCTCTGCTAATGCTAAAAACAGATGAGGGTTTGGGAAGAAGCCATATACAGTAGCATGTACCGCATTATACAGATCGATCTCTCTGAGCTTCTCTGCAAACTGGACCAGTATCCAGTTGGCTACACTGCTCCATCTTTTGATGTCTGGATTTACCAGACCTGTTAACCGGATGTCTTGATCCGGATAACTGCCTTCAGCCTTTGCAAACTCATTTGCAAAGATGGGAGTCCTCACAGGCAACAACAAAGAAGAATTCTCCGGAGGGATGCACCCTGGTTTCAGTCCTCAGAGTAAAGTACTGTGTCGCTCAGAAGAACTATAAACCATGTCTCTATTCTTCGGGTCCTTCTTGACACAGATTTTTCCTGTCCGTGCATGCTGAAGAGGAGTGATGTCCCATTCCATCCTCCTAGGATGGCTTGCATGAGCATAACGTGCTAGAGGGAGGCATCTAGCAATATCTGGCAGTAAGATCAGTTTCTCTTTTATTTGGAAAGTTCTCTGCTCTATACGTGGTCTTGGTTGAGAACTTTTGTCAATGGCTTCACCAAACAGGAACATGGGTTTTCTGTGGGTGACGACATCAACTGTCTGCAAAGGCTGTCCATTTATCAGACTTAACAAAGTCTCATTGTCTTGTGCTATCAAAACACCTTGACGAGAGGATGGAAGGGCATATTGTGGAAAAAGTACGTAGGACAAGTCCTCTTTGAACTCTGATTCTGCAAGAGTTCCTACAAAAGTTTCATAGTCAGGATCTTCTCTGGTATTCACTACATCAAACAGAGAAAACAGAAATTCAGCACAAATACAATCAAAGATGCTATTATCAGATTGCGCAATCCTCAGATTGCATAAACCAACAGATTGCGCAACCATCAGATTGTGCAACCATCAGTTTGCGCAGTATCAGATTGCGCTGGCAATCTTGCGCGAATCAGCAGTTTGCGCTGACTTTTACCAGCACAAATCAACCGATTGCGCAAGAAGATATTCTTCATAAAAAAAAAAGAATAACTGGTTCGTGCAACCAAAACCCTAAAAAGGGTGGCGCAGTATGATCACATCCCTAAAAAGAGATGGATTTTAAGGATCATTGAAGTCGAACAACCCTAAAAAGAGTTTTCGATCGGGTTAACTACCTTGCATAGCAGGGTGCGCAACTTCGTGACGGAAAGGACATGGCGCAACCCTAGCCGAAGACTCGGCGGGGGCCTTGCCCTTGTCGGTGGCGGAGGATCGCTTTGGTGCCATGGAGTTCGACGGAGAAGGAAGTCGAAATAGGCTCGGGGATCTCTTTCTCTCAAACACAAAGAAAGCAAAGTAAAGAATAAATTGAAGGATCGAGAGAACTATTTATTGTTTTTCAAAGAGCAACGGCCGCCTCAGATTGTGCCGAAAAAGTGGGGCTGATTCATCCGATTGTGCAGACAGCTCACATATGCGCAACTTGATTTTAAAATTTGAAATTCAAAGTATTTCGAAACTTTGAATAAATTCAACTTTCGAAAACTTTGAAGGGGGTCTTGTAGGTCCTAAAAAATCAAGTTGCATCTATCAACAAAGTCAGTAAATCAAGAAATACAACTTTCAAATGAACTGCGCATACATCAGATTGCGCATCATTCAGATTGCGTACACTAGGCTGCGCACACTCTTAACTGCGCAGGCTGACGTGGCAATGTCATCATTACCTGACACAATCAAATCTTCTGACAACTGACAGCGTGTTTTACGAGGAGACTGTTCGTTTATTGTGCCGCACAATGCTCAATGACGGGTGGACAGCTGTACATGCAGCACAATCTGCCAGCCTGTCTGCTGCGCAATCCAGCCCAGCGCAATCCGAAGTCAGCGCAACTCATTTTGCGCACTCCATCAATACAACTGACAAAGTACACGTGGCACTCATGCCATCAATTGCTCATTACGTGACAACCGTCTGCACACGATCATGCACAATTCAATCAAAAGTTGCCATGTATCCAAGACAGTTGGCCCACGATCCAACAACTGCCTGCGCAGTCCAAAGCTGCACAATCCAATTCATGCGCAATCCAGTATGCGCAGCTCAGAATAACTAAAAGTTAGTTATTTCCAGAACTCTATAAATAGAGTTTCAAGTCTTCATTCAAGGGGATCAGACATTAAAGTTCAGAATTATCAGAGAGTTCAGGAGTTCTTGCCCAAGTGCTGCTGCATTCTTCCGAGGCTTTTGCCTTCAATTCTCTGAGGCTTTTGCCTTCAAGTCAACTTCCGAGGCTACCGTCTTCAAAGTTCACATCGTCCAAGGGATAAAGCAATCGTCTTCTAGATTGGATTCCTACAGTTGTACCTTTCCCAGAATTCTTGTAATCTTTACAAAGTTTGTATCAATAAAGTTTCATACTTTTATTTTTGCAAACAAATATCATTAAAACTTTTACTATGACTTTTCTATAATCCTATTATTATCAGGAAATATGATTATAACTTTTATTATGACTTCTCTATAATCCTATATTATCAGGATTACCATATATGAGTCAAATCCTAACAACAACCATGTCATTGTTCGATAAAATTTGAACTCAATTCTAACATAGTTAAGGTCATTAGACATGTTAATTGGACAAGTTGTTTGTACATACCTAACTTAAAATTAACCAAAAACATAACTTTAGAAAAGCATGAATATGTATGAAATAATGACACTAACATAGAGGGCTGACATCATGTCGACAATCTTTACAAAACTTTTCTTAGATATTTTAGGCTAAATTATCCTAATCGCACTCCAACTATAGTGTTCAAACATTTTTGGCACATTAAATTTTTCACTGCTCAATTTTGGCACTCCAATTTTATAAGTTGCTCTTTTGAAGTACATTTCTTCAATTTTGAAGTACATCAGGACTACTTCAAGAGAATATTTGGTAATACAAGTATTTAAATTGTGCTTTTATACTAAAATATATGCTTTTGAAGTGGTTGATGTGCTTCAAAATTGACAAAATGTACTTCAAAGAGCAATTTATAAAGTTGAGGTGCCAAAATTGAGCGAAAGTTAAGGACCAAAAATGCCCAGCACTATAGTTGGGTTTCATTATGGTAATTTAGCCAGTATTTTATGGGGCAAACTCATTTTGATAGAAGAAAGCTTGGGTGATGATTACGATGATGAAGACGAAGAAATTTTGACCAAGAACCCCAATTCAAAATGTGTGGTGGATCGAGCGACCTGAGATCCGAACCAAGCTTGGTCAAATTTGTGCTGGGCCATCCTATGCCCAGATCAAGCCTGAACTCAGTAGGAAGTATGTCGTGCTCGATTTACGTCCGTACAACCCCACCATGGCCTACCACAAACTAGTCTCACATGCGCGTTCGGCTAGGTTTTCCTTCAAAAAATCGATGTCTCGGTCCAGACCGGTCTAGGCAAAGAATTGGTCCATGTCCTGACCCAGCCATGTGTTAAAAAAATTAATCCAACAACTATATTTCAAGGATATTTTGGTCAACTATGTGGCATATTTACCAAAATACCCATACATTTGTTTTTGTTACGGATGCGAAGTAAGGGTATTGTGATCATTTTATAAAAAAAAGACCAAAATATTCCCATAACAACCATAAACGACAACGTTATGAGTTTTTTTTTCCATTGTAATAGTTGGAAAAACAATAGATATAGTTTACTTCAACTATCTTTATGACAAACTCACAACTCAAATTTCCTTATTCCCTTTTATTCACTTCACTTACAGTTTTAGTATTTAACTATCCAATCTAAATGTTGTAATGAATAATAACTACTACAATCGTAAGATCACTAACTTAAATTCGTTAGCCCAATGATCTAACTATGTTTTCATTGTGATTTTTCGATTAAGTTTAACATTATGACATCACTAATATTCATGCTATAACTATAGTATTTATACTTAAACTTAGTATAGTCCTAATGTGAACTAAATTTATCATACTTGCTTCTATGTATATTGCTTTGTTCGTCGGACATGCAGAAAAGTAATAAGCAAGATCAACATGGGCATATATATGCACTGAAGAAATTATGTTGGGCCAAAGATGACGGTATTCCACAAGATTTCTCTAAACCACCCGACGACATCTCTGGAGCCACGCACTTGGAGGTTTCGCTGTCTGGTCAACGGACGGAGGTCAAAAGAGCAACAACCCCGTGTGGGGGTTGGGGGATAAAGCCCCAAAAGGTATTCAAATTTCACCATCTGGGTATCCTTATACAGCTGTGTCAAAAAAAAAGCCATCATCTACCAAGTGTAGAAGCTAAGCCATGCCATCATCATTTCAACACTCTAAAGAAGCTTGCACCTGCTAAAGTATATCTGGAGTCTGTAATGAGTATTAGAAATAATTGTAAACACAAGAAATTGTTGGCAAAGTGAAACCTAGGGTAGATAACAATCCTGGATCACGTTTAGATAGACAGTCGGATGATTCGGTGGATCTCCGCAGAAATTCGAAGGATGATCCGAATGGACCACAGAAAAGCTTCTGTGAAATCTCGAATTATCCGACGGATGTCCGCGAAAATTCGACGGATAATCCATCTTGTTACCATTTGAATTCCAACAGTAGGATTATGTCCAATCGAAGATCCCAACGGCTCTTTTTATAGCCGTTGCACTATGTAGGCGGATGATCCGACAAATCATCCGTCGATCGGCTGAAAGTTGCATTATTGCACTTTCCATTGCTTTGGTTATAAATAGCCTTGAACCCCTTCATTCAAGGTTGAAACTTTGAGCCTAAAAATTTCTAATATACCAAAGCTTATCCACAAAAACTCCACCAAAGCTTTCACTTTCCAATCCATAAATTGTGTTAAAGTGTTCTTGAGTTGTAACAGTGAGATCTTCATCTTGTTGTAAGGAGATCAAAAAATTTTTGTGAAAGGTTGAAGTTAGAGAGTCTTCAGATAAAAGCTCTCGTGAAGTTGGAGAGTTTTTGGATCAAAGCTCTTGTATTGAAGTCGAAGAGGCCTTCGGATAAAAGCTCCCGTGTAAGAAATTGGTGAGTCTTCGGATAAAAGCTCATGTTGTACTATTTGCTATAAAAATAAATTAAAGCCGGAGAGAGTTTCGAGACTGGAGTATCCTTCGGTAGGATACCAGGATACATCAGGTGTCAGTACTATTGTTGCTTCTTCTCTTGCACTCTTAATTTTTAAATTGCATATTAGCAATCGTTTAGTGCTTGATTAGTTAGCTTGACCCTATTCACCCCCTCCCCTCTAGGGTGCTTTCAAAATTCAAGGGGGTACATGGTCCGTAACCATAACCACCACAATCAATACCTCGCCCTTGCAGTTTGGTTCATATTTAGAATACTTAAACGAGATTTATGGGAAGGATAATTCAAGAGGTATAGTTGTAACTCATGTTGAATATATCAAAATGTAGAACTCAAATAAATGGAAACCAAAATATGGCAAAGAAAAACTATCAAGGTATACAACCCTTTCTATCTACTTTGAGTAAGACAATAACCATGGAGGATAGAGATTTTAGTTTATTTAACTATTAGGACTACGAAATCAAAATTATTAATTTTAATTATGTTCTTATGTCCTTATATTTATTGTTCTCATTGACTATATTGTAGTCAAAACTGAAAATATTTATATTGATGGATACAAATTTTGCATATTTATTTTAAATATATATATATATATATATTTTGCATATATATATATATATATATATATATATATATATATATATATATATATATATATATTTGGCCCAATCATTGAAAATAAAAATATATATATATTTGGCCCAATCAAAAAATATATATATATTTGGCCCAATCATTGAAGCTAGGCCTAATTTCAAATTCCCACATAAATCAATAAATGTCAAAGCTCGTGGGCCGACCTGGTCCAGCCCACACCAACCGTGGTCATGCAGTTAGGACTAAACTTGACTCGTGCTCCTAAAGTTTGACCCAGCTAAACCTGGACTTGTTAGAATCGGGTCAAACCTATTGGTTTGTATGTGCAATGTTGTGAATGTATCTATGTTCCAATCGTTGGTAGGAAAACCTGGGAAGTTGTTCATGAGCTTCTTACTTACCAAAGGGCAAAGGCAAAACCAGAAATTTGAACTGAAATTGGTTGAAATGTGAATCGACTTAAAAGAAAAGAGGCTATTCATACTGACACCCCTTGTCCTTTATATATATACTAGTGGATAATCCATGCCATAATGGCACGGATACGAACCCGACCTTCCCGACGTAGGCGTGCAGGCATCGGACCAGCATCAGGGAGTTCCGGACGGAGATGCGGCCTCCGAACCCAGCCTTCTCGACGTAGGCGTGCAGGCACCGGGCCAGCGCCAGGGACCCGAGCCTGACGGAGGCAGACACGGCAAAGACCACGGTGGCGGCGTTCGGGGCGGCATGGGGCCTCATGGAGGCGAAGACGTGCAGGACCGTCGCGGGGCGTCCGAGGGCGACGAGGCCCGAGACGACGGCGGTCCAGGAGACGACGTCCCTGTGCGGCATTCCGTCGAACACTCGCAGGGCGTGGTCGGCGGAGCCGCGTCGGGAGTAGACGGTGAGCAGGACGGTCTGCACGAAGGGGTCGGACCGAAATCCGGAGAGGAGGGCGTGTGCGTGGAACGACCTGGTGGCAGCGGCGGCTGTGGTGGTGTTGAGCAAGGAAGAGAAGGTGTGGGAGTCGGAAGGGATGCGACGATGGAGCATTTGGGAGTAGATGGAGAGTGGGTCGGCGGAGATGGCGATGGCGGTGTTAAAGGAGAAGGGGTTGGGGTTGGGGTTGGGGTTGGTCATGGCGGAGAAGAGGGAGGCGGTGAAGGAAGGGTCGGCGTCGGCGGTGCGGTGGAGGAGGCTGCTTGCGACGAAGGGGTTGCGGAAGAGGCCGGCGACGACGGCGTGGGCGAGGATGGCGCGGAGGCGGCGGAGGGAGGGGCGGTGCAAGAGGAGATGGAGACGGGGGTGCCATTGGAACAACCAGTTGCTCCGCACCCAACATGGAACCTCCTCCTCTCTTATAGAGAGAGGGGCAATTTAGTCCTTTCATCATCGTTGAACCAAAGCACATGGGTCGAACCAAAAACCCACTGTGCTTTATATTATAGACTAATGGATAACCCGTGCCATAATGGCACGGACACGAATCTGGCCTTCTCGACGTAGGCGTGCAGGCACCGGGCCAGCACCATGGAGTTCCGGACGGAGACGTGGCCTATAAACCCGGCCTTCTCGACGTAGGCGTGCAGGCATCGGGCCAGCGCCAGGGACCCGAGCCTGGCGGAGACGGACATGGCAAAGACCATGTTGGCGGCGTTCGGGGCGACGTGGGGCCTCATGGCGGCGAAGACGCGCAGGGCCGTCGCGGAGCGTCCGAGGGCGGTGAGGCCCGAGACGGTGGCGGTCCAGGAAACGACGTCCTTGTGCGGCATTCCATCGAACATCTGTAGGGCGTGGTCGGCGGAGCCGCGTCGGGAGTAGGCGGTGAGCAGGACGGTCTGCACGAAGGGGTCGGGTCGGAATCTGAGGAGGAGTGCGTGTGCGTGGAGCGACCTGGTGGCGGTGGCAGCGGTGGTGGTGTTGAGCAAGGAAGAGAAGGTGTGGGAGTCGGGAGGGATGCGCTGGGGGAGCATTTGGGAGTAGATGGAGAGTGGGTCGGCGGAGATGGCAGTGTTGAAGGAGAAGGGGTTGGGGTTGGTCATGGCGGAGAAGAGGGAGGCAGCGAAGGAAGGGTCGTCGACGGCGGCACGGTGGAGGAGGTTGCTTGTGACGAAGGGGTTGCGGAAGAGGCCGGCAACGACGGCGTGGGCGAGGATGGAGCGGAGGCGACGGAGGAAGGGGCGGTGCAAGAGGAGCTGGAGGCGGGGGGTGCCGTTGGAACAACCGGTTGCTCCGCACCCAACATGGGACCTCCTCCTCTCTTATAGAGAGAGGGGCAATTTAATCATTTCATCATCGTTGAACCAAAGCACATGGGTCGGACCAAAAGCCCACTGTGCTTTATATTATAGATAAGTATTCAAAATCTTATTAAATTTTTAAAGATTCCTCAAACCATCAAAAAATGGAGTTATGAGTCCCTCCAATTATCACAACTCATTCCAAAAGAAAATATTCCACATTAATATTAACAAAAATATTATTTTTTAACCATGTTATAACCGAAAGTGATAATAATGTAGGAACGAAATAGTAAAGCGTAATACTCTAGAGGAGGGTGAATAGAGTTGGCAGCGAAATAATGCTAATTAAAAAATATTAGCAGCACAATCACAGAATATTAATCACAACTGAAATAATGTAAAGGCAAAGTTAAGAGAGCAAACGCAAAGACAGCGATGTATACTGGTATCCCTCTGTTGAGGACTAATCCAGTCGGTAGAACTCTTGCTACCAGTTGAATCCACTATTGGAAAAACTGCAAGTTTTCTTACGAAGTCCTTGCAACTTCTACAACGCGAGCTTTGATACAAAGAACTCGTCCAACTTCAAATGTGAAGAGGTATTCTTCAATCAAGCCTTCTGATTACAATCTCTCAGAAACTTCTAGACCGTACCGCACTGGCAAATTGACTAGAAGATTGTAACTGGCTTGGAATCTGAAATTGAAAGCTCTAGAAAACTCTTTGGAAGACTGAAAGCTTTAGATAGAGAGAAGATTGAAAGTGAATGAGTGAGTTGAAATGATCGAAATCCTTCTCTATTTATAGGAGTTCCAAAGGCAGACTTCTGTCAGAATTCGGGCAGAATTCGGGCAGAACTCTTTGAGCAAATCTCGGTCAAATCTGCAACTGCAGGAGGACCAAGTTCCAAAGATTCAAAATCACAACGGCCACTAACCGAACTCTAGCTGAACTCTGACCGAACTCTGGCCGAGTTCTGTCAGGGTTAGGTTAGGGTTTTAAAAATAGGTTTTGGTAATTTTTGAAAACCTTTTTGTAAACATTTTGATAGGTCAAAAAACATTTTGAACTATTTTGGGGATAGCCTATTTGCCAATACGACTCGGTGTACAACATATTTCTAGACTCAAATAAAATGAAAATTACATTGTATAGAAAATACAGACTCGAGTAGGCAAACAGATCTTCAGTCTTGAACGGAGTGGATAGCCAATCTTGCTTATGTCCAAGAAACCGAGATGTCCCAACTAGCTTTGTATATCCAGACAGAGTTTGATCAATTATTAAAATCAGGTTGACCATATGACCAATGGGCCAACAATCTCCCCCATTTTGATAATTGACAAACTATGAATGATATAACATTAAGCTTGTTCAAAAAGAATCAAAACGTGTAATTGTTCATGTCCTGTATTTAACTAAAAAAAATGTTAGATCTTTAATTTTCTCCCCCTTTGTCACTTAGCAAAATAATTGCACAAGAGAAGGCTCCCCCGCATTTAATGCAGAAGGCTCCCCCGCAATTAATGCATAAGGAACAAATAGTGAGAAAACATAATAAATAAAACGTAAAGAGTAGATATATATCATCACAGGCATGTAAAGTTTATACAGATTATCATCACATGCATGCTATTGGCTCTAAAGAATATTATCACAGGCATGCTATTGTTTTAAAAGAATAAAAGAAATCTCAGGCATGCTAGTTCACAGGCAGTTTGTAATAAAGAAGCAGTATAAAGAGATAGTGCTAAAACAAAGTGCTGAAATAAACTGAAATATCATAAAAGAAACATCATAAGCATGTCCATGAAGATAAAAGTACTAAAAACATACTACAAAGTGCTGATAAATATCAAAAGTACTGATAAAAAGAAAAACTGATAAAAACTTGGAATGTTGGAGCATTTCCAAGTATACAATAGTATGTCACTAAAAAATCAAATCACATCTCCTCATCACTATCCTCGTCATCACCAACGTCAGCTCGACCAGCATGTCCTGAAGGACCAGCACCAGAAGTACCAGCGCCAGAAGGATGAGTAGGGGCGCCAGCATAGAACTCACCAACGTAGTCACGAGATGCACGATACCAATCATAGGCGTTACCTGGCTGGAAGTAGGCATGGACAGCCTCATCCTCACAACGGTAACCCGAAAAAGCTGGATCTCGAGGGATGGAACTGGCTGAATGACCAGTCTGAGCAAAACGAAGATCAGCCAAAGAGTTTGCCATCGTCTGATAACGGGTGACGTCGCGGAACTCACGCTCGCCATGTTCGTCATCGAGACATGCAAAGCAGATAAGTGCGGATGTATGCCCTCAAATGTCATGGCATACTGATGAGGTGGTGGAGGAGGTACAGTAGGAGGAGCAGTAGGTGGAGCTGTAGCAGTCATGCTACGACGAGATAACTGAAGAAACTTGGGCTCAGGGTCCTGAGTACAAGTCGACAGATCAATGTCAAAGCGCTGAAAGATGCGTGAGAGAATCATCGCGTAAGAGAGATTCTATCTCTTGCACGACAACGACCCATCATCTGAATCATGGTCTTAGGGGTAGAAAATGGAATCCCCTTAAGAATGTGGTACATGGCGGACAGCTCAAGAGAAGTCACATCATCCTTTGAAGTGGATTTGGAAGAATAGTGGAATAGATGATGCGATGCAATCATAGTTAAACAAGTTCAGGTTGTAGCCTTGAACTTTCCAAAGCGTACTGTATCAGGTGC
>JANAVB010008599.1:10586345-10656801 GCA_029216955.1 Iris pallida
TATAGATATAGATATTCTATATATATATATATAGATATATTTCCTTGTGTATATATATTATTATATATACTATATATATGTATACATTATTTTGTATATATATCTATATTATATATATATATATTATATTATATATATATATATATATATATATTATCTATATATATATATATATATATATATATATATATATATATATAGAATACTCAATTATATTAAGAAATACTCAATTATTTATATATAAGAAATACTTTATATATATATATAAGAAAATACTCAATTATCTAATAATATATATATATATATATATATTATATATATATATATATATATATATGGTTGAGCATTTCCATATATATAAATATCCCTATATTATATATATATATATATATATATATATATATATATATATATATATATATATATATATATATATATATATATTATTTCCTATATGTATTTTACTTAGCTTAGTGTAAATTATTTATATAAATAATGTTCATACTTTTATAGTTACTATGTAAAACTTTACCTTATTAAAATATTAATATTTATTTTACATTTCTACCACTTAGTATTTTCTGTATAATTAAATTACTGCAACCATTTGGTGTCCAAGCCTAGCATGAGTTTTTGGGCCCAAATGTGTTTTCACACATTCAAGACCTGTACAAGTCATATTGGACTTGATTCATGGCCTTGGGTCCTGTATTTGAACTTTGGTTCAAATTATATACATGGACAAAATACGCAGATAATTAATTATTGTGTGCAATGCTGTTTTTGATTTTCTAAAAATACTTAAAGTATTGCAAAAATTATGGAAAAATAGTTTTTAGATACTATGTTAAGTTAGCTAATTTAGTATAATTTGTGTAGTATTTAATTTACTGTTTTGCCACTAGTTTGGCATATGAAACCAAAACTCATTTTCTGTATACTTAGGAAAACTGATTTTTATAAAATACTTGTACTAGTTAATAAATTCCAGAAAAATTATAATAAATTTCTATGATTAACAAGGATCACTTTGATACTTTACTTTAGGAAAAACTAGACTTTTTGTCTACTTCAAAAATTGTTAGAACACAATGATCTTTTGATTTATTTATTGATTAATTACGACTTGTAGCTTTTTGTGTTATTTGGAGTTTTAGTCATGTTGAACCCCATCCCTCACTAGTGTAAAGACCCTAGAAAGTTAGTTAACATAGTGTGTCACCCCACATTGGTCTCCTATGCCAAGTCATCATTTTGGCTAGGTGCCCAATCACAAGTCATGTTTCACCAATTAGTGTCCTAGTGTTTTAGCTTAGTGTAAAACTAAGTTATTGTATTTACTTCTACAGCGACGAGTTACCGGACATCCATAGCATTGTTATCGCAGCTTGTTTTGTTTTGCTTTGCTAGAGGCAAGTACTTTCTACGAACTTTACATATTGTCACATAAATGAACTGCAAGCCCCACCATGTTAAATGCTGATCCTTGGGGTAGCAAGTTAGATCTCTACATATTGTACTTTCAGTTACTACCATGCTTAGAACAGTCTTGATGTATCTCTCACATGATTAGAATATGGGTTATGGGGAAACTGTTAGTAGTGTACGTGATTATGCCCCCTTCTCCGTACGTACGTACCGAGCAAGGTTGACATTTTATATGTATACCTTATCGTAGGCTTTATCTCAACGCGGATTTGTACGTATGTACATCTGTCACCGTTTCACTTGTACGGAAGTACATTTCATTATGTGCCCCAGCACATTGTACATCTATTGACCGATCACGTACCTGCTACAGTTTTAAACATTACATATACATCTGTCTCTATGACATATGTGTCCTTGCCATGATAGACTATGTGATGCCATGCTTTCCAGTTATTTCCTCTCATGTTCATTTTCATGTTTCATATGCTAGTTTGCTAGATTTAGTACTTGCTCTCGTCCTGACAGGATAACGTTGTAGGTGTCCTTACTGAGGAGGAGTTACTCTGCGACTCATACAATGGAGTTACTGCCGAGGACCCGGCTCTGCTTTACGAGAATGTTCCTGCCGGGAACCTCGCCTAGTTGTCTTTTGTTTACTTAGACTTTCGGGAGTAGACATGTATTAGACTATATCATTTTGTAACTGGACATGTATCCAGTTTTACATTTTAGTTTACTTGTACTTGGACATTTTACTATATACGATGACTTTTATGTTTGGAGCACTTCTGACTTTGTTTCACTTATAGAACTGTTAGCACATTTAGTCTTATCCTGTTGTCTTTAGAACAGCTTACTACGTTTTATCTCAACGTAGGCTGGGCATGACTCGACCTGGCCCAACAATTTGGGTAGCGGGTCGTGACAAGAAGTGTGAAGTATGTGCTCAGACTAAGATCACTAGAAAACCCTTTCATCGGGTCAATCGAAGCACAAATATTCTGGAGTTGGTACACTCCGATATCTGTGACTTCAAACAATTCTCTACAAAAGCCAGAATAAAGTATTTCATAACCTTCATCGATGACTTCTCTAAGTATGCATTCGTCTACTTGCACAAATCTAAAGACGAAGCGTTCGAGAAGTTCAAGGAGTTCAGGGCCGAAGCTGAATGGCAAACTGGACAACAACTCAAAAGGTTGAGAAGTGATCGAGGCGAAGAATATCGGTCTCATGAATTCGCATCGTTCTACAAAGAACATGGAATCATCTGCGAGACTACTGCTCTGTATTCTCCTTAATCTAACGGAGTAGCAGAGAGGAAGAACCGAACGTTGACAGAAATGATGAACTCAATGTTGCTAACTGCAGGTCTTCCAAAATGTTACTAGGGAGAAGCTGCATTAACAGCCACTTTCATTCTGAATAGAGTGCCTTATGCAACTTCTGACATAACTCCTCATGAACTCTGGTTCAAAGTCAGACCTAACTTGAATGCTATTCGAGTGTGGGGGTGTCTGGCTTATGTGAAGCTTCCAGATCTGAAGATTCAGAAGCTGGGGACAAGGACTACGAAGGCGATCTTCTTGGGATATGCCGAGAAGAGTGATGCCCGGAGATTCCTTGACATTGAGTCAAATCATATCATCGAATCTCGCGATGCTGAATACTTTGAAGACAAGTTTGCACGACACAAAAATATTGTTCTTCCAGATATTCTGGAGAATGATGTAGGAGCAAATGAGACTGAGGTCTCATATGAACCAGTAGTCCAAGATGAAATTGTTGATGGAGAAACAATAATTGAACCAGAACTCGCTGAGCCGTCGACGAAGCGAGCAAGGAGGCCGGAGAGCTTCGGAGATGACTTCGTCACCTATCATGTAGAAGCAGATCCGCTTACCTATGATGAGGCGATGAAGACCAGAGATGCTGTATTCTGGAAGGAGGCAATAGACAATAAAATTGACTCAATTACCTCTAATAACACATGGGTGTTAGTTGATTTACCCGAAGGAGCAAAACCCATCGGATGTAAGTGGATCTTCAAGAAGAAGATGAAAGCTGATGGAACCATTGACAAGTTCAAGGCCAGGCTAGTGGCCAAGGGGTTTTCTCAAAAATAGGGGATCGGCTACTTTGACACATATGCTCCAGTAGCGCGGATGACAACCATCAGATTGTTGATTGCCCTTGCAGCAATACACAAACTGGTGATACATCAGATGGATGTGAAAACGATTCCTGAATGGCGAGCTGACCGAGGAGATTTATATGCAACAACCAGAAGGATTTGTCGTCAGAGACCTAGAAGAAAAAGTCTACAAGTTGGTAAAATCTCTATACGGCTTAAAGCAAGCTCCCAAAATATGGCATGAGAAGTTTGACAAAGTTATCAGATCAAACGGCTACAGGGTCAGCGAAACAGACAAGTGTGTCTATACTAAATTTGCTGACGGAAGAGGAGTCATCGTTTGTCTGTACGTGGACGACATGCTAATCCTAGGTATGGATATAAGCTGTGTCATTGAGACAAAGAAGTTCCTCTCGACAAAGTTCAGTATGAAGGACTTGGGGGATGCTGATGTTATCTTGGGACTCAAGATCATCCGAACGGACACTGGATTGGCACTGTCACAATCTCATTACATTGAGAAGATGCTCACTCGATACGGGTATCATGATTTTCCCATAATTGATACGCCGTACCGAAGTGATCAGAAGCTGGAGCCAAACTCGAAGAAAAGCGTCAGGCAATTGGAGTACGCTAGCGTCATTGGAAGTTTGATGTACGCTACTACTGCCACTAGGCCTGACATAGCTTTCGCTGTGGGAATGCTGAGTCAATTCACAAGCAATCCAGACGTTCATCACTGGAAAGCTGTGAAGCGTGTTATGAGATATCTCAAGAAGACTCAGACATATGCACTGCACTTCAGCGGAGAGCCGTCGGTAGTAGAAGGCTTAAGTGATGTCAGCTGGTGCTCAGAGTTGGAGAGCGAGAGGTCCACTGGTGGATTCATTTTCACAATAGAGGGAGCTGCTATATCGTGGAAGTCGAAGAAGTAGACTAAGCTCTATCGGTCTTCTATGGAATCTGAG
The DNA here is from genome assembly GCA_029216955.1 of Iris pallida. Classification (NCBI taxonomy): domain Eukaryota; kingdom Viridiplantae; phylum Streptophyta; class Magnoliopsida; order Asparagales; family Iridaceae; genus Iris; species Iris pallida. The sequence goes on from JANAVB010008599.1 coordinate 10,590,879, forward strand.
TTCTTTGCACTTGATACCGCAGTAGATGAAGCAGAATGGCTTCGGGAGCTCATGTATGATCTTCCAGTGGTTGGAGCGCAGATACCGGCAATTCCGATATACAGCGACAACCAAGCGACTGTGGCGGTGGCATCAAATGATCTCTTCAACGGAAAGAAAAGAACTGTGCGGTTAAAGCACAGGGCAGTGAACGATCTCATCAAGAGAGGTGTCATTGCAGTAATCGATGTTCGGAGTCAGGAGAACCTGGCGGATCCGTTCACGAAGGGCCTCAAGTGTCAACTGGTTGAAGACACAGCAGGGAAGATGGGCTTGAAGGCAGTCTGATAGTGTCACGCCCCGATTCCGTCGAATCGATAGTCGTCCCCCGGGCGTGATGCCGTGCGAACCTAAGTTGCGTTCGCACAAGGCATAGTCATAAGGTTATCCGATACACAACATCAATTTAGAGTACGCAGAGAAATTGAATAACACATTTGAAATGGAAATAGACTTTTCATTGATAATATGAACTTTACATAGACTTCTTTTTACAATCATTGCCGCGCGGGCTACAACATGACTTCGATTTACAAAATGAACGCCGATGAGATAGTCGTTCCATACATTACACCCTTTTATACAAGCAAAAACCAATACATATTTCCACCTGCTATGGCGGGAAGTCGAGTCGACATTTTCCTTTGGACTGATGTGCGGGTCTTCTTCAAAAGGAAATCCAGAAAACAAGCCTTCTCACGGACGAGGCTTCAAAAGAATGCACGCCGCCTTGAGCTTTAGTTGGCACGCCCTTCGTAGTTCGGGGTACCTGCGTGGAGAGCGAGGATCAGTACATTACACTTTGTACTGGTGCGTGGCTATTTAAATTCCAAGCTCTCATTTGGTTGAAGAGTTTATATGACTTAGAGTATGAATGTTTCTAGCCATCCTAATGCATTTCCAAACAAGTAATGACAAGCATAGTGAACTTTACGTTGAAACTTACCCCGGCGGACCGCGTCGCGCCTTATGAAACTTACCATGTTCTTTCCTTCCAATTGTTATCTTTTGCATATTAAGTGCTATACTTCGTGTGTTGGTCACTGGCTCCCAGAGCCATTGTGGACTCCTTTTTGCTTTGATTAGACGAGACCCTTTCAGCACGAGTAGCGAGCCCCGCTGCAAGTCCTCGCCTAACGTTGTGCCCAGCACAGCTTTTGTATTTGTTTCCTTTCTTGGCCGCAACGGTCCCGTGGCCCCGGGTTGCCGTTCGGGGAAACTCTACCTTGTCGACAAGTTGTCCAATGACCGTGCAAAGACCATTTTTCTTCTTTTTAGTTATTAAGACATAGCCTACCATTCTTTTGAAAACTCATTTCATTTTTCCGTGTTCGTGCCTTTCGTGCCTTTTGTGCCTTTCGTGCCTTTGCATTTATCTTTTTATTCGTACCAACACTATCGATTTTTACTTAAGAAGGGGGTCGAGAAGAGAAGGGTCAGCCACTCACCTTGAGTTTACCTTGGCGAGCGAACTTGTTGGTCGCGCTAGACGTCGCCTACGCGATTACCTGAAATCGCACAAGCAACCGATTAGAACACTGCATTATTCAAAGAGTTCGATAGAAAATGCGAGTTCGAAATGCAAGCCATGAAAACCATCGAAAACATCCACGAAACGCATTCAGAAAACAAAGCCAAAACCAACGCAAGCGGCGTGAAAAGCAGAGCAACGGGAGGTCTCTCCCGACTCAGCCGCAGAGTCAATCCTCGAGGCGCAACCCGCTGAATATGGGACTTGGTTCCGAAGAAGACATTCCATAACGAGGAATGGATCTTAATTCAACCGTTCCCGTTCGATCGACTCGGTCGATCCCGACCTATCGGTCCCGGCCGAATCGATAGTGACAGTGTTCCTTTCTCGCGCACCCCGTGAACAGAGTACGGGGCACGATGTAGGGACGGGGCACTACACCATAACCAACTAAGAAAAAGTTTCGTCCTCGAAACTTAAGAATAGAACCTACCTCTATGAAAATAATGAAGGGAACTTTTCCCTCATCTCTGACTCGAGTTCCCATGTCGACTCCTCTGCCGCATGGTTCCTCCAGAGTACGCGGACGAGAGGGATCGCCCGATTTCGAAGTAACTTATCCTTGCGTTCTAAAATTTGAACTGGCGCTTCGACGTAGGATAAGTCAGACTTCAGCTCTAGCTGGCCAAAATCCACCACGTGGCTAGGGTCGTGCACGTACTTCCGCAGTTGGGAGACGTGGAAGACATTGTGTACACCTTCAAGCGCCGGTGGTAGGGCAATCTTATAGGCTACGGGGGCGACCCGCTCGAGTATTTCGAACGGCCCAACGAATCTCGGACTCAGCTTCCCCTTCACGCCGAACCGAGTAACTCCACGCATGGGTGACACCTTCAGGAACACGTGATCGCCTACACAGAACTCAAGCGGTCTTCGATGGGTGTCGGCATAGCTCTTCTGCCGACTCTGTGCAATCTTTAGTCTTTCCCGAATTAGCTTGACCTTCTGCACTGTCTGTTCAACCAGCTCCGGGCCGAGTATCTGCCGTTCCCCGACTTCATCCCAGCAAATGGGCGATCTGCACTTCCGACCGTACAAGGCTTCATACGGCGCCATTTGGATGCTGGACTGGTAGCTATTGTTATATGCAAATTCCGCCAACGGTAAGTGGACGTCCCAGCTTGATTTGAAGTCGATTGCGCAGAGCCGTAGCATGTCTTCGAGAATCTGATTAACGCGCTCCGTTTGGCCGTCAGTCTGTGGATGGTAAGCTGAACTGAACTGCAACTTGGTACCCAGCGCCGACTGAAGGCTACTCCAGAATCGCGACATGAACCGTGAATCCCGATCAGAGACGATGGATACTGGAACTCCGTGCAGCCGTACGATCTCGTCAAGATAAATCTGCGCCAGCCGATCAACGCTCCAAGTAACTTTAATGGCAATGAAGTGCGCTGACTTGGTTAATCGATCGACGATGACCCAGATGGCGTCGCTCCCCCGTGGTGTCTTCGGCAGGCCAACAATAAAGTCCATCGTGACATGATCCCATTTCCACTCTGGAATGGCAAGGTTCTGCATCTCTCCGCCCGGTCGCTGATGCTCAGCTTTCACTTGCTGACAGGCCATGCATTGTGACACGAAGAGCGCCACATCTCTCTTCATCCCGTGCCACCAGAAGGTCGTACGGAGGTCCTTGTACATCTTGGTACTGCCTGGATGCAAGGTATATTTCGCGTGATGCGCCTCCGACATAATCTCCTTTCGTAGTTCAGAATCATCCGGAACACATAGTCGGCCATTCAATCGCAGCGCGCCGGTCTTGTCTTCCGCAAAGTCGGTCACACTACCTGTTGAAATTTGCTCGCGCATTTTCTTCAGGTACGGATCATCCTTCTGAGCGGCCATGATCTTTTCCAGCAAACTCGGCTCTAACTGCAGCTGCGCCAACCGTATATCTCTGAATCGAACCCGGAGATCGATGCCCATTTCTTCGAGATCTTGTAGTAGTCTGCGGTCGATGGATAGCGAGGCAAGGTATTTCCGACTCAGAGCGTCCGCCACCACATTTCCCTTACCCGGAGTGTAGTCGATCGTCAAGTCATAGTCCTTGATTAGTTCGAGCCAGCGCCGCTGTCGTAAGTTCAGTTCCTTCTGGGTGAAGAGATACTTGAGGCTCTTGTGGTCGGTATAGATCGCGCACGCCACGCCATATAGATAGTGACGCCACAATTTCAACGCGAACACAATCGCCGCTAACTCCAAGTCGTGCGTAGGATAGTTCTTCTCGTGCGGCTTCAACTGTCTGGAGGCGAATGATATCACCTTGTTCCGCTGCATGAGCACACATCCCAAGCCCTGGCCTGAAGCATCGCTGAATATCTGGAAACCCTCTGGCCCATCCGGAAGTGCGAGTATGGGTGCCGAAATCAGCCGCTGTTTTAGCTCCTGGAATGAAGCTTCACAGTCATCCGACCACTCATACGCGACTCCCTTTTGAGTGAGGCGAGTCAGTGGCGATGCAATCTTCGCGAAGTCTTTCACGAAACGTCGATAGTATCCCGCCAAACCAAGAAAGCTTCTAATCTCGCTAGCAGACGCAGGCCTCTTCCAATCAGCAACGGCTTCCACTTTCTTCGGGTCGACTGCAATGCCTTCGGACGAAATGATGTGACCAAGGAAGGACACGCTGCTGAGCCAAAATTCGCACTTACTCTGCTTCGCATACAACTGGTTCTCTCGAAGTGTCTGGAGCACGGTCCGCAGATGTTCTGCATGCTGCGCCCTGTCTTTCGAGTAGACGAGAATGTCGTCAATGAAGACTACCACAAATTTATCAAGGAATGGTCGAAACACCCGATTCATTAGGTCCATGAAGGCGGCAGGGGCGTTCGTCAGGCCGAATGGCATCACCAGGAACTCGTAGTGGCCGTACCGAGTGCGAAAGGCTGACTTTTGCACGTCGTCCGACTTGATCTTGAGCTGATGATAGCCTGAGCGGAGATCAATCTTCGAAAATACCGAGGCGCCTTGCAGTTGATCGAATAGGTCGTCTATACGGGGCAATGGGTACTTGTTCCGGATGGTGGCCTTGTTAAGCTCTCGGTAATCGACGCACAGACGCATGGACCCATCCTTCTTCTTCACGAACAATACGGGCGCTCCCCACGGTGAAACACTAGGCCGAATAAACCCTCTATCGAGTAATTCTTGTAACTGGGTTTTGAGTTCCTTCAGCTCGGCGGGGGCCATTCTGTACGGGGCCTTTGAAATCGGTCGAGTATCGGGGAATGTATCGATGCTGAACTCGATCTCTCGGTCGGGGGGCATGCCGGGTAGCTCGTCCGGGAACACATCGGGGAATTCTGCCACAACGTCGGTCTGACCTACGTTTGTACCTTCCTGTCGCATGTCTCGGACGGACGCCAAGTAGCCTTCGCACCCAGAATGCAGCATCCTCCGAGCAGAGATTGCCGAGATCAACATGCAGGTCGACGACGCCTCACCACACGAAAAGCAGAATTCAGGCACTCCTGGTATGCGGAAAGTGACCGTCTTCCTGGCACAGTCTATGGTTGCGTTGCACGGCCCGAGCCAATCCATCCCCAGAATGATATCGAAGTCATTCATGTCTAGGACCATCACGTCCAAACCGATCTTTTGACCGCCGATACAGATAATCCCGTCGGTGCAGGCTGAATTAGTGAGTATTGGTGTGCCCGAAGGTGTGCTCACGCTAAGGTCGAGGTCTAATGATACTAACGGAAATTTGTGCTCGGCGACAAAGTCCGCCGCTATAAAACTATGCGAAGCACCTGAATCAAATAGTACGCGAGCAGGCACATTATTAAAACTAAGTATACCTGTCACGACCGTGTCTGAGGCAAGCGCTTCATCTCGAGTCAAGGCGTAGACGCGTCCTTGTGCATTCGGACGCCTGTCTTGATGGTTTGGTTGGGCAGGCTGAGCAGGTCGAGGCGCCTGCCCTCGATTCTCTTGACGGTTTTGTTGGGGAGGGACATTGTGATTCAGTCGGGGATTCTGGCAGTCTCGGGCATAGTGACCCCTCCGCCCACAAGTATAGCACTCTGCCTTGGCAAAGCAGTGGTCGGCGGTATGCCCAAGCCGATTGCAACTCTTGCATCGTGGTAACGGGTTCTTGCCTTGGTAGCCGCTAGTGTGTGGACGCTTTGACACGTGATCGTTGCCTCCCATGTAGCCAGGACGTTTGTGATTGGAGCGGTGAGCAACGTCTTCGGCACCGGAAGAATGTAGGCTCTCAAGACGGAGAGCGTGATTTAGAGCCTCGCCCGTGGTCTTGTACTCCGGGACGCCGACGTGCGCACCAATAGATTATCGCAGTCCCACTTCGAACCGTCGCACGCGGCACTCTTCAGTAGGCAGAAACGCACCAGCGAACTTGGACAATTTGTTGAACTCTGCGGCGTACTGTTGCACGGTCCTACTCCCCTGCTTCAATGACATGAATTCGTTTTCCTTTGCTTGGCGAACGGCAGACGGAAGGTACTCGAGTTCGAAGGCCTTGCGGAACGTAGCCCAAGAGATCGGCGCGGTGGTCTGGTCCGGTCGGATCGCTCGCTTGCGTACGGCCCACCAGTCGTGCGCGTTCAACCGTAGTTGAAGTTGTGCGCAGGCGACTTGCTTTGAGTCTTCGATGCCGAGGAGCTCGAAGTGGTCTTCTAGTTCTTCCAGCCAATCGATCGCAACGGAAGGACCCTCGGTGCCGCTGAAAGAGGTGCGACACGCCTTCTTGAATTCTGACACTTCGAAGTTGTACTTCTTTGGTGCCACAGGTTGAAGCTCGGGCTCCGCCGTGTCGACTTCAATGGGTGGAATCGTCGGCACGGTGGCAGCAGGTACGGTGATGGTAGGTGCCGTCGCAGAATTCCCGTTGGCCGCAAACGTCTGAACGATCTGCTGCAGTGTATCCATCTGCTTTTGTTGAAGTTTGATGTGCGCATCGAAGCGAGCTTCGAACTGGGCCTGTCGTTCCTCTACTCGTTGATGTCGGCTCTCGGACTGGTTCCGCTGCGCCTCCATCATGCGCAGCATCCTTTCGATTGTATCGTTAGAAGGTCCGGCCTGCCGACGATGCGAGCTACTAGAGCCACTGGAAGCGCTCTGTTCTTGCTCGGCCGTGGGTTCCGCCACTTCTGCGATACGAAGGCAACGCATCAGTCTCAAATTATTACGGACTCATTGTATGGAACAACTTATCTCATCGTTGCGTGGTCAATGGTTTAAAACTCTAGACGCGAGGCCAAAGGATGTAAAGCCGTGCTCTGATACCATTATGTCACGCCCCGATTCCGTCGAATCGATAGTCGTCCCCCGGGCGTGATGCCGTGCGAACCTAAGTTGCGTTCGCACAAGGCATAGTCATAAGGTTATCCGATACACAACATCAATTTAGAGTACGCAGAGAAATTGAATAACACATTTGAAATGGAAATAGACTTTTCATTGATAATATGAACTTTACATAGACTTCTTTTTACAATCATTGCCGCGCGGGCTACAACATGACTTCGATTTACAAAATGAACGCCGATGAGATAGTCGTTCCATACATTACACCCTTTTATACAAGCAAAAACCAATACATATTTCCACCTGCTATGGCGGGAAGTCGAGTCGACATTTTCCTTTGGACTGATGTGCGGGTCTTCTTCAAAAGGAAATCCAGAAAACAAGCCTTCTCACGGACGAGGCTTCAAAAGAATGCACGCCGCCTTGAGCTTTAGTTGGCACGCCCTTCGTAGTTCGGGGTACCTGCGTGGAGAGCGAGGATCAGTACATTACACTTTGTACTGGTGCGTGGCTATTTAAATTCCAAGCTCTCATTTGGTTGAAGAGTTTATATGACTTAGAGTATGAATGTTTCTAGCCATCCTAATGCATTTCCAAACAAGTAATGACAAGCATAGTGAACTTTACGTTGAAACTTACCCCGGCGGACCGCGTCGCGCCTTATGAAACTTACCATGTTCTTTCCTTCCAATTGTTATCTTTTGCATATTAAGTGCTATACTTCGTGTGTTGGTCACTGGCTCCCAGAGCCATTGTGGACTCCTTTTTGCTTTGATTAGACGAGACCCTTTCAGCACGAGTAGCGAGCCCCGCTGCAAGTCCTCGCCTAACGTTGTGCCCAGCACAGCTTTTGTATTTGTTTCCTTTCTTGGCCGCAACGGTCCCGTAGCCCCGGGTTGCCGTTCGGGGAAACTCTACCTTGTCGACAAGTTGTCCAATGACCGTGCAAAGACCATTTTTCTTCTTTTTAGTTATTAAGACATAGCCTACCATTCTTTTGAAAACTCATTTCATTTTTCCGTGTTCGTGCCTTTCGTGCCTTTTGTGCCTTTCGTGCCTTTGCATTTATCTTTTTATTCGTACCAACACTATCGATTTTTACTTAAGAAGGGGGTCGAGAAGAGAAGGGTCAGCCACTCACCTTGAGTTTACCTTGGCGAGCGAACTTGTTGGTCGCGCTAGACGTCGCCTACGCGATTACCTGAAATCGCACAAGCAACCGATTAGAACACTGCATTATTCAAAGAGTTCGATAGAAAATGCGAGTTCGAAATGCAAGCCATGAAAACCATCGAAAACATCCACGAAACGCATTCAGAAAACAAAGCCAAAACCAACGCAAGCGGCGTGAAAAGCAGAGCAACGGGAGGTCTCTCCCGACTCAGCCGCAGAGTCAATCCTCGAGGCGCAACCCGCTGAATATGGGACTTGGTTCCGAAGAAGACATTCCATAACGAGGAATGGATCTTAATTCAACCGTTCCCGTTCGATCGACTCGGTCGATCCCGACCTATCGGTCCCGGCCGAATCGATAGTGACAGTGTTCCTTTCTCGCGCACCCCGTGAACAGAGTACGGGGCACGATGTAGGGACGGGGCACTACAGATAGTATGTTTTTGTAATCCTATCATAAAGTTTTATGTTATTAGTTCAAAGAGAAATCTACTAGACATCTAACTTTTGGTTCAAGGGAGGACCACTGACTGGAAAACTATCAGGTAACAGTGGGTACTTGTTCTTGGGAACATGGAAGGGTTACGAACCCATAACCACTGTTGTCTACTATGTGTTTTCTGCGGAAAACGGATCCTGTGTTGAGGTTAGCTTAAATGCCTTAATAAGTTCTCAGGCAGAGTGAATGCCTGGTGTGCTTTACAGGAAGCACAGTAGCGCAGCACTACAAGGAGTAAAACTCCATGCTACAGTGGGATGACTCCACCATGAGGTTTCCAAGTAGGGGTAATGCCTCGGCTTTGCAAGCCAAGTCATAGCGGCGTAGCACCGCAAATAGGCAGGTAGCCTAATGTTGTATGATGAAATTAAAGAGTTATAGACAGCACTACAAAGGGGAGGGTGACCCCATGTTACAGTAGCACGACACCACGATGAGGTACCCAGATAGGGGTAAATCCTCGGCCTTGCAAGCCATGTCGTTGCGGCGTAATACCGCAAGGAAGCCTTAGGCTTCATGCTGGGTAAAATGGCACTACAAAGAGGCTGTGACCTCATGCTGCAGTAGTGTGACACTACGATGAGGTTTTCGGGTAGGGGTAATGCCTCGGATTTAGGCCGTGTCATAGCGGCGTAGCACCGCAAGGAAGCGCAAGGCTTCATGACATGTCTCTTTAATAAAGAACTTACCTATAGTGTATGGAAAGAGATATCAGGCCGTCTCTTGAGGGTAAACTTGTAGACGTCCAAAATTATACACTGAAACCATGCCGGCACAGGGCCTTTAATGTGCAGCCAGAAGCACATGTAATTACACTTTGTGAGTGGGAAGAATTACAATTGTGGTGCAGAATTCAAGGCATAGACCATTCTTGTATCGCATTGTTATTTAACCCATGCGGGAAGATTCAAGTCGTCAGCGACATCTATCCTAATGCAAAATGGACATTTACTGTGGGGAACGCTCAACCCTAGACACATATATATGATGAGATATGTGGGGGATTGTTGGTGCTCTTGCTCCTTGACATGAAGAGAGCTTGCTCTCAACATGCTTTGTAAAGTTTAGTCCCACATTGGAAAAACACCATGAGTTATCTCAACATATATATGAGTATGTGTTGTTGGGATATGCACATGGGGTGGTGACCCTAAGGAGGGAACCATGTTGGTGATTTTACTAAGAGGAAAATGATTAATTCCAACAAGGACGTAAGTTGATTTTTGTTGTGCGGGCTTGGACTCGACACGGACTCCAGGTTGTCTTGTGCATGCACGGGAGTGTTCGGGGGGAAGGCGTGGGCTAGCACTCGACTATGTTGATTGTGGGATGATGTAAAACATGAAACTCTATTTTAGAGTATTGGTGTTTTAGTCCCACATCGGATATGAGAGATGGTGAGATCTCACTCCACTCTATAAATAGAGCCCCCTTGCCTCATTTCCAAGATGCACCAAAGAAGAGAGTTAAGGGAGTCCGTAAAGTTCAGGAAGCCCGTTCAAGTCACAAATATTGACTGACGAGCGTTCCAGAAGTTCTCTTGAACTTGCTGGTTCCTGGAAGCGGATCGTATAGAGACGAATCTTGCTTTGAACAACGGTATTTTTACACCCCAGCAGATTTAATCCTCCTCTTATTCTTCTTTTGTTTCTCTGTAACTCGTTCTTCAGGTTTTAAGGCACCTACTGACTGGGGAGGCCTAACTTTTGTTCTTGAGATCTATCTCATTTGTTGCACCTACTGTGTAGGCTTGCTAAACTCCTCATTTGTGGTACCTACTGTGTAGGCTTGCTGAACTCCTGTTTTCCATCTATATCCACGCCTCGGAACTAACACAAACTGATAATGTATTTCTAGTCTAAAGGAAATCTACATTCCATAAAGAGTGTGAATCCACTTGGCCAAAGTTGCAGTATCAAAACTCCTTCAAAATAATAATTGACAACTCACTATAGTTCGCGTTCTAGCAAATGTTACAACCTAGGTATAGTATATGTACATCTAAATATTACACAATGAACAATGGTCAACCAGTAGCATAGGCTCCATCCGTAGTCATAAATCAGTTTGAGAAAGAGTCTTGTAGTAGCTTATAACTAAGTTAAAGAGAGCAGTAGTAGTAGAAAAATGATCAATAATAGCCTGTCTAGTAAGTAGGGAATTTGGGGTCGACATCCTGTGCCCAGGACTCGAGCCCACCAATGATATCTTTGGCTGCAGGAAAACCATTGCTGCTGAGGAGGCAGACGGCCCTTTGAGAGTCGTTCCCTCTTCTGCACACCACATACAAAGAAGCATCTCTGTCTAAACCCTTTGATGCATCCTTCACTACTGCTTTCAAAGTCGCCAATTTCTCCTCCAACATTGACAGTGGAATGTTGATGGAGTCTGGAATAGCAGTTATTTTGAAGTGGTGGGAGGGGCGTACATCGAGCAATACATGTGGCTCACCCTTGTCAGCCAAGCTTTTATACTCTGTGCTACTAACTCGGGCACTCTCTGGAAGCAGGCTTAGCCTCGTACGCGTCTGACACAATTTAACACAATATGTTAGTTGCTAAGTGCTAACAAAGAAAAAAAACTCAACATTGTTTCAAACAATTCAACACTGCTATATCTAAAACACACATAATCAACCAGTTCATATGCTCTCTGTAGGAGTATAATATATCAGTATTTTGTGTGGTATTGCCGTATCAGTTTGAAGACTTTGGTTAAATAGTTCAATATTTAGGCATAAATAAAACACTAATGGTGTGTGAAGACAATATATTCATTGTGCAAAAGCAGTGTTGTCACGGCACAAGATGCATAGCGAGGTGCAAGGGACACATAAAACTCGAGGCGCAAGGTGCACATAACGCTCGAGGCGCAAGGCACATGGCATGGCGGATGTGTACATTTATTTATTTATTTTAGAACTCTAAAGATCACAATAAAAGTGATTGCAACATAATCAATCATTTATTGTATAAATGATTTACAAAAATTGCAAAATTTAAAAAACTCACCGAGGGGTTGTTCGACTCGACAATGGCAGGCATTGCCGTAAAGGAAGACCATGGTAGTCAAATACGCGTCTCGTAAAAAGGCACATCAACTGCGCCTCGCACCTCACTCGGCGAGGCGCCTTTCTCCGGACGCACCCAGGACACGCCTACCTTTCAGCAAGGCGCAACCAAGAAAAGGCGCGCATAGGCGCACCTTATTTTATATATATATATAAACTTTGAGATATGGAAATAACTCTTATATCATACAATTGGAAGGGAGATAGCCCTTTCCACAGTTGCCAAAGTTGATTACAATTTAATTAAAAAAATTAAAATTTACTAAAAACGTGGTAGCGAGAATACAAACCCTTGTTAGTTTTGTTGATCGCTAATGCTATTACTACTCTGCTAGTTCACTTGGTTATATTTTAATATATTTTTGTTGGTTTTAATATGTTATTTGGTTTTATTTCTTACATTACTAACTTATTTATGTATGTATATTTTTATTATTTATTATTTTTGTGTCTCGCTTTGTTCGGACACGCGCGAGCCTTAAGTGTGCCTTGCGTCTCACAGGCGATATGAACTCTTTGCGTCTCGAGTGTGCCTTGCACCTTTTGAGTTGACGATGCTAGCCAAAAAATAAATTGTTTGGTATGGTAAGAGAAAAAATTATAAAATAATTCACAAGAAATAAGTTGCAAAATAAAAGGTCCACTTGAGAAAGGTAACTAAACTTCGGCAGAGGAATTTCGTCAATATAGGAAAATCATCGGCAAAGACTAAATTTTTAAAAAAAAAATTGAAAAAGAAGAAAAACAATTGAAACTTGCAAATTAAAAAATAACTTAGAATCATTTGGCTGGCAGTTAGTTGTTGGAAATTGAGAGATGAGGGTTATCAACGATTGCTGAAGAATTGAAATAAGGTAGAGAGATAAAAGAGGATAAAAATAGAATTCTGAGAGTAGAAAAGTTAGGTGTGTCAGTGGGGTAGTAGGTTAGAGTAGGGTGCATGTTATGGGTTCATGATTAAGCCAAACACAAGTAAAACCTAAATTCATGTTAACTTTCATGCGACCGTGTCTCAATGCATCATGCGCCTCATGCCATGACGTTACTGAGACGTGCATCCTAATTTAAAAATAGGAAAATCATTGGCAAAGGCTAAATTTTAAAAGAAAAAGAAAAAGAAGAAAACAATTGAAACTTGCAAATTAAAAATAACTTAGAATCATTTGGCTTGCAGTAAGTTGTTGGAAATCGAGAGATGAGGGTCAACAACGATTGTTGAAGAATTGAAATAAGATCGAGAGATAAAAGAGGGATAAAAATAGAATTCTGAAAGTAGAAAGTTAAGTGTGTTAGTGGGGTAGTAGGTTAGCGTAGGGTGCATGTTATGGGTTCATGATTAAGCCAAAACACAAGTAAAACCTAAATTCATGTTAACTTTCATGCGACCGTGTCTCAATGCGTCATGCGCCTCATGCCATGACGTGCACCCTAATGAAGCGCAATGCCTCGCATCATGGCGAGATGCCTTGGTGCAGGCCACTGACAACACTACGCAAAAGTTCAACCATAATGTGCAGCCGCTTGAAACTGTTCCAGGATTGATATGGAAAAAAATAGTCACACGTGCATTATGCATCCATGGTTGGAAGAAAAGAAAAGCAATAAAAAAGGTACAAAAGGCAAATACGAAGATCCCTTTCCATGCTTTTGCTTTACATTTGAATTTGTTTACTGGATTTGCTATTTATTAAGCACAAATAGGGAAATGACATGGCAGAAAAAGAAAGAAAGGAAAAAGTACATCGAACATTTTCCTATTATTGTGTTGCAAATATATATGGAGAAGAACATTGAAGAGATATTTGCTTTGAGATCTGTTCTTTTATAATGGAAATTAATAGGAAGCTTTAGCATAACAAAGTCCAATTGGCCTTGTCTGAAAATGTCCGCTCCCTTCAGTTAATTATTTATGTAAACAACAATAGTAGGGGACTGTTGGAAGTATTGTTTTCTTCTCTATTATCTTGGACACGAGTCAAACCTTAATTGGTGTGCCATTGAATGTAGCTGTTCATAATGAAGAGTCACAAACTTTGTTCGTATCTTTTATCACACTTGTTATTATTTTCTAACACTGAGTGCTGCACTGGAATTCAGTACACAGCAGCACAATTTTAATATGACCGACTCCTGAACCTGATGTTCAGAATCGGACCTTAAGTTGAACTATTCAATATGAACTAGTGATCAGTTTCATGCGAAGTCAGATATTTTTTATGTGAAGTCATAGATATGAATGTTTTATTCTCACACTAAAGTATATTTTGCTATCCAATAGGACTTAGTAGCATGACATCGTAAGTATGACCGCTCTAGATTCACGGTTCATACATTTAACAGCCAAGCAGAGACATTACACTGAGTGCTAACACCTAGCTAAACAGGGAAGCTATTCTTCTTGTTGAGAGAAAGGTAAGGTCGTATTTGTACAGGGGTTTGTTTCCCATGTGACTAATCACACTATCATTAGCCTAGAAATATTTTGTGCACTATACATGGGTCATATCTATTCTACAATATAATGCCAAAAGTTAGGCTTCACCATGCCAAAAGTTAGGCTTCACCGTGAAACTTTTTATTCCAAAAATACCCTTACATATTTGTTCCAATACAAAAAATAATCTATTCTACTAATGGTAGGTCGGTACTTACAAGATGTCTTTTGGTATTCCAATACATTATTTTATTATTTAAGTATCTTTTGTTCTTTTTAAATACATACAAAATTAATTAGAAGACAATTAAAATACGTGCAACGCATGTGCATATATACTAGTACATTCTAGAATGAAAAGACAACTACCTCATGGTTCTCATTACATTATACGTAGAGGGAATATTGTTCGTACACAATTTCCAAAGGTAAACATAGGCTAAGCAAATAATTCTTGATTGACTAAATATAGGAGACTTGACTAATACAAATCCTACTTCTACATTTTCTAAATGAACAAGCTGAATGTCGTGGAGAAGATGATCATGCACAATGCTAACAGAATAGTTTCTACATGTAGAGGTTTTAAGTGAACACACAAGTATAATTTTGGATTAAAAGGATAGTTTGGTGATGACTAACAAAACAGGCATCCAATAGCTTGAGTTAACAAAAACAACATAAAACTATATATTGCCTCACTGTAAGACTTAACTGGACATGCAACTATTTCAGTTAACTTTTAAGAGTTATGCTTCATAATATATATTATTGCGAGATGGTAATGGATTTATGCTTAGAAACAAGGACCGAAGAGGTTAGAGTCAATTATCTTCTTACTGCATCAGACATTGGAGATTGTGTGAAGCTCTCATAATCAAAAGTTCGAAAATCTTCTTGTGTAAAAACCGGATTTTCTCCGCAAGCAACACATTGCGAAGATCTTCCTCTTATCTTAACCTGTGAATTTTAAAATGTCAGATACAAGTATAATTTGGATATATATCAACCTGCAATAGATGTACACATAAACCACTAACCAAAATTTTCATAACCTCTTTTGAAGACTTGAGAGTACAAAATCAATATCCAATTGAAACTACAGTGCAACTTTCTAAATGTGATCAAGTTTGTAGATCCTTTAACAATACACAATTACCACTGAGATAGAAAGTAAGAAATCATACAATTCGAATACGAGAAGACAATGCATCAAGAAGAAGCATTCTTCCAGATAGTGGTTCGCCGATTGAACTAGCAACCTTTATTGCCTCTAGTGCTTGAAGACAGCCAATCACACCAGGAACTAGTCAAGCAAGAAAGACAAATTTTAGCAATAAGTTTAGGTACTATTTCTGAAACCAAGAAGTCTTTACTTTCAACTAAAAGAAAAAGATGAGAGAAAAAGAAAGACAAGTGTGAACACGCAGATATAGTAAACATAGTATAAAATAAATATATGCCTGCTAATAGCAAACTGGTACAACTGACATATCATCAACTAAATACTCACTATGTCAATACTTCATGTCAGCCATACCAAAGAAGAATGCAAGGGTATAGACATTTAAAACTTTAGCACTATAACTGGAAGTATACAGCAACAAGAACAATATGGGAAGAAAAAAAAGTGAACCAAGTATCAGCAACACTATCATTGGAGTCATACAATAACATGTTGGCATGTCTACCAATGGTTGTGTCATGTCTTCCCTGCCTCATCTGATGTTCATAAATTGAAAGCAATCTGTGATAGAGGATAAAGCAAAAAAATATTGCCAGTGCCGGTGGATGATGCACAGCCGGAACAATTAATGGAAGTTAATGGTGAATACCTTCTTGACATGATTCCATATTCTCATTTAGTTTCCGACTAATTCGATATCTATTGTGGAGATGGGAGAACCCCTTGTTTCTATTGAATGATTTAAGGAAATATTACAGAGGAATCTTTTAGATTGATCCCCACCGCAAGCTAACATTTTTTGTATAAAAAAAATTCATAATACCATCAGCCATTGAATATATTCCCTATAATTGCCCCACCTTATGGGATCCACGCCATTGCATTAGCAACTATATCCATCAAGGCTTGGACCATTTCTCAAGATAAATTGCTATTAAATAAGATAGTTAGCTTGTCAAATTTCCTGTAAGACTATTATAATTTTCAGAAAACAAAACATAAGGCGACTTATCCAAAATCATCCAAAAACGTAAAACAAAATCAGTCACTAAAAATGCATTATCGTTATTCTTTCTCACCGATCTTTTTTTGTAAAAACAAATTCCATGCTTGTTATTGTGGTAGCTCGAAGACTAGAACAAAGATCATGAGAAATAGTTTAGAACTTACCTACCCCAAGAACACCACTGTCAGAACATCTCTGACATGCTGCTGTTGGCGGAGGTGTTGGGAAAAGGCAACGATAACATGGACCGTCATTGTGATGGTAAACTGTGAGCTGCAGAAGACAGTTTTAACAATCAGTTCATATACATAAAAGAAAACATCTATTGTATAATTCGACAGTGATCTATAGAAGAGAGAAGGTTCACCTGCCCTTCCAAGCCTAGTGCTGCACCCGATATAAGCGGCTGAAAGGATAAAATTTGGAGTCAGCTAGAGAAAAGAAACAACAAATCTTACTTAGTATTTCGATAAAATACAATACCAAGGAACTACAAGAGTAGGCATATGCCATATCACTGTTCTTCCAGATTTCCCTTTAGTGCCTCTTAGGAAAGAGAGTGATATGTGATAAAGGAAATTTCCGTCAAAAGAGGCACTCCCTCATTTGGAAAATATATGAGACATTGGTGTATTATCAATCTCAAGATCCAAACACCACCAACAAAGCTTAGCGAGTGGAAGCCTAAGACATGGCTAGTAAAACATGGGATAGAGATCTCATAATTCATCAAAGAAGCAGAAACATGAAATTATGTGCATGGGCATCTCTTTATCTAAATTAGATATACTCTAAAAGTAATTAGAAAATCGATATATTCTAGTGGCATAATATTTCATATTGCTAGCCTTAGGGCTCGTTTGGATAAGTTTTTGTATTCCTAGGAATAGATTTTCAATTCCTTTCCCATGGGAAAGGAATTCAACATTCTCATACCCATGTTTGGTTAGGTTCGGAATAGGTAGTTCAAAATTTTAAAATTTTCCATTCCCATGTTTGGTTCACACAGGGATAGAAATATTAATTTATTTAGTTTTCCTTTAATACCCTTTCATTAATTTCATGATGATTCACATGTTTGGGATAGAAGTTGAAAATTTGAAAATAAAGAGAGGGTATAACCGTCCAAACAAAATAGCCGAACATCATTCCTAGGAAAGCAAATCTATTCCCAAGGGGGGCTTGGAATATTTCCCACATAAGCCCCTCCTATTCCCTCCTCATTCCCAATCCTAAACATACCAAACATGGGTAAGGAATTACAAAACCCATTCCCAAGTCTCAAAAACTTGAACCAAATGCCCCCTTAGTCTTGTCCTACTAGGACAGCTGGGAGTAGATCCTTAAATAAAGGGTAAATCTGCATGAGCTGGTCCTGAACATGAGCTTTGATAACAGATGATTTATGTCTGTATCTAACAAAGCTTAAGCATATTTTCATCTTCAATTATTAGACAAGCCAAGCTCAAGTAGTCAGTCGAGATGATCATGTTTTAAGTTATAATAAAGTCAAAATTACTTAATTTTCGTTGTCAATGGTTTTCTAATTGGTTTTCATTTCCCTGTAATTATTGTTGGATACATGCAACAATATCCTCCCTCTCATCAACATATCCTGACAAGTATCCCTCCAGTTTATACTTCCGTACAGAAAGTATGCTTAAACTCACCTGTTTTGCGTGGATTTAGTCTAGAATCTCTAGATCATTCATGATCTGCTCCCATCCATTAACCTGATACAAAAGATACATACTTTTAACCTAACCTGATTTAGAATCCAATAAAATTAACAAAAGGTCAGTCCAAACCCAACCTGAAGAGATCAGTTTGCTCCTACTGTTAAAAGAGGATCAATCCCATACACGAAAAAACAGGTTTTTCTTTTTGTGATGACATGTACCCATGTTTCTGAATGCCAATTTATCATTCTTCTCGAAATTATTTCCATCCAAATCGAACTGGGGTTAGTAGGCATTTGGACTACAAAACGACTAATACTAGACAGGGGTTGTGCACAAAGGCTAGTTGTCCTGAACTTACAAAATGTTTCAAGGTTATGATCTAAGAAATTTTTAAGGTAGAAACGTACTTCAAGATGGTTACTAATGTATATATAGTTGTTACACATGCAGAAGCACATCAAGGAAAGAACAGAAAAAGTTTGGTGACTTACCGAACAAGTACATAAGTTACAGAAGATAGGGGCTGCAGGAAATGACAATCCTATAAGAGAGGCTGAGGCTTGGTTCTGTATAGCTTTTACATTTTGAAAAGCAGAAGCAGCTTTTCAAAGCAAACGGGAGCATCTGCTTTAAAGCTGCCCAATAAACGAACTAGCTTACCAAAAGAATAAGCAGAAGCTGTTTATTACCAAACAGCTGCTGCTGCTGCTTTTTAAGAAAAAAGGCAGAAGCGGCCTTGAAAAGCTGTACGAAGATCAACATAAATAGAAGGGAAGGGGTTACAGAAATTCCAGCAAACAGGGTGCAGGGAGTCTGTTTAATGTCAACACCCCAAGAAAGGCGAGAAGGGGATTAAATTGAAGGAAGAAGAAAAAAGGAATATTTCAGAAAAGAAGAGAATAAAAGGAGTAGGAATGAGAGAATAAAGGAAAAACCTTTATAATGCCAGACTCCAATTTGGTCACATTATGCATATACAAAGTCATGTTCTAACCCTTTGACAGCATCACATTCCAATTGAAATTCCTCAAATAATACCTCTCAGCAACTGCATTTCCTCGTCAGTGACTTGTGAGCTTCATGCATTCCTTGTCTGGTAAAGTGCCTTCCTTGTCTGGTAAAGTGGATTCCAGACATCAAGAGATTAATTTCAGCTCCTAGGTAGCAATTCCACTCTTTTTCTCAATAATTACTCCAATCAGCCTCAGTTCCCCCTCTTAGATTGGTGTACCGTTCTAAGAGGGGGAACTGAGGCTGATTGGAGTAATTATTGAGAAAAAGAGTGGAATTGCTACCTAGGAGCTTGTACCGTTCACAAATTCATCAATATGAGAACGTGGTTCACATCTGACAATCTGACATGGAAGCTCCTAAATCAATGGATGACCTCTAATCCTAATCTTAGTCATTAAAATGACTATTGCAGCATAGTAAACAGCTTTAATAATTATAAAATAGCAGAATTAAACAAAAAGTAAATAATTCAGTACCTCTTGACCCAAGTTAAATTTATTATCATGAAGAACCAAGCACTATAATCTTCTAAACAAACCCTCGAGGATACAGATCACATCTACTAATTATGTCATAATTACACATTGTCCTCACCATTGTAAGTATAATATCCCCGACTATTTGTAGTTATGGATTATACACGTATTACAGAAATATTTTAGTTTCTTAAATGTAAAGTATAATTTGATCTTGGTAGGTTCAACAAATGTTCCAAATCATTCTGCATATGTTCCTATTCTACAAGTTTCTATGTACATCTTATACAAGTGTCCTTCAACTTATCCTTTCCCATGAAATATGTATTGCTTGCCTCTATCATCAAACAAACTTCACCCACATGTGTAAGTCCACTATAATGTATTCTATTCTTCCCTCATTCTCTCTTATGCATATCACATGATTAAGTACTTTTCTCGGATCAAGATATGGGACTAACATATGCATATCACATGATTATGTACTTTTCTCGGATCAAGATATGGGATTAACACATTTATCCTGCCAAAAATTATAAATTAAGGAGGTTTGCTATTTCACACTGATTTTTAAACAAGCAGATTATATGTTTGAACAACAACTCTTGCAAAATAAAAATTATTTTAGACCAATTGGGTGAAGTACAAAAATTATAAATTAAGGAGGTTTCCTATTTCACACAGATTTTAAACAAGCAGATTATATGTTTGAACAACAACTCTTGCAAAATAAAATTATTTTAGACCAATTGGGTGAGTACATAATCAGGATACAACCTGATTAATACCCAACCAAAATATATTATAAACTTCACTTATTTCAAACATCTATTACACTGTTGAGGAACATCATATCCAGCAGTGCAAAATAAAAGTTAATGTGAGACTGATATGTTAGTTTTTTAAATCTTACTACACAATATTTCCTCAGTCCAGGATAGCAATTTTTTTCCTTAGTTCCAATCTGAGCCAGATAGACGGTTATCGAAATGTCGCCAAAACGTTGGTTTTATTTGTAGCGTATGTGAAAAGAATAATGTGACTGACACTTCCAAATAGATAAAATCTCCATATTTACCAGCCAGGACTGGAGACCTTATAGCATCACCTTTTTGGTTGTCTGCATTACTTTACATGTTTACATGCCATTTTGGAAAATCACAAGGAATCTTCAAGTTACAGAGATAACATAATCCTAATAATGTATATTAGGAAGGGCTAACAGAGAAACAAAGATGATCAGACACAATAGTCTAAAAAAGACATAAACGTGAGTTCAGACACTTTATTCACTATCTATATGTACTAAGTACCAACTAAAATGTGAGTTAAAGTGCCATTAGAATTTACAATTGCCTCTGCCAATATTTTCACTAACACGTAACTTATCAATATGGAAAACCTACCCAAAACATTTACCTTGTTCAGCAAAACACAGCAGTCACTGATCATATAGCGACTTGGCAGATTATCAGTTGCATCAACCACTATATCATATCTAGGATGATAAGTATGATGGAAAACATTTTAATTTAACTATAACAGCAAGGTAACACTGATGTCTTGAAGTGTCATGTTACAAGGTTCTGAATCTCAACAAAGGATACTTTCTCACAATATCCAATGCATTTGCTGCCCGCAAAGCTTCCCTGTGTTCCACAATCTTTATTGAGGAGTTAATCCTGAAATAGAAAACTAAATTAGATCAGGTTAAATGGGCCTGCAATGGCATGTATCAATTGACAGGATGCAACTATCACATTTGAATACAGAACTAGATAATTTGTTTATAATCTAAAAAGACTCTGACGTACGCATGGCAAGCAGCAGCTGCCGACTTCACTTTCGACTGCCCAACATAAGCTTCAACGTGGATGATCTTTGTGGAAATTTCAAAAATGAAAAAGATTAGCACATATGAAAATAAGATAAATAGAAATGATGGCTGCAAACTAATCGTTAGCAGTAAAAGCAAAATAAATATGGTAGTTCAAGTTAACGGTGGTCTGCATTTATTGTAAGAAGATACAACTCATGATCGCAGTAAAAAGTGAAGCAATAAGCAGCTGAACCATCAGGTAAAATGGTACTAGACCAACACAAAACCGTTAAAACGTGTACCTTCGTTAGCTTTATCTGAATGTGCCAGAGGAAGCCTTAGTTAACCGAGATTTTTGCCATTTGAGCAATGCACGTCATATTTTGTTTTGCAGTTTTAAGTAGCTTTAAGCAACAAATGAAAATCTATGCGCCAAAGAAATGCATGTCAAAAGTATTGCCCTTCAATGGTACTGAGACGAGATTCAGTTTCCTACTTTGTTTAGGTGCTTTAGCTTCAAGAGATAAATAGTATTCTAGCATTTTTACCTTCTTGTCTTGTTCAAGAATGTAAAAAAAAAATAGCAACTAAAAATGCGTATTTTTTTTATCTAGAAGCTAAATTGATAACTCTAGCAATTCATTTGCAGAAGCACCATGTTTCTATATTTCTCTCACCTTGTGAACATCCAGTCACTGCCAATGCCTGCGGCAAACGACAAGGTTCTAAAAGGCAGTAAGCAGGTGCGCGGCGAAGAGAGTCCGTCTATCGCTTAGGCATCGCCTAGGCGGTTGATACATTTTGGACATTCTTTTTTTACTATTTGACCACTTTTTTTTTGCATAATATGCATATTTTAAGGGTGTTCCATGCATAACTAAGTTGTAGAAGAAAGATTTATGAAGTTTTAGTTTTGTAAAAGTGAACCATAGGCCCATAATACTTGTAAAACATTTTGGCCAAAACATCTTGTTAGGTATTGATTCGCCTAGACGCCCGCCTACACCGCTCACCTCCAGTCTACTGCCGCCAAACCTCCGTTGGCCGCCTACTCCACCTGCCTACCACAAAAGCGGTGCGGAGAGAGACCGTCTAGCGCCTAGGCGTCCGCCTCAACCGCCATTTAGAACACTGGCAAACGACGAGACTTCCTAACACTTCACCTCACCTTTGCCTCGGCAGCAACCATCAACCAGCATGGAGGACTGTAGGGTTGGATCTGATAAGACTTGATGACCTACAACCTCCAATAAGACAAAGGTGATCGGGACTAGGAAGAAGGGAGGCAGTGGGAGGAAGGATAAGCAGGAGGAACAGAAACGATAAAGAGAACGAGGACGATAAAGAGAACGAGGCACTGTCAGAAGCACCATCCCCCAAAGCTACCATAAGGGAGAGAAGAAAAGAACGCATAAAGAAAACTCCCTATTTCTTTCTGTCTGCTACTATTTTTCATTACATATTTTACCACCACTGGAAGTTTGAAAGGTTGGGTGTCGAATCCGTGTCAGAGTCGAATCCGACACGAATTCATGTGGGACAGTCCGATTCGTGTCGGGTTATGATTCATACGTATCCCAACAAAAAAAAAGAAAAAGACATCATGCACATACTGGGTTCCCATGGGGGCTAGCAACCTCTGGAAATCGATCGTCGCCGCCGTCAAGTGTTTCCAAAGCTGATGTTGCTGCACATTGGCAGAGACGAGAGAGACAGAGAGAACTGGGGGTGGGCAAACCCTAACCCGACCCTAACTTATAACTTCAGTTACGAATCAGGTTCCCACCCAAACAGACCCGTAAATTATGTTATATACTAGGATCTGATTTGGGTTTTTTTCCAATTCAGTGAACCCATACCCAACTAGCAACTTATATTATCCTAACTTATAACTTAAGTTGGGTTGGGCGTCAAACCAAACCAACCTTATATTTTGTGCTAGGATCTGGGTTTTCTTCCCATTCAGTAAAAATCCAAACTTGATCCACTATATATATATATATATATTGCTGCAATGACCTCTAGCCTAGTGGTTAAGAGAGATGCATGCAGCCCAAGTAGTCGGAGTTCGAGCCCCAGTGGAGGCGAGTTCGCCACAATTACCCATTGCTTCAAATATATATATATATATATATATATATATATATATAGCCAATGACCCTCTAGTCTAATGGTAGTGGTGAGGTGGTGAGGCATGCGGCCCGAGTGGTCAGGAGATCGATTCCCGGTGGGAGCGCTCGCCACAATTACCTTCTTTCAAATATATATATATATATATATATATATATATATATATATATATATATATATATATGTGTGTGTCACCCACCATGTTGTTGTCCTGTTTTTTCGGGATTGCCGTGTCAAAAAATAAATTTAAAAAAAAATGTATGTATATATATATATATATATATATATATATATATATATATATATATATATATATATATATTTGGAAAAAGGGTAAATTTTATTCCACTATCATCGCAATAAGGTTACAACATAGAGATACAGTCCCAACTCAGGGGGACATTACAAGTACATCCGACTCAATGTTTTGAAGCATGCCCACTGGTGTAGTGGACAGCCCCTCATAAATGCGCCGGTTCCTCTCCTTCCAGACATGCCAAACAGATGCAGCAAGTCTCAATCTAGCACATCTGGCCCAGCTCTGCTCCCGGCCCCTGCAATCACCAATCCACTTAAGGATTTCTCTGAAGTCCCGCTCCCTTCCAACCCCTCCCAAGTGTCTCCGGGCTCTGCTCTGCCCAGATGCTCCACGTCACATGGCACTGAAAGAACAGATGCCCAATGGATTCATTCTCTATCTCGCACAAAACACACTTAGGGTCAGGGACAGGGACCCCGAACCGAAGAAGTCGGTCCCTAGTGAGTAACCGGCCCAGCACCAGTTTATAAGCAGACAGTTGCATCTTCCTGGCAAGCCCCTTCCCCCAGACAAAGTCGTACTCCTCAATATCATCGAAGTGGGGGCGAACAAGGTCGTAGCAGCTGCTAAATCTGAACTCCCCCGCACCCTCCGAGCGGCCGGGAGGGGCCCAAACCCAGACATCAGACAGTGCCGTAGGAGTGATCTGCACCTGTCTGATCTCCTCCCCTAACTGAGCAGTGAAACGATACTCCTCTGGCCTCCAGACCCCACCACTGATGATGTGCCTACAAGTCAGGCCTCTGTACGCCACACCGTCCCTCTGGGGGCCCAGAATCTCCAGAAGAGTCTGACCAGAAATCCACGGATCGAGCCAAAGGTCCGTCTCCCCTCCCTCCCTCATCTTCCTCCGAATAGCCGTCCGAAGTACAGTACGGTTCCTCAGGATATGCTTGAAAGACACAGAGAAGTTGTTGTCAATTTCACATACCCAGAAGTTCCTGCCCCGGAGATACCGACTAGTCATCCAGGCCGACCAGAGAGAATCGTCCTGAAGGAACCTCCATGCCAGCTTGATCCCCGCCGCCTCCCTGACAAATACTAGGGATCGCAGACCCACACCTCCCTCCTTCCTGGGACGACAGAGCTGCTCCCAAGAGATGGCATGAATCCCCCCATGCCAAATGAACTTGGCACATATGCCCTCAATCTTTCTGATAGTAGCCAAAGGAACCATAATAGATTGGAGCCAGAACAGAGCAATAGTAGATATAACCGATCGAACCAGCTCAATACGCCCTCCAAAAGATAGGCCAGCCGCCTGCCAGCCCTCTACCCTCCTCTGTGCAAAGTCCACCAGACTCTGACATTCTCGGTCCTTCGCGTAGTTGACGGAAAGGGGCACTCCCAGATATTTCACCGGGAGGTCCCCTTTTTCCACCCCAAGCTCCAGGGCCCGCTCCTCCTTCAAAGTGCAAGAGTTGTTGAAGTAAACTTTACTTTTGTCCCTATTCAACCGAAGACCCGATAGCTGCCCGAACTCTTCCATCACTGCCGCAAGCTCCCTCATCCCTCGCATGGAAGGCCTCATCAAAACCAATAGGTCATCCGCATATATGAGATGTGAGACCACCGGAGAGACCCTGCTGTATATCGGTACAATCCTCTCCCGATGCACAGCGATGTCCATCAAACAGGTAAAATACTCCATCACGAGGGTGAATAGGTAGGGGGAAAGCGGGTCCCCCTGCCGAAGCCCCCTGCTGCTGCCGAAGAACCCGTATGGAATATCCTGAATGAGGACCGAGAAAGTAGGGGAGGTGATGCACTCTCTGACTCTGTCCACCCATGTCTCGGAGAATCTCATCGCACCCATCAAATGACAGAGGAAGTCCCTGTTGACGGTGTCGTAGGCTTTCCTCAGGTCGAGCTTCACACAGGCCTTCATCCCTCCAGGCTTGTGGAACTCCCGAATCATCTCATGAGCCAGCAGGCTATGCTCCGCAATAGACCGTCCCTTGATGAATGTCGCCTGATTCCAAGAAACCAGGCCCTGCATAGCATCCTCCATCCTCCTGCACATAAGATGAGTAATTATTTTATACAAATAATTACAGCAAGCAATCGGTCGAAAGTCAGCAAGAGAAGTCGCCCCCTCCTTCTTCAGCACTAGTGTCAGGAAGGTGTGGTTCAGCTCCTTCAGGAGCTTGCCCGTATCAAAAAACTCCTGAACAGCCTCAAGGACCTGGACCTTGAGGGTACCCCAATGACGCTTGTAGAAGCCACTGGAGAAACCATCCGGCCCAGGAGACTTGGAAGCATCAGCCTGCATCACAATCGCCTCCACCTCCGCCATCCGGATAGGAGCCATAAGAAGACTATTGCCATACTCCGTGATCAGCGTCTTCGTAGTCAGCTGCGGGAATACCGTAGGATAGTCCGACTGATGATAGAGCTCAGAGTAGAACTGGACAGCCTCCTCCTGGATAGCAACCTGGTCGGTCACAAGACGCCCGTCCCTGCCAATCAGTCTCTGAATACAGTTCCGGTGCTGGCGAGCCCGGATGACATCATAGAAGAATTTGGTGCAGCGATCCCCATCCTTGAGCCAGGAGCATTTGGCCCGTTGGGCCGCACTAATCTCATGCTGAAGCCGCAAGGTGTTGACCTCTGCAGCCAACTTCTTCTCTTTAGCCGCCATCTCCCCACTCATCATGTCTCCCTGAAGATCTGACTGCAGGTCTCTCAACTCCGCCTCCTTCTCCTGTAAGGAAGTCCGGGGAAGAGCCCTCACCCAGTCTCTGATGGCGCGTTTGGTCTTCTTCAGCCTGTGAACCATACAAAACTGGGCAGTGCCGACCACCTCCTGGCAAAGACCTCCCGCCACAGTCTCCTCATATCCAGCCGATAGGAACCAACTGTTGTCATAACGGAACGGACGGGCTCTCCATCTGGGACTCTCCACGAAGCGCACCAGGATCGGCGAGTGGTCACTGGTCCCCGCACGGAGCCCCTCAGCCACAGAAGAGGGGAAAAGGCGGAACCAATCACTGTTCCCCAAAGCACGA
Source organism: Iris pallida (assembly GCA_029216955.1). Classification (NCBI taxonomy): domain Eukaryota; kingdom Viridiplantae; phylum Streptophyta; class Magnoliopsida; order Asparagales; family Iridaceae; genus Iris; species Iris pallida. The sequence goes on from JANAVB010008599.1 coordinate 10,617,536, forward strand.
TCAAGCTGGCATGCCACCCTGCTCACCACCGCCTTGTTGTGCCATGTCCATATGTGTCCGACCCTCTCCAGATCCCTGAGCCCGGACTGGAGCAGGCAAGACTGAAAATCTGAAAGGATCTGGTCCGGGACCGGCCGCCCCCCCCAGCTTCTCCCCCCTTATAGCGTAGCATTGAAGTCTCCCATAATAAGCAGGGGGAGATGACGATGCATCGCTAATGAACTCAGCCTGATGATGTCCTGCCACAAGGTTTTCCGACGCCTCCTGTCATTGTGCCCGTAGACAGCACCAAGTAAGAATCGGAACCCACCCTTGTTGGTGAAGGAGATAGCCACCAGCTGGTCAGACATGAAAACCTCCTCTCCCTCCCAACTAGCTCCATTCCATCTAACCCAGATCCTCGCCATATCACAGAGACCAAGGTTGTGGAGCTGGACCCAGTCCGTAGGAGTTCTACGAGACAGAGTTTTCGCCCCCCTAATCTTAGTCTCTAGTAAGATCGAGATTTCACACTTCTTCTTCCTCAGCACCTCACTAATCTCCCTCCATCTCCCCAGAGAACACCCCCCCGGACATTCCAGGCAAGGGCCGACATCTAAACCGCGGGTGGGGTCCCCTGAACATCCTCTGAAGGGGCACCCGGGGAGAGTGCAACCTCCATATCTCTGGTATCCTCATCTCTATCCCCCTGAAGAAGAAGGGGCAGAGCAGGGGCCGTAGCCCCTTGTGGGTCCCCCTGTGGGGGAGGCTGAGCTAGGTCCGCAACCCATTTAGGATTGACCTTCCACACTCTCTCCGTCCCACCCTGTCCGCTGTCCTCACTATGCGACTCCGTAGCCTGGCGCTTCCGACTGTAAACCTGAAGAGCTAGAGTGTTGTTATCTCCATTTCGCCTGTCCTCCTGTCCCATACTCCTGGTGGTCATGGTCCTCGTCCCCATATACTCAACCATCGCTCCAGCAAGAACATCCGTCGGAGACCCCACGTATTCCCCAGAGTTGGGGGAAGGGTCTGCCTCCATCTCATCCTCCATCAAGCCCACCTGGTCAACTACAGGGGAGTCAACTGCACCACCTGTCTCCTGCACTACCTCCTCCGTCGCCACCCCAGAAGCTCCTCCACGCCTACAAGCACTCGGGAGATGACCAAAGCAAGCACACGCCGGACATCTGGGGGGCACCCACTCATACTCCACCTTCTGCATGAGGAACTGGCCAGTAGGGGTCCTGTACTTCAACTGCTCAGGCAGGTCCAACCTGGCATCAATCTCCACAAATATCCGAGCATACATCAATCTGGATCTGAAGGCGGTGGCATCATCCGCCTTAATCGGCTTGCCAATAAGGCTGGCAAGTCTCATAAGAAGGGGGACACTCCAGAAGCGTACCGGGAACTCAGGAAACCGAACCCACACAGGCACCGCATTAAGCACCTCCTTCTCACATCTCAAGTCGGGGGTCCATTGCTTCAGAATAATGAGGCGACCGTCAAACGTCCATGGCCCTCCCTGGAGTATCCGAGTCACATCTTCTGCCAACCCAAATTTAACGAAATAGAAGCCGTTTTCCTTGGAGAAGAACTCCATACTACCCTTCGGCCGCCAGACTCTATCCGCATATCCTCGGATCTGCCCGTAGAAGGGCTTGCTCTCCAACACATATAGCACTAAAGTATTCTCCCAGAATGCCGTCACCTTCGCCACTTCGTCGGCCGGAAAGTCGGCGCAGAGCTCGCCCCCAATCGCCATAGGTGCAACATACTCCATCGATGCCGGAGTCTTAGCGACCCCCACCTCGCACGCATCTGCCCAGGATACAGACCGTGCGCCCGAACTCCGAGGTGGAATCGTCGGGGCCGGCCGGGCACTCATGTTCGCAGCAGTCCTCTCCCCCCGATAACTGGAACAGCCGTCCCCGCTGACCCCTTCGCACGAGGCCGCCACGCAATCCTGGCTTGTCCCTCCCGTTCCCCCGAGTGAGCCTTACCCGCCATTGGACCCGTCCTCCTGGCTATCCCCGCCCTCCTATCCGATCCCTGCGTATAAGTTGAGCCTCTCCTAGTCTCAGGGATCTGCGATCGTTGTCCTCCTCCTCGCCTTACCCTCCGATTCTGGACCGTAGTCCAAGCCCCCTCCTCATCCTCCAATCCAGACGATGTCCTTTGGGCGGTGAACACCATCGGGGAACCCCCGGGGGCCACCGCCGTCGAACACCCAACCGAACCCGTGCCCGGACGAGGAGCCGCCGTCCGCAGCCCTCCCCCCCCCCCCCCCCCGCCTGGGGAGGGTCGTCGGCAGCCGCCTGCCCCCGGGGGAGGGTCGCCGGATCTCCCCGGTCGGCCCTCTGGCCACCCGCACCTGCGCGCGGACGAGCAGCAGCCGCAGCGCCCGATTCCGGCGGCCGGCCGCCTCCGCCCACCTCCCGCCGGTCGCCACCGGCCGCCACCGCCACCCCCTTGCCTTTCCCCCGGTCCGGGGGGCGGTTGGCCGCCTCCACTCCGCGATTTGGCGATGCCCTAGCAGAGCTAGGGTTTTCGTTGTCTCCTGCAGCCGCCATTATATATATATATATATATATATATATATATATATTGTTGTGTCACCCACCATGTTGTGTCCTGTTTTTTCGGGATTGTCAGTGTCAGTGTGTTAGATTCGCCTTGTGTCGCCATATCCGTGTCAATGCAACATAGATGAAAAGTAAGTAAAGGTGGATTGTTAGGTCATCACTCATAAGTGATGTGTTGCATCAACACCACCTTGGTGCAATGTCAATTTAGCAAGGGCGCACTAGAGCATTCTCCAGAAGCAACGGGATTGCGTACTAGGTATTTAGGGGCTGTTCGGTTCAAGTTTTAGAGGCTTGGGAATGGGTTTTCGATTCTTACCTATGTTTGGTAAGTGTGGGATTGAAAATTGGAAAGGAATATTGGGGGGTTTCAGATTTCCACATATGTAGAAAAGTAAAATACAAGTCCCCCTTGGAAATATTTTTGCTTTCTAAGAATGTTGGTTGGATGCATTAATTACAATTTTTTTAGCCATTAATACCCTCAATGAGACCAATTGAATTTAGGTAATAATAACTTAATGAATTTAATGAAAGGGTATTTATGGAAAACTAAACAAACCAATATTCCTATTTATGTCTGAACCAAATATGGAAATGAAAAAATTGAATTTTTCGGACTACATATTTCAACCTAACCAAACATGGGTAGGAGAATGTTGAATTTCTTTCACATGGAAAAGGAATAGGAAGTGGATTCCTATGAATACAAAACCTTCATCCAAACGCCACCTTAAGGGGTATTGGTAGTCCTTTGGTACTCCAGAGTTCATGTCGCAAACGTACCCAAAATTTTATTTAGACTAAATTACAACTTGATACCCTCAACTATTCACAGTTTTTCAACTCGATATCCTTAAACCTTTTTTTTGGTACAACTTGATACCCTGTCGTTGGGATGGGAGGAGGAGGGGTTGTCGGAGAGAGATGGGGGACGAGGTGGTGCAACCGGCCGGAGAAGGGTGGTGGGCAGCCGGGAAAGGAGGGGGCGGGGTTGGGGAGAGTGGTGGGCCGGCGGAGTGGAGGGAGGGGGGAGGGTAGGTGGTTGGGGTGGTTGGGAAGGGAGGGGTAATTTGTCTTTTCTAAAATTTTGGGTATCAAATTGAAAATATTAGATAGTTGATGGTATCAAGTTGTCGAGTAAATAGTTAGGATAGCAAGTTGAAAAAATATCAAGTTACAATTAAGCCTTTTATTTTATTTTCAATTTTAATTTTGGAAACTTCATGGGTACTTCTTTGATACTTTGTGGGTATTTTCTAATGCAAACTATTGGATATGTTGTTCTCCTTTAAAATATAGCCTTTACACTTTTGTTTTAGAAATCAAAATTTTTCTATTTTCAAACTTAAATTACAGAATTTCCAAACTAAAAGTTCATTTGATGACTATGGTGAAAGAAATTTAGACTCTTAGTATATATATATATATATATATATATATATATATATATATATATATTGTGAACTTTTAGAAGTTGTCGTATCGATGTACGAGTACCTGGACAATAATTCATCATGATACAGAGATCTAGAACAACCTTGTGCATAGCATATTAAAATGAAACGAAGGAGTAATTTTGTAGCAGTTTGTGATCACTGAATACTATACAAGCTGAAAGGTAAATTCTATAACACAATTATAAGACTAGTCGTGCTTTATTGATTAGACTTTTGGACAACTAAGAAAATTGTCCAAAAATTAGCGTGCTGCAATGGAAGTGGCAATACATTAAAAGACCGATAAGAATAATTATATTAATGAGAAGTTGGAGGTAGCGTCAATTGAGGACAAGATGAGAAAATAGGTGTATTGGACACGTGGAATGCATACCAATAGATGCACCGGTAAGGAGGATCTATAACATAGTAGTTAAAGAAGTCGCTAGGATTAAGAGTTAGTGAACATAGATTAAAGTTCTACATGGTTTATGGTCCGGCCCTGAGCTCATGGGTGCCTGAAGTAAACTTTCAAAATGGGGACCCCATACATAATGTAAAAAAAAGAATAAATAAACTAAAACAAAAATAAATTCAAAAAAAATGTCATCACTAAGAATTGAACTAAGGACCTCATATATGCAGGCCTAACATAGTAACCAATACACTATAATTATGTTTTGTTAAATAGGATCCATGAAACATATTAGATCTATTTTACATACAAAAATATTAATATATTTATATTTAAATTAATTTTATGGGAGAATTCGTAGGTCCTGGGCGGTCTCGCGGGCGGCCCTGTTTATGGTTTTTGTTAGTGTTACAGAGGTATGGCCCTTACGTTAGCTGATGAAAGAAATGGGTTTGTGTAGTAGACCCCAAAATTTTGAGATAAAGACTTTGTTGTCGTTGTTGTTTTGTTCTTTTAAGAAACCTACATCAAAGGTGTAAAGGTGCAAAAAGACACGATTTCTACGATTACAGTAGCTGATGGAAGAAATAGGTTTGTGTAACAAATCCCAAAAATTTGGAATAAAGGCTTTGGTGTCGTTGTTGTTTTGTTCTTTTAAGAAACCTACATCAAAGATGTAAAGGTGATAAAAAAAAAAAAGATTGGTAGGATTACCATGCACAAGTTGCATTCAATTCAGGTAATTTTCCAAGTTTCAGTTCTCATAAAGGGATCCCAAGATGAAAATAAAATTAATTCACACTATTCCCCCTTTGTTTAGAACCTCCCAACCTTTATTTAAGAAATTGACACCAATAAATATTTGCACTTATTAAATATATAACCACTGACAACCCATATTGACACTTTGGTTAGAAAACTTTGAAGGATATCATTGTCAAAGTGCAAAGGTAGGCACCAGTATATTAAATAATAAAATATAGTATTTATTCTAATCTCCAGGATTAAAAAATCCCCTTCATTCAGACAATGATGAGATATGAATGACCTTAGAAAACATATCTGCCTCTTCACCCTTTATACTCTCTATGGGAACATAACTTGTATGACCAAATAATAACTTGAACCAAATATTTGGGAGGGTAACATAAGGGTGTGTTTGGTAGGAGGAAAAAGTGGGAGGAAGGAAAATGGATGAGGGAAAAGTGGGAGGAAGGAAACATTCTCTCTTGTTTGGTATGAAGAGAAAAGTGGACGGAAGAAAAAGTGAAGGGATTGATTTTCCCTCGTAACCTAAGAAAATCAATCACCCCAAAAGTGCGAGAAAAAGTGGAAGAAAAAGCGCATACCCATCTTAATTTACAATTATACCCTATAGAAATTATATTATTTTAAAGTAGTTCAATAAAGTCAAATGGTAAATAAATATTGTTAGTTGAGGATATAATTGGTAAAGTCTATATTTTTTATTTTCCTTCATTCGACTTTTCTTTCCATACCAAACAAAGGAAAATATATCACTTCCATTTTTCCTTCCATCCACCAAACACAAATGAAGAAAATAGTCTTTCCTTTCCATATGGATAGAAAATAAATCTTTTTGATTTTCCTTCCTTCCACTTTTCCATCCTTCCTACCAAACACAGCCTAAAGAAATGGCTAGAGGGAATAATACATAACTTACCTGCCGATGTAGGTTATTAAGCTCAACAATGTCATTATCAACAATTCCCAAGCTACCTGCAAGGGAAAACGAATCTTAAAGGATCAAGAGTCGATACGAATCATTACATTCTACTACCTGCAAGGGCAAACTATGTGAATGTACAAAGTCCAAAATACTTGTGAATAAATCAAAACTTTGGGAGGGTCGGTCTGGATATTCTTAAAACCACTGTAAAAATTAGTAGGACCATGACATATCCAAAGCTCCTATTGATTTCAGAAGGAAATATTATGTTTTCTAAAGATATCTACCGGACATCAGAAGCATACTTTTATAAAGAAGGCACCAAGGCCTATCAATGTACAGTCATGTAGTTATACTGCTGATGAGAATAACATACCAACACCACAAGCAGCAAGATACATTGCTACGGGAGAACCCAAACCTCCAGCTCCGACTACAAGGATTGACGACTTTGATAAATTTAGCTGGCCTACAAACAAATAAGGAAAGTGAGTTAACAGAATCTTCCATTTCAAATAAACCAGATAAAATAGTGCAATCAAGTCACTGCCATATAGGGAAAGATACTAGATATGATGAACAAAAGGTCAATGTTTTGCAAATGAGAATAAATGAGAAAGTTCTGTAACTGACTAACCATAGTGATCACAGTCCGTATCACAGTATGCCACCTTCACCTAGGAAATATGGATACCAATGGTATCTAATAAAATATTTATGTATGTAATTTATAGATGAAGAGAACATGTACCTATACTTCAAGACTGTTTATAGACTAAGGGAACTTTAATTGGAAAGGATCTCCTTGGCTGCAAGATATAAACTGCATAGCCAAAGGAAGGTCGACCTAGCCGCCAACTGTAGGTTTAATGGCAAGGCGCTCCCATGCCCATAGCTACCTCAGCTAGGAATTTGGCAATGTAGAGGGTTGATGTCGGGTCGATGGCCACTCATAAAAACTTTGTCAATTCTTTTATGATGGGAGAAGGCTTGGATGGCGATTTGCTATCTAACAAATTGATATTTATTTCTTGGTATGCACTTAAAAGTGGAGAGTTCTTAATGATAAATTCATTATTTTGCTAATGTGGATTATATCTCAATCTATTGATATGACAGATGTTGCTACGAGAGCTTCGACAACTTACAAGATTAGCTTTGCCAATATTAAAAGGTCAAGTGTGCCCAATTAATCTTCTTCTACGGAAAGCATCCATAAATTTCGACTACCAGCTCTGTCTGGAAACACTTCATTTTCATTAGTGTTTATGATCACTTATTCATATACTGTCGAATATAATTAGTAAAATCAATTTAACTCAATATATAATGTAAACATTTACCAATCGGCGCCTCCCTCGTATCTATATTTTCAAAATTGTCATATTGCCGAATCCTCACTGTATTCTTATTAGAACCAAAAATTATTGGTGTGCCCAAAATAGCATTTTGGTCTGATTCAGCAGGAGTTTGGCCCTAAAATCCTTATTTCCTTCCCATTACAATTTACAAACACTAAACTAGCGCTTTTTCCGTGTCGTTGTGTCCGCGTCTGTTGCGGACGCGGCGGGAGCGTACCTTCAACTCCGAAGTTGGGGAGGATGAGGTGGCGGCTGTATCTGTAGATCATCTCCGGGGTGAGCCCGTCGCCATCGAACGCGGCGTCGCCATTGGAAGGAGAAGTGGTGGTAGTCTTCTGCTGCTGCTGCTGCTCGTGATCGCTCAGCTGAGCTTCGAGAATGCTCATGCGGCTCTCGATCTCCTTCTTCTCCGCCTTGAGCCTCTCGATCTCTTCGGCCATGCTCTGGCGGTCCATTTTTCCCGCCGGAAAGTTTCGATCTGTACAAAAATCAAGAGCTCGGAAATAGGAATTGGGAGAAAAATTCGCCAAAACCCTAATTTTCTGAAACCCAACGAAAGGGATTTAACGGGTGGAACTTTAAGATGGCCATTTTAAACCCGATCCGCTGCGGCTGCTTTTCGAAAAGCAGAAAACAGCTTCTGAAATCAGTCTCTTTTTTCAAAAGCTGCCAAAAGTGAACTAGCTAGCATAAAAATTAATAAAATAGATTAAACAATAAGGTGATAACAACTTTTGGTGATTTTCTTTTAACTAAATTATAACTTGATACCCTCAACTATCATTGTTTTTCAACCTGATACCCTCTACTTTTATAGGTACTAACTTAATATTCTGAAATAAAATTTAGACCAAATTGCCCCTTCTCTTCTCCCCCCAACCCCAACCCCCCTCCCTCTCTCCGGCTATGGGTGGCAGCGGACGGCGGGCGCAGAAACGCTCAGGGGCGCGGTGAGCGGGCGCTTGGGCAGCGTGCGATGGCACACGGGGCAGTGCACGAGGGGCACGATGGGCTGGGTAGAGCGGGGCGGCGCTCGGGGTAACGGGGGGGGGGGGGGGGGGGGGGGGGGGGGGGGGGGGAGGGGGGTGCACTGCGAGCAAGAGCACGGGTTCGGGACTTGAGGCCGGGAATGGGTAGGGGGGTGGTCGCTGGAGGGGGAGGGAGGATGGCCGCCAGGAGAGGGGAGGGGTGGGGGAAGTAGCAGCCGGGAGGAGTGTAGTTTAGGAATATAAAAAAAATAAAAAATTGGTATCAGGTTAGAAATATAAGTTGAGATAGGATATTAAGTTAGTACATATAAAAGTTGAGGGTGTCAAGTTGAAAAACAGTAATAATTGAAGGTATAGAGTTGTAATTTAGCCTCTCTTTTTTCATAGAAAAAGTAGGATCAATGGTGATAAGTATGATAAGCAATGTCAAAATTATTCTTATTGTAGGTTTGATACCGCTTCATATAGTTGTTTGTGTCAGTTTTTAGATAAGCTATTTCATAATGAATATTTATCGGGGCACTACAAAAGTTATTCGAGACTAGTCTAGTATTGTGGAACTTTTGCTCAGGGCAACACGTTAGTTACTAAGGGCTGTCCATCCACCCAAACTCAGTTCCTCCCAACCCAAACATTCTAACTTTCACACTCTCTCTCTTAAATATCTTGCCCCCCCCCCCCCCCTCCCCACCCAATCCTCCCTTCGTATCAAACTCTCCTTCTTAGTTTTTAGACTGTACTAGTAAAAGCACGTGCGTTGTATACAAAATAATTTTTCTTCTTTCTAATCTTATCCCAGTATAATTTAAATATTTAAATTTAAAGTAAGATTAGTTAAATATATTTATTTATATTTAATTAAGAATATAAATTTAATTATAATTTGTTATGGATATATGTGAATAAAAGAGAGGGTATTCGGTTATGCGGCAGAAAATTAAAAAGAGATTATTCGATAATGTTGAAGAAAAGGAGAAAAAGTTTAGAATTATAATTTTTTGTAATTTTTTTAAATTAAATGGTTGATAATATACATTCGACTTAGACGACTCATTTTTGAGCCGTTTCGAGCCCGCATTACATAGTAGAAGATTTGTACAAGACTTTGCAAAAATGTGGAATGTAATGTTTGGTGGATAATTGTCCAAACATATAACAAGTTATGACAAGTCAATAGCTTTGTTAAACTAATAAGTGTGTTATCACATTTCATTCCCTTATATAACGAATGTAAAGCTATGAAACATTTTTGTAACAAATCGATGCACAATTGTCCCACCATTGATCGATCTTCGCCATCCATAGTGGTTAATGGTGACATCACCGTTTGTGCATCAAGTTCCAAAATAATGGAACAAAACCCTATGGGTTGGTTATACTAATTTACTTTTAAAGTCATCAATAAAGGTTATTTTGTAGCTTCAATTTCTATTTATATTTTGGATAAACTACTTCATTTTTTTTTTGCATATCCTGAAAGCAAGAAGGAGGATGTTTTAAAAGTTGCTTATCTTATATTGTTTTTGTTCCAGAAAAATTGTTTAATCAAACCTAGACTTAGATGGGTATGGATTAAGTTTGCACCAGTACTAAGTGAAAGATCAAATTATCTGGTTCGATTAATAAATATGTTGAGTTTCAGTTCATCATAGCTCGGCAAGATATGCATGCATTTGGCAATCCAACATACTTAGGGTCCGTTTGGTTTGCAGGATTGGACAACGTAATGTAATTGGCATTACGTTGTCAATCTAACTCGGATGTTTGGTTGGACAAAAAAAATTAGATGTAATGTAATCGCGATTACAAGTTTGATTACGTTACATCAGTTTCTTCTAAACTCAATTACATCATAAAACCAATGTAATCACAATTACATTACAACTTAAGCGGAATGTTGGTATGCTATAATTTGGTCTTTTTGTTCGTTTATGGTCATTTTTTGTTGTTTTTGTTTGTTTTTTGTCGTTTTTGGTCGTTTTTGTTCGTTTTTTGTCGTTTTTGTTCGTTTTTGTCATTTTTGTTCGTTTTTTTGTTATTTTTTTTTTGTCGTTTTTGTCCCTTTTTTGTTGTTTTTGTCCGATTTTTGTCGTTTTTGTTCGTTTTTTTGTCATTTTTGTTCGTTTTTTGATTGTTTTTGTTTTGTTTTTTTTGTCGTTTTTTGTACTTTTTTTTTGTTGTTTTTGCCCTTTTTTGTCGTTTTTGTTCGTTTTTTGCCTTTTTTTTAGTTTTTGGTTGTTCTTTTTGTTGTTTTTGTTTATTTTTTGTCATTTTTGTTCGTTTTTGTTTTTTTTGTCGTTTTTGCTCCTTTTGGGCCGTTTTTTTCTATTTTTGGTCGTTTTTGCACATTTTTGGCCATTTTTTTGTCGCTTTTGCACTTTTTAAATCTTTTTTGTCGATCTTGTGTTTGTTTTTTGTCATTTTTGTTCGTTTTTGTTTTTTTTTGTCGTTTTTGCTCGTTTTGGGCCTTTTTTCGTTTTTTTGGTCGTTTTTGCACATTCTTGGCCATTTTTTGTCGCTTTTGCACTTTTAAATTTTTTTTGTCGATTTTGTCCATTTTTTGTCGTTTTTGCACTTTTTTATTGGTTTTGCTTTATTTGCACGTCTTTTGCCTTTTTTTACGTTTTTTTTTATCGTTTTTGGTCAATTTTTTACGTTTTTTTTATCGTTTTTTGTCGATTTTGCACATTTTTTACCATTTCTGCATGTTATTTATCGATTTTTGTCGATCTTGTACGTTTTTGACCATTTTTTACGTTTTTATCGTCTTTTATCGTTTTCGGTCGATTTTGCACGCTTTTTTGTCGCTTTTTTTTTGTTATCCTTCTTTGCTTTTTTTGGGCCTTTTTTCACTTTTTTTTGTCGTTTATGCTCGTTTTTTTCTTTTTGTTTGTTGTTTTTGTCGTTTTTGTTCCCTTTTTGTCCTTTTTGAATTTTTTTGCAAGTTTTTTAATCTTTTTGTCGTTTTTTGCTCGTTTTAATTCCCTCTTGTTTTTTTTTTATCTTTTTAAATTAGAAACTCAATTACATTACAAATCCAATTCCAATACGATTAGATTACATTACAATGAACCAAACGCAACCTTAACTTGCGTTTGGTTCACTGTAATGTAATCATAATCGTAATATAATTGAATTTGTAATATAATCGAGTCTGTAATGTAATGGAATTACAATTACATTACTATGTTTGGTTGAAAATATAATCAAACCATGTAATGTAATGTCAATTGCATTCATATGTTTAGTTTACCATGTAATGTAATTGAGTTTCTAATTTAATATTTTTTAAATACAACAAAAAAATAGATCAATAAAAATTTCAAAAAAATTAAAATAAAAAAAATTAATAAAGGAGAAAAAATCGTTTTGTCCTTCTGCAAAAAAGAGAGACCAGAACGACAAAAAACGACAAAAAAAATAAGAAGACAAACAAACAAAACGTAAAAAAAAAACTAACAACGAAAAAGCGATTAAGAATGAAAAATGACAAAAAATTCAAAAATGACAAAAAAAAAGGGAAAAAAAACCATCAAAAGTGACGACAAATGATAAAAAATGACCAAAAATAAAAACTGACCAAAAAAACGACAAAAAAAACTAAAAACAAAAAAGACAAAAAATCGACCAAAACGAAACAAGAAAAAGGATGAAAAATGAAAAAAAGGATAAAAAAAGAACAAAAACTGACCCAAAACGATAAAAATGACAGCAAAAATGACAAAAAAGAAAAAAGACCAAAAATAAGAAGGGATCAAAATGGAAAAAAAAAAGGGTATAAAAAAACTTGCAAAAACGACAAAAAAAGAAAAAAAAAACGACCAAAAAATTAAATGCAAAAACGGACCGAAACGACCAAAAAAGGCAACAAAAAAAAAGTGCAAAATCAAACATAAATGATAAAATCCAACCAAAAATGTGCAAAAATCGAAAAAAGAACAAAAGCGAGCAAAAAAGGAAAAAAAAGGATCAAAAATAAAAATAAATAAATAAACAAAAACTACCAAAAATGATTAAAAAAAGTCGAAACCATAACCCAAAATAAGAAAAAGGGCAAAAAATGTGCAACTACGACAAAAACGTGTAGAAGCGAAAAAAAAAGTGCAAAAAGGACAAAATCGAACAAATGTGCAAAATCGGCCAAAAATGATAACAAACGTGCAAAATCGACCAAAAAGATAAAAAAAAATATGAAAAAACAGCAAAAAGCGACAAAAAAGATTAAAAAGTATGGAAAAACAACCAAAAGCAACAAAAAAAGTGTAAAAATGGTCAAAAACTAACAAAATCGACAAAAAAAGATAAAAACGTGTAAAAAGGCCCAAAACGACAAAAACGTACAAAAATGATCAAAAACGACAAAAAAGTGCAAAAAACAACCCAAAACAGCAAAAAAGTACAAAAACGACAAAAAAAATAAAAAATGTGAAAACAAGCCAAAGGCGACCAAAAGTTTAAAATTGTGTAAAAATGGTCAAAAATGTACAAAATCGACAAAAAATGATTAAAAATGTGAAAAAATCGCAAAAACGTGCCAAATCGACAAAAAATGTTAAAAAAAAGTACAAAAACGGCCCAAAACAGCAAAAAAAAGGTGCAAAAAAACGACCAAAAATAATTTAAAAACGTGAAAAACAGCCAAAAGCGGCCAAAAACAATAAAAAAATGTGTAAAAATGGTTAAAAGAGTACAAAATCGACAAAAATGTGAAAAAACCACAAAACTGTGCAAAATCGACAAAAAACGATAAAAAAGTACAAAAAGGACAATTACGTACAAAATCGACAAAAACCAATAAAAAATGTGAAAAAGTGACAAAAAACGGCCAAGAACATGCAAAACGGCCAAAAAATGGAAGGAAAAAAGAAGAAGAGAAAATGGCCCAAAACGAGCAAAAATGGTTAAAAACGAACAACAACGATAAAAAACGACCAAAAAACGAACAAAACGACCAAATTATAGCATACCAACCTTCCGCTTAGGTTGTAATGTAATCACGATTACATAAGTTTTATGATGCAATTGAGTTTAGAAGAAACTGATGTAATGTAATCAAACTTGTAATTACGATTACATTATATCTACTTTTTTTGTCTAACCAAACACCCGAGTTATAGTGACAGTTAACGTAATGTCAGTTACATTATGTTGTCCAATCCTGCAAACCAAACAAGTCCATCACTACATGTTAATATAGATAGTATAAGCCTATTTTTTCGAATCTCCATATTTACATAGTGTATTTGTACTATTGTATTGTGGTGATGCTTAGAATATTATCATTAAGCGTAGTTGACTATCCCAAGACTTACGTGTGTGAGTATCGATCCATATATGTTATCCTCTTGACATGCAAATGAATTTATAGCTAGAAATGGGATTGGTTATGTCTTGTCACGACCCTGCGCCCAGTAAAAGGGCACGGGACCATAGGTAGGCCCAGCCTACGCCGTAGTGTCGGCGGTAGAACGTTGTCCTAGGTCTCAACAATCACTAAACATAATATAATGTACCTGTCCAATATAGATATACTCTCCAAATGGAGGACAATCTCAGAAGGATACAACTCAATCACAAAGTAACTAAAGAGAAATAACAGCACGATATGGAATAGAAGGATATCAAGTGCGATACAACCAGAATATAAATATGTTTAAGTATTATCAACACCACACACAGAGTACGAATCAAATACATAACAAAGAAACTAAAAGACATATCCAAACAGTCCTAGCAGTCTACTCCAAGAACTACTGGTGCCTCCTCTAGGCTAGCTGGATCCTCCAAGTTCTTTGTAAAATTTTATCAACATATCCAGTCAGGATTGGAGCGAATACATAACTCTGAAAGCAGTTCCAAAATATGGTAGAAAATATAGAGCTAACAATAGAATAAAGTACATGATGTGCTGTAAAGAGAAGTACAGGAATACATGAGATATAGATACGTAAACTGAGTACATGAAATAGAATAGAGAATCTATGAGCTGTAAATAATATAAGTGTTTCAGAGCACAAGATAGTTATGTAATTGGTTTAGGTTGTACATGATTATTCTACGGTAACTCGATTATACGTGAAGGCATAATCGACATGTACATGAGTATACTAGAGAGATTTAATCACATAACTACTTCTACTCTTCCTACCCAATCAATACACAAGGATCCGATCAAGTTACGTTACGTACATGATTGTTACTTTATACATGAAGTACATGTGAGAACATGAGAGTACATGAGAGCACATAAGAGTACATGAGAGCACATGAACGTACATGAGAGCACATGAGAGTACATGAATAATACGAATACAAGGAGTACAAGATGTACATGATGAAGTATATAAACATGAAACACCCGATGCACCCGATAAGGGGATAACATCTCATGAAAAGACCCATAGAGTATTGATCCGTGATAACAATGCGTCAGCATCAAGTAAAGTAGTCTAGGGCAGGCAATATAGATACTATCATGAATGAAAAACTAACAGAGAATGTACTCTCCTGATATCCTGAGCAACAACTGATGTGTATCGGTGTCCGAATTGGAGCCTAGAGACCTATTATGAGAATTGACAGGTTACAGAGTGTTCTAGATTAAGCAGATTATTTAAATATGATAGTTACATGCTGCTAGGCCACACCTAGGTCAATGAAGTCAATTTGCGTCAACACTAGTCAAACTAGGCCAAACTGTCAACTCTGGGTCAACTGGGCTAATTAGTCAATCTTAGTCAACTCCAGGGTCAACTTAGTTCATTTAGTTTAAATCCATGGTTTGACTAATTTAGGCTATTTGTGAGCTAGTCTATTTATATCATAAACATACCCCAACATGGGTTCAACCTACCCTTATGCTTCATTCCTATAGTAGGATTATAGGATACCCAACTCTTAATCCATTACTAATAACTCATATATCTAATATAGGTATAATGTTTACACATGTACATAACTACTATATAGTATAATCTATAACTCATGCTAGGGTAGATCAATAGTATGGAACTGGACAAAGGAATGAATAGAGGGGTCTGAAGAATATGTATGTGGACAGATCATTGAGATAAAGCAGTAGGCTGATACCAAGAGTTCACATCTGAACTGACTTGTGGACAGAGTACCTGCTTATCAAATGCATATATATTTATTAAGAGTTATACTAAGGAGCTTGGGCTGTCCAAGGCTAAAAGTGAATACTGAACATATCCTTCAAAATATGGACAACAACTAAACTAATGTAGGATTGGCTGAATATATGCATGGATGACTGAACCCAAGAGAAGTGTATGACAACAAGGTTGATCAGTGAAGGCTGAACATGAAGGTGGTCAATTGGCTAGTTTAGATTGAAGTGGACAGAACTAATAATCAACCCAAGAAGGATATGGTCTTAACTCAAGTTCAGTAGGATTGAACCCAAATCCAAACTAAACCCTGGGAGTGTAAGGCAGGGTCTGAGCCACCATGTTTAGTCACAAAGTGGACTGAACCACAATGTAGGATAGGACATTTGTGTAATGGTTTGATAGTATAGGAATGAATGTAGGGGGACTGAATCAAAATAAGGAACTGGACATTTGATGTTCAGAGCAAAACAATTAAAATAACTCACTAGATAGATACTGAGCATTTACAAGAGGTATTGGACATTAAGTTAGGACACAAGGTGGATTGACATATACTCAAAGAACTGACTCCTATAACTAGGAATTTGAATATGTAAACTGAACACTAAGGTAAGTAAGGGAATTGATACTCTAAACAAGAAATGATGCTCTACATTGGGTTTAGAACAGAACATAGGCATGGACAGATGCTAATTGCTATTTCCTCATCCTATGTTTCTGCTACCAAACGAGTATGGGCAACTGATACATTAGGAAACTATAACAGGATAGAATCTTGAGTGTATGAAGTGACAGTCCAGTTAAAGACTGATCATGTAGTTCAATATCTGAACTACAGTAGCATAGACTGGAACATCACATAGGATTCGAGCCATCCTATAGCAGGGAACAACAAAATATTTAGGTAAAATGGAACCTAATGGCACAATCTCATGTGGACAGACACATAAGGAGGTTCAAAGATCAGAACACTATAGGTGTTCAGAGATTTAGGACAAAAAGGAAATATGAAGATGGGCTATACTTGAAGAATACATTGGACAGGATAGTGCATGAGTAGGACATAACATACTCTCATAATGGTCTTGTTCATGACTGAACAAGGTTGATTGCTGTCCATACATGGCAGATTACTAAAGTGGCCATACAACTGATACTAAGCCTAATTATGACTGCACATTAATGGCACATCAAGGTGGACTAATCTAATGTAATATCTGAACAATTGCTAAATTGTATATCACTAATGTGAACAGAACAATGTAACATCTGAACAAAAGGACATGACAAAAGGATGTTAAGGTCAGGACAGATATCAAGAGACACAAGTCTGATCACTAAATGTGGTGTGGGCAGTTAAGGAATTGAACAAGATGTATATTAGGACAAGCATGGGCTGTACCATAAATTCAAGGAGACTGGACAAGAGCCTATCTACTGAACTAATGAAACAAGGGTAGGAACTTCTAAATAGGATTCAACATAGTAGAGGGTGAATATCATCATGTGGTTTGATACAAGAAGTTCAAAAATAGAATTATCCCAATTCCTGATACTTGCTACTTGTCCCTAACCATGATGGCTGCTATTACAAGAACTTTCTACTGTAGATGAATGTATCAAGATAAGGATTTGTAAAGACTGAAATCAAGTAATGTGAACTAAGCTAAGGAAAGACTGGATACAAAGGGAACAAGGTATAGTGTCAATGCAGGAACTCATCCAAGGGCAGGACCTAACTCCAAAGGAGACTATCTAACCTATATATTAGTTATAGGTCTGAACCATGGAAATGGACAAAGCTAAAATAGACCATATGGCTAGGATTTCATATATGAATGGAGTTTAAACACAATCCAACAGTCATATATGAATGGAGTTTAAACACAATCCAACAGGGAACCATATGAATTTTTGAACTTAACTCAACATAATCAGGGATACCTTAACCTATTTGATACTAGGAGTGATCATGCTTATGAACAAATAGGTGGTTTGAACCTGGAAATGTTAGGACAACCTGGAAATGATTAAGTTTGAAGTATGCAGAACACTTATCAAGTATAGCTAAGTCTGTCCATATATGGACAAATATGCAAGGGCAGTAGGTAACATATGGGGTGGAACAATATAATCTACTGACTGAACACTAAAGTAAACCTCTCCCCCACATCACTGATAGGAGGAGGAAAGGACTGAGGTTAAATGCAAGGTTATGGTTCAAACAAGTTGACTCACATTGGGATTTACCATGTAAAGTATTGTCACGCTCCGCTTCCGTAGGAGCGATCGTCCTCGCTAAGGTGTGATGCCGCACGAGCCTAGATTGCGCTCGTGCAAGGCGGGTTCCATAACGGCTGATTACAGCGGCGGCGACGGGGTCGTCACCCAGAAGTCCCAAGCAGAGACATTGAATACGCAGCGAAAATTTACAACGAAACACAAGTTATTCAAAAGGAAGCTCTTTATTGATATCGAAACAACGGTTACATTGGGGGCGCAAGGCCGAGATTACAATCACTCAAATTCACTCGTCTCACATTATAAATCACTCTGCTCTCTCATCTCTCGATACAATACTTGAATCCAGCGGAAGCTTCGAAAGGCGATGTCCATACATTATGTCCCGTATAAGTCTTCGATCCATACGGCCGCACGCTTCGAATCGCCAAGGAACTCCATACCTCGACGCATCCAAGCGAGCTCCGCGCCTACGAGCTTCTACCTGTGCCTGCACATGGAAACTGTGTGGGTGTCAGTACTCAACTGTACTGGTGGAGTGAGCTCCTCGCCCACCCATACAAAACCGACACGTTTATTTTACTTTGTGCAATACAAGCCCCTTTACGATTGTCTTTCTAGTCTTGCCTTAGGATCGATTTTAGGACCGACGCTCGGCCTATTTAGTGTCTTTAGACCATCTCCGTGTCCTTGCACTAATAACGTACCCATACTTTGCCTCTAGACCTTTCTCGTGCTTGCATTGTCAACGTACCGACTCATACTTGTCTTTCGCACCATACTCTTGGTCGTAACGACTAGGTCGTGTCAAATACTTGTCCATGCCTCAAACATCGAGGCCGTGCCTTGCAGCGTAACCTGACTTATCCAAACTCACCTTACGGCCCTTCTCGACTTAACGTGCAACGACTAACCAAACTTATGGAACCGGTGTTGAGAACTCAAGCATGACGCCATATCTCGTACCAAAGCACGTGGCTTAACATATAGCCGAATCATAGGCTTTATAATACTTTGGGTACAACCGAGCACACATTTTACCATTCAACGCATACCGTGCTTACACTTCCTTTGTTATGACCGATACCGTGCATGCGAATTCGCCGCTTAGCACGCCGATTATCTATATGAAAGGCCACTGGCATGACAAGCCATCGCGGACATAGCTCGGGTAGGCGGCGGATCCTTCAGCGCAGGTAGCGAGCCCCGTTGAAAGCCCCCGACTACCCACGCAATAAAAGCATGCGCTGCTATAACGTCTACCTCCTAGGACGACTGGACCCGGTGCCCCGGCGTATAACTAGTCTAGGCAGGAAATTCTTGTCGACAAGGTGTCCAATGACCACGCACCTACGAGACATCTAGACTCACGTAAATGCATGGCCTAATTTGTTGGTACGATTGGAAACAATCCTTAGCAACTCGTGCTCTGAACTATACTTTGAGTAACGTATATCGGGACCGCGAGACTCCCAACCGAGGGACCGCCTCGAAACACCTTAATCGTGGATAGGAACGCGAGACTCCCAACCGAGGGACCGCCTCGAAACACCTTAACGTGGATAGGAATGCGAGGCTCCCAACTGAGGGACCGCCTCGAATTTCTTTGAACTCGAGGGAACGACTACTACGTAGCCTTCCAACTCAACTTGAACAAAACGTGTTCCTTAATTGCCATGGACCGTGGCTAACTTTACATCGTGCCAACCTGTGGCTCGTGCCTTTAACTGACTTCCGTCCTATGCGACGCTATCACCCAAGTCATACATTATATGACGGCCCTTGAGATCGTGGGACTATTTAACTTGACAACCGCAGAAAGAGCGGGACGGCATTTGGAATGACATAGGTCGACCGACATAACTTTGCCTAACTTACTCAAGACTACAACTTAACCCGAGGGACGAGCCAAGGCTATGCCAAGCCTTGTGCAGTGGAAACGTGCATGCTTTATAGAGCATTTACGCAGGCGACGCCTATTCACTTAGGCTAACTCATCGTTTGTGTCGAATACCAACTTTCCTTCTCCCAAGCCACGGGACGAAGGATCGAGTGTCATTTTCAAAGCACGCTGAGCCGACTTCTAAGCAGACCGTGGGACCTTTTTCCATGTTCTAACACATTTCGACGGGTCGGGATTATTCCCTTAGCTATGTGCGTTCGTAGTTTTTATATTAGCCTACTTGTGCAAGTTGAAAACACACGAATTATAAAGTGAAGGCTGAGATGAGGCAAGTTCACCGAAACTATCCCACCTGAGCGATGTCTTCGAGTCGCCAGTTATAAGGCCAAGTCCGAACGCCGTCGGCATTTCGATTCCTCCGATTGACTTTGCGGGTCGGGGCACTACAACATACACCACTCAGAACAAGTCTCGTCCTCGAGACTTTCCTGAAGGTAAACCATCCTACCATTTCTATGGCTAAGACTTAATCGTACACACTCCGCCTATGAGTTTCTTCGATTCCGAGCCACGCTCGTGCTTATCGCTAACTTAGTCGTAAGGCACACCAACCGATCAACCAACATTCGAACTCGTCTCAATTCAATGATCGCGTTATCGTCAACATTTCTCCGAAACTTACAATTTCAAAATCCTTCGACACTTTTCCTTCCTCAAGTCTCACTTGATTCAACGTATCACTTAGTTGGATCATGCACATATTCTAGGCGTCCCCAAAATACATACATTTCAGCCAAGCCTCGTGATAGAGAATCCGCCATCACCACTCGAGTCGAATCGTACACATATTCGGGCGTCCCTGATATACGTGCATGTCAACCAAGCCTCATGAGTGGTGCCTCAACTATTTTCTATCGTTTCGCATCGGAACGTCTTCCAAACCGTTAGGCTATGTCTTTCGTCAGCACTGGAATCATAGTTCCAAACAACAATATCAACACTGACCCTATCCTATGGTCAAACCAAATCGATGGTACGGGGTTTTCTACCCAAGCTCGCATCACTCCTGATTTCTAAACATCAAGCATCGATTTCCTACTCATATCCCTAATATTCGTCGCACGAGGTACGAGTCGTTCGATAAAACTCTCCTACGATAACTCACGTTCCAACCAATCCCACGACATGAACATATCGCTCGTGCATCAAGCCGTATCCGCATCGTCTATCTTTTCGAACACGTTCGACATTAGTTCGCCTATTATTCATTCTCAAATCAAGCACGCTATGACACAATTCATCTCTAAACCGTAATTCATATTTTCACGTTTTCGAAATCATCTATTCCAATTCACGTAATCGATCACAAGGTCGTCCGGACTTAACAGTATGCCACGCTCCGATCTCATGCGAGTCCGATTATCCACGGTGGGCACGAATCACCATGCACGCTCCTGCGGAATAATCATTCTCTTCGGGGCAGTAACTCTTGTTTCGTGTCTAGACTCGTTCATTCTTCGATACACGGAATTGGACCTACTCAATCCTCAAGTTTTACTCAATGTCAATCACAAGTCCTTTAAATCCTCGAATTTGCCTTCACATCAAACCGACAAGTCGAGACAATCAAAGTTGCCGTATTCTGATTTTTTCGAGTTCGATCATTCTCGCCATATGAATCACCATGTCAGCGCTCACGCGGAACGATCGCCCCAAATCCGACGCAACACATGTGCGAGGCTAGCGATGCGCTCGCGCAAGACAAGACCGTCGACGCTGTGGTTATCCGCGTAACCATCAAGACACGATCACTTTCATCCAACATTTGTCTTAAATCAAAATCTTAAGTATTGCATCCATCGGAACGATAACTCTTGTACGATCGTCATTCACCGTGTCAAAGTACCCCCGAGTTATCGCATATCGATCTTTGATACGCCTCAATACCATCGACAATATGCGTAACCTGACTATCTTCCTTTTCAACGAATTTCGAGTCGTGCGAATGATGCTATCGTCCGACTGGATAATCTCCTCGAATCGTTCACAATATCAATTTCTTCAACCCAAATTCACGTATCGTTTATCCGCCTATCTTAAGTCATCGACCAACGTATTTTCCTCAATTCGCATCATTCCTTGCTAACTCAAACCATCGAGCACATCGATTTCAATCCTCAGAGTCGTTTGCATAACTTCTAAGTCAAACCTTTCGTGCACGTTATCTTCCCGTCGTGCTAACTTTTCGTATACTATCCGTATCAATTTCTTCAATGAAGTCATCCATTTATTTTATCGTTTAGAATTCCTATTTAACTATTTCGTAACTCGTACTATCGTTTACAAATCGTCCGAACGGTATCTCGTTTGCGACTCTCGAATCATGACCAAATAAGCGCTACTCGTTCTAAGGCTTTGCGATATCATCGCTTATGGACGCACTCGTACTATCCGTAATTTCCTTAGTTTTGCCTGAACAATTTCTATAACGTCCATACACCACTCAGGGTCGAGTCATTCTACAAATCCTCAAAATTATCATTCGAATCAAAATCGACTTCCTTGAATCCCGTTCGAACCATTCCTCGAATTTCAAGCACACTCATCTATATCGCATAGACGTTATCGTCGCTCGATAGCACTCTATCAATAGTCACTCTAAGTATAGTTTCGTTCCCGACCGAGCGGTACTCAATATCGCTCGCAACTCGCATGTACCATAAAGTCTAGGTGCGCGACACGCGGCTCAACTTAGCCAAAAGGCCGTGTGCATAACCATCCCGTGTGGATAATACTACGACTTTGCACGCTTATTTGCTTATGTCGACGTAGGACTCGTTTGGCACGCACGCGACTTGCTAACTTTAGCACGTGTTTTCTATCAACTCAAAATCGGCACCGTTCGGCCCAAAGGCCATCGCCTATTGATACGTTCGAGTGAACACTTGTACAAGCTTTCAAAAATATTAGACTTATTGTATGGACATGCTGAGGGACATTCGAGAGAGAGTGCACCAACGATAACACTTGCGGAAGCAACATTTCAGAGTTCGCGGAAACAACGGAGCTAAAGAATTCAATCGATAGTCCAAGGACGTAAAGCCGTGCTCTGATACCATTATGTCAGGCCCCGCTCCCGTAGGAGCGATCGTCCTCGCTAAGGCATGATGTCGTACGAGCCTAGATTGCGCTCGTGCAAGGCGGGTTCCATAACGATCGATTACAGCAACGGCGATGGGGTCGTCGCCCAGAAGTCTCAAGCAGAGACATTGAATACGCAGCAAAAATTTACAACGAAACACAAGTTATTCAAAAGGAAGCTCTTTATTGATATCGAAACAACGGTTACATTGGAGGCGCAAGGCCGAGATAACAATCACTCAAATTCACTCGTCTCACATTACAAATCACTCTGCTCTCTCTCATCTCTCGATACAATACTTGAATCCAGTGGAAGCTTCGGAAGGCGATGTCCATACATTATGTTCCGTATAAGTCTTCGATCTATGCGGTCGCATGCTTCGAATTGCCAAGGAACTCCATGCCTCGACGCATCCAAGCGAGCTCCGCAGCCACGAGCTTCTACCTGTGCCTGCACATGGAAACTGTGTGGGTGTCAGTACTCAACTGTACTGGTGGAGTGAGCTCCTCGTCCCACCCATACAAAACCGATACGTTTATTTTACTTTATGCAATACAAGCCCCTTTACGATTGTCTTTCTAGTCTTGCCTTAGGATCGATTTTAGGACCGACGCTCGGCCTATTTAGTGTCTTTAGACCATCTCCGTGCCTTGCACTAATAACGTACCCATACTTTGCCTCTAGACCTTTCTCGTGCTTGCATTGTCAACGTATACTGACTCATACTTGTCTTTCGTACCATATTTTTGGTCGTAACGACTAGGTCGTGTCAAATACTTGCCCATGCCTCAAACATCGAGGCCGTGCCTTGCAGCGTAACCTGACTTATCCAAACTCACCTTACGGCCCTTCTCGACTTAACGCGCAACGACTAACCAAACTTGTGGAACCGGTGTTGAGAACTCAAGCACGACGTCATATCTCGTACCAAAGTACGTGGCTTAACGTATAGCCGAATCATAGGCTTTATAATACTTTGGGTGCAACCGAGCACACATTTTACCATTCAACGCATACCGTGCTTACACTTCCTTTGTTATGACCGATACCGTGCATGCGGATTCGCCGCTTAGCATGCCGATTATCTATATGAAAGGCCACTGGCATGACAAGCCATCGCGGACATAGCTCGGGTAGGCGGCGGGTCCTTCAGCGTAGGTAGCGAGCCCCGTTGAAAGCTCCCGACTACCCACACAATAAAAGCATGCGCTGCTATAACGTCTACCTCCTAGGACGACTGGGCCCGGTGCCCCGGCGTATAACCAGTCTAGGCAGAAATCCTTGTCGACAAGGTGTCCAATGACCACGCACCTACGAGACATCTAGACTCACGTAAATGTATGGCCTAATTTGTTGGTACGATTGGAAATAATCCTTAGCAACTCGTGCTCTGAACTATACTTTGAGTAACGTATATCGGGACCGCGAGACTCCCAACCGAGGGACCGCCTCGAAACACCTTAACGTGGATAGGAACGCGAGGCTCCCAACCGATGGACCGTCTCGAAACACCTTAACGTGGATAGGAATATGAGGCTCCCAACCGAGGGATCGCCTCAAATTTCTTTGAACTCGAGAGAACGACTACTACGTAGCCTTCCAACTTAACTTGAACAAAACGTGTTCCTTAATTGCCATGGACCGTGGCTAACTTTACATCGTGCCAACCGTGGCTCGTGCCTTTAACTGACTTCCGTCCTATGCGACGCTATCACCCAAGTCATACATTATATGACGGCCCTTGAGATTGTGGGACTATTTAACTTGACAACCGCAGAAAGAGCGGGATGGCACTTGGAATGACATAGGTCGACCGGCATAACTTTGCCTAACTTACTCAAGCCTACAACTTAACCCGAGGGACGAGCCAAGGCTATGCCAAGCCTTGTGCAGTGAAAACGTGCATGCTTTATAGAGCATTTACGCAGGCGACGCCTATTCACTTAGGCTAACTCATCGTTTGTGTCGAATACCAACTTTCCTTCTCCCAAGCCACGGGACGAAGGACCGAGTGTCATTTTCAAAGCATGCTGAGCCGACTTCTAAGCAGACCGTGGGACTTTTTTTCATGTTCTAACACATTTCGACGGGTCGGGATTATTCCCTTAGCTATGTGCGTTCGTAGCTTTTATATTAGCCTACTTGTGCAAGTTGAAAACACACGAATTATTAAGTAAAGGCTGAGATGAGGCAAGTTCACCGAAACTACCCCACCTGAGCGATGTCTTCGAGTCGCCGTTGTAAGGCCAAGTCCGAACGCTGTAGACGTTTTGATTCCTCCGATTGACTTTGCGGGTCGGGGCACTACAAGTATGGACCTAAAAGTTACTACAACTGGATCATCATGGCAACATTGGTTACCATGTCCACACAGGGACTGAAACCAAGGATAACTAAGGACTGATACTACATGGCAGTAATTGCTATCAAAATCCAACACTCGAGTCTATACCCCATCCCATATTAGCCCCCTTACAACTGATACCCACAGGAAGAACTAGAATCATGAAGAGACTAACAAATGTGAGTAAGGGACTGACACCTTAATTGGGGCTGGCTCACTTATGCAGGATACTAAAGTGATGCAGTGTATTTGTGAAAGTGAGCAATGCCTAGAAGCTATGCAGTGGATGAATGAAGGGTGCAGGATACTCATGATGAAGTGCACAAGACAAGTAATCACCAAGCCACATCAGTGCACAGATCTAAAGAAGTACATGACTGATACATTATCGTATGAGTAAACAAGCAATGGATCAGGAAAAATATGAAAAGGGGGGGTCAGGAACACTAATACTACCCAAGTTCTGAACTCAAACTGGTAGGAGACATGTTTGTGGAGCCACAAGGATCATCACATGTCAAAATGTTAAGGGTTTCACAGCACTCGAGTCTCTGCACAAACATCCTCCTCAGGACAGAACACTCACAGGCACATACACATAAACCCAAGTCCCCAAGTCCAATTTAGCCGACCAAACAATCCTCAAATCACAGTTAACAGCACACATCATTAACACAATACATGTCCTATATAATTATCTAACTAAAACTGAAATTTGAGTAACAAACACCCTAAGAGTCATTTCGTCGAACATTTGGTGTGCGTATCCGATACTCTCGTGATACGCACCTCAAATGAATCTGAACTTGACCCAAATTCTTCCTAATGCTATGGGGACCCTATATGAATGCATCTATATTAAGAAATGTGAAATTAGAGGGTGTTTAGAGGCTCTTACCACTTGAGAGATGGATTCTCAAGGAACAGAACCAAGGTGAGATCTCCTTCAACTTCCAATGGCCAAATTGCTCTAATAGGCTCCCTACTAGCCAATAGAGGCTTCCTCTCTTCAAGGAGAAGAGATTGCAATTCGTTTGGGGCAATTTGCATGAGAACTGGATGTAGGAGCTATTTGGGGGAACTCCTAAAATTAGGGCTAGAAATGAAATGGGAGGAGGAAGAAGATGAGGTGGTGATATAAATAGGCAAGGGGATGCATAGTGGGCCGGCCATGGGTGCTAGCTAGGGTTTAGGTTGGGTGCATTTGTCTAAGGGCCTCTCCTAATTGTCATTTCAAGCCTTTTAAGGAAAGGCCAAAAAGTGGCTTAATGTTTAAGTCAACTAATAGCCTATATGTGATATTCTAGATAAATTAGAGTCTAACTAACATGTCTAATCTTACTAATTAAGTTTCTATGGCCATGGTTAACATCTATCCAATGTCGTTCTAAGGTTTTACCAAATTATATCTCTAACACAATTTAATCAATTAAATAATAACTAAAATATTCAATCTTTACAAAAGTTCAAAAATACTCTCATTTTAGAAAAATGGTAGTTACATGTCTAAACTACTTTCTAGTAGCTTTATAATAAAATTCATCCATAACCATTTGGTTCACCCGTGTTCCAATTCCATAACCTAAAAATACACTAGGAAGCGTAAAATTAATCGGACCCACTTGTCACTTGTGTCAAAGAAAAACTAGTATCAAAGGGGTAGAATACCATCGGTATACCGTATGAATTTTCGTTTGTATGATACTTGCCAAATCAACTATGGCACATTTTGAACAATCGATCATGTATAGGGTCGTTGGGAAAAGGGTATGACAGAAAGTGGATGTTGGGCCGGATTGATGTAGTGTATAGGGACACATCGAGGTCATCCAAACCCCAGGATATTCATATAACCTCATCTCATCCCTTCTTTCATTCTTCTTGCCTTCTCTTCATTTCTATAGTCATTCCTTTTATTCATTTCTTCTCGAACTGAGCAAGGAGGGGCTCTAGGGAAGGCTTGGAGAGGAAACCACTAGGTGGAGGTATCACGTTCCAGTACCGAAATACGAAAAACGGAGGTATGACATGGCCAGCTACGCACATATAATTACACTAGTATCTTGCAATACGATTGCAACTGTAACTAGACAAGCGGGTGCATATTACAATACAAGTCATTTAGGCTTAACAATTATATACTATGTCTCAAATAGTCAAACAAGAAGCAAAAAAATAAAAAATAAATGTAAGATAAAGAAGCAAGACGTCCCCAACTCTATATCAAAATAATCATGAAGCTAGCTATACAAAATAAATAGCTAGAACGGTATCAAATATACATGATCACCTCGTCACATGCAGTCTGAATATAATACAATCATGTGATGGAAAGAGTCCCCAGAATATCAGGCTAAACTTATGTCTGGTGGCTAAGCGCCCAAAAGAATCAAAATGCTATAAGAGTGATGAAGAAGAAACCCTCTCAATCTCCTCGGCGACCATCCTCTCTGTGCGTGCCATCAATAAGAAGAAGATACGCCGGATCCTCTGGTTCTGCTACTAGATATGACCAAATTCAAAACCAGAGGGGTCAGGCCCATAATAGCAAGTACTAATAAGAAAGCACGAGTGAAAGAAATAAATTCAAAACCATCGTCGAGACAATATGGCACCCCTATATCAAACAAATTTTCGACCAACACATAATATACTGTATATACATAATAGATCACTAGTGATCGACATGACCGTGGATGAGATTTTTGTGGCCATGGATGAAACCTCAAAATGAAACCCTTTGTCCCTTTCATAATACTCATATTATTGTTTCTATATTAAATATCTATATTAAAAAGTCACATAAATATGCAAATACTATTAATTTTATAAAAAAAGTGCTACAAGTATATTTATGATAAGAAGCTAAAACATATTCAAGCAACGATAATATATCATCATGGTCGTCCAGTTAAAAAATGCTACAAGTATATTTATAATAAGAAATTGAAAACAATATTCGAGCAAAGACAATGTATCTTTATGGCCCCCAACTCGGCCCAAATGTCCCACACAACTCAAACCCACCATTTTTTTTAGTAAATGGTAGAAATAATACGCTTCCTCCTAGCTCCAACCCAAATAGATGGAACTGATGCCTCTCACCTCAACAACTTGAGGTAGACGTGATTATATATACTAGTAATGTGCACGTGGAAAAAAAAGTATTAAAAATATATAAATTTCTTATAAAAAACAAAAAATATCTCCCACCTTAATCACTTTAGTTATAATTATTTAGTTATAAATAAATCATATTAGATATTAAATACATGATTAAGTTTTTTAAATATTTAATGGAGTATTTAGGTAGTTGTTTATTTACTTTTTATTTTTAAATTTATTTAAATGGATGATGATATACATACCGCTTGGACGACTCACTTTTGAATTGTTTCAAGCTTTTTTTTTGAAGCAATTGTTTCAAGCTATATATATATATATATATATATATATATATATATATATATATATATATATATATATATATATATATATAGGAAAAAAAAATATATATATATATATATATAGGAAAATTCTACAATACATCCACTGGAAATGGATGTATCGATACATCCGAAATCTGGACCGTTGGATGTTAATCCAACGGTTCAGGTTTAATTCAGATAAAATAATACAGGAGACATCATTTAATGCTGATTTAGACTTTTGACCTGTTGGTAACTTGCTTTAGCAGGTTATTCTTCACTTTAATTTTTTCAATGAACACACTAAATTAACTCATATTTACTCTCTCAAAAGTCCATCCAATTTAATCTGAACCTTTTTTTTTGGGTTACAGGCCATGGTAGTCGTGGTGGTGCTGGTGGTGGGAAAGAGAAACGGAGATGAAGAAGGAAATAAGAAACGGTTCGGATCAGCGTCGAACGTCGTCGAGCACCCCTAGAACAACGAGGAGTACCAGCTGCTGCCGAGAAGAATCGGTCCGCTTCGCGTCGGACGTCGTCGAGGCCTCCTCGAACAAGGAGAAGTACCAGCGTGCCCGCTCTAATTTTACTGCCCATGCCATTGTCTGAAATTTTATTTTTCATTTAACAATTTAATATTTTGTTAATAAAGCTACATGTCATGGTGGTGGTGGTGAACTGAGGAAACCTGCTTCTGAGGTCGGGCGGATTATTTTTTAACTTTTCTAAAGATAATATTTTCGAGGAGAATATTTTTTTGGACAAAAAATGGCCATTCTCTTTGCTTTTAACACGGAGAATGGTACATTTAGGACGGAAGAATGGTACATTTAGGACCGAGAATACGGCGAATGGCCATTCTCTTTGCTTTTAATATGGCGAATGGACGGTGAATACGGCGAATGGACGGAGAATGACCATTCTCTTTGCTTTTAATATGGCGAATGGACGGTGAATACGGCCAATGGACGGAGAATGGCCATTCTCTTTGCTTTTAATACGGCGAATGGACGGAGAATGGTACATTTAGGACGGAGAATGGACGGAGAATACGGCGAATGGCCATTCTCTTTGCTTTTAATACGGCGAATGGACGGTGAATACGGCGAATGGACGGAGAATGGCCGTTCTCTTTGCTTTTAACACGGAGAATGGCCATTCTCTTTGCTTTTAATACGGCGAATGGACGGAGAATGGTACATTTACGGACAGGAGAATGGTACATTAAGGAAGCCGACAAAAGCTCGTTCTCTCAAATCTCTTCTTTGTGTAAATTAAATCCAAGGAGGACACAATCCCTAATTTTAGTTATTGCTTAGCAGAGTCTGCTTAGTTGTTGTAAAATTGTGGTGTTGCTTCTGTGACACTTTCATCTTTAATCTCATATTTTCTATGATATGTGTTCTGTTTGATTTTGATTTAGTAATCTTTTCGTATTTAGTTTTTTTGTTTCATCTAACAATTTAATATTTTTGTTATAAATCTACAGGGCATGGTGGTGCTGGAAGGAGAAACGGAGATGAAGAAGAAAAGAAGAAGAAGTTCCGGTTCGCGGTGGACTTCGTCGAGTTCCTCAATCAAGCGGAATTAAACCTCTTATAGAGTTCCTTAATTGGAGTTGATCACGATAACCTTTTGTAATTTTCAAACGGATAGTAGAATCTTCCTCGAGCCCTCCTCAATCAAACGGCTAGTAGAATCTTCCTCGAGCCCTCCTTAATCAAACGGCTAGTAGATTGTTTGCTAGTCTCGAAATTTATTTGTCTTTCCATCTTCCTCACTTTTTGTACTTCTCTCTTGCTATATATACAATAGTTTTCTTGTTTCATAGTACTATTATTCATTCTGAAATACATAGAATAGTTTTCTGAAATACAATAGTTTTCTTGTTCTCAAGATGTCTACTCGTGTGGGGGGAAATGTAGAAGACGTAGAAGATTGGATGCCAAATCCAAATGAAACCTTCATTCCGCGTTTGTTGCGCAAGATTGAAGAACATCTGTCGACGATTTCAGCTGATGTTGCAAAGATAAAAATTGAACAAATAAAGTTATCTCGGCGTTTGGATAAGATTGAAGAATCTCCAGCTTTGAAGGAGGCATCTTCATCTAGAGCATTTAATAATGTGAAGGTGGTTTCCGTTGAATCTTCTTCCGAAGAGGAGGACGTGGAGCTACAGTCTCGTAGTAAAGCATTGGACCGATATCTCGCATTGGACGCTATAGAAGAAGAAGAAACTGACTTTAGCAGTCCTTCTAAAAGAATGCGTAGAAATTTACATCCGGTCACACCATCCAAAAATTTAATAAGGGGTTCAACCTCGAAGCCTAGCAATTGTACTAGTGTTTCTTCGAGATATTACGACTATATTTTTGTAGATGATAGACCTGACGAGTAAGTAATATGAGTTTTGATTTAATTCCAACAGTTTTTTTCTCCTAATTTATTCGTTTCTTTTCTTAGAGAAATAATATCATCTTGCAACAAAACCTATGTGTCTCGGTGGGAGATGAAGACCTTAGCTCCTTTAACGAGAATTACCAAT
This sequence comes from Iris pallida, assembly GCA_029216955.1. NCBI lineage: Eukaryota > Viridiplantae > Streptophyta > Magnoliopsida > Asparagales > Iridaceae > Iris > Iris pallida. The sequence continues at coordinate 10,648,733 of JANAVB010008599.1, forward strand.
GGGGTATGTATAGATAGTATATTTCTTCTTAGATGCCATCTATGTTTACTTCGATTCCATCGCTGACATTTTTAATGTTTTATTCAGATTGTAAGTATTGTCTCTGCTCTTCTCACCGCGGAGGAACGGAAAAGAACCTCCAATAAAGCTAATGTATAGGTTTTTACCAATAAGGATGTCGGTGAGTGAGCATTTATTCTTCAATGCATATGCATTAACAATTTCTCGTTTGTTTGTCCTTCGTAATGTATTAATTGATGTGTATGTAGAAAGCCACGTTACCTCAATCCGTCAAAAAGGCTCATGAAGTATGGAAGAAGTTTAAATACTTTCAGGATTACATGGGATCTTTAAGCACTTGTAAAGAGGTATTAATGTATTTATGTTTAATTATTAATCCTAATTTTCTGAAAATTTACTAATTTGTTTTACCTAATTATCCTGATTCAGATATACATACCCATTCATTTGGGCGAACACTATACTCTTGCAAGAGTTGTGTTTAAAAACAGGACTGTTGAAATTTGGGACTCACTTGCATCTAAAGATGATCCGATTCAAAGCAGAACAGTTATAAAAGAAATAGTAAGCTCATATTTATCAATTTTTATGAATTGGGTACAAGAATACGCATTATACTAATACATATTGTTTTCTGGTAATTGTAGCTTTCAAATTTGGATATCTTTCTCGAAGAAGAGATTTTGAAGCTGAGAGATGCTAGGTTCAGCTTTTCTACTTTTGCAATAAAACGTCCTTCTTATGTTCCCCGCCAAGGCAATTTAGTTGATTGTGGAATTTTTTTAATTGCATTCATGAAAGACCGATGTAGTCCTGGACTACCGTTCTATCGATGTAAGTATGAAAAATATGTCGTCAAAAACTTCAACTTTTTAGAGCAATATTTTGATGTTATGTTTGTTATATGCAGTTTGATGCGGAAAAGGAAAGACGCATAGTTGCTGAATGGATTACAACTTCAGAGCACAATGAAGAGCTAAAAAGAAGTCCAATCTGGTTGAATATGGAAGACGATGATTTTTTTTCTTCTTCTTTTATATTTAATGTATGGAAAGCCCTAATGTATTATGTTCATTTGTTTTGTTGAGTTGTAATGACATTTTTGCCAAACGGCTTCAATTCTTTTTAATTAAGCAGAAAAGAGTCTTTTGCCCTTCCATCGAATGACATTTTTGCCCTTCTAATTAATTCAAAACACCCCCGAACCCTTTTATTAAAAAAAGAAAAGGAAAAAAGAAAACCGTTTCGGAGCCTCCTCTTCTTCCATACTCCACTCTGTACTCAAACCTAGGTCATTCTCCTCCAAAATCTTCAAACCTTCCTCCCCATTCGCAATATTCACACCATGTCGGCATCAGCGGCAGAATCATCACCGGCAGCATTACCAAATAGAGAAGATGCACCAGTTACAGAAAATCCAAAAGCGACAGACGGAGAACAACGGAAACCCTATTCTAAGAAAGTTGCAAAAAAGAAAAAGGAAAAAAGTTGCTAAACAAAAAGAAGTGCAAGAAGAAGTGCAAACAGAAGGTATAACTTTGATTTTATGTTCGCAAATTCTGTATATATTTCAAGGAAAATGACATTCTCCGTCATAAAACGCATTTGAATGTTAAATTCTATTCGCCGTTTAATTTGGAACGGATAATGTCATTCTCCGTCTAACTTGAAACGGAGAATGCCGTTCCCAGTGTTAAAACCCATAAGAATGGCCATTCTCCGACCTAATTTTTGGATTTTTTTTTGTTTTGCAGAAAGAAAATCTGTCAGGAATAAGGATTCAAGACTTTTCCGTTCTACCTTCAAGCCAATGCTAAATCTTATGGAGGAGGTCAATCGAGATGCTGGCCGTTTACCTGAGCCAGTTATTGGTTCCTTGAAGAATACCGGTTTCTGGAATTTTGTCGAGATTTTCTACCAAAACAGAGTCCACGTCTCCGAAATGGCCAAGGTAACGGAAGGGCTTGAGAATTTAATTGCAAGTTACACAGAAGAAGAAGATGGCGTCGGGTGCTTTGAATTGAGCACCACTGTTAAAATCGTGCCAAGCGTCAAGGATATGGCAGTCATATTCGGTCTACCGCTGAATGAAGAAAGCGTTGATGATGTTTCTTACAGAAGATTGATAAAGGAAAAACAACAGCAGCCCACACCACCAGCATCATTGAGCCTGTGCAGAGATCATTTCACAAGATTGCTGGCTAATACTAAGGGCAAACACTCAGAAGTCACGAATAAGGAAGTGAGAGACAAGTTCTTTGAATTGTTACGACGGCTTCGTGGAGGAGATAACGCTGTTAATCCAGATGATTTGGCCAAGCTAATAATCTTCCACTTGTGCCAAACAGTATTCTTCACAAAGTCTGGCGGTTCAAATTTGCCGTACAGATTCTTGGCCTTGGTAGACAGTGTGGACGTCATCAACAGTATATGCTGGCCAAGGTTAATCCTGGCATATGTAATGGATAGCATAAAGAGGAGTAGAAGCAAAACTGAACAGGGGGATTACTCAATGGCTTTCCACAAATTGGAAGGTTGCACAATATACTTCCTCTATTGGTTTGCAGAACATAGTAAATTTGTGGAAAGGAAGTTCGCCCCAATTCCTGACTTACCCAAGATTTTTCACATGGAATGGATACGATATCTCAAACTTTCTCAAGGCCGAATATCACAACAAAATGAGATCGAAGATGATATTGGAAGATCTGGTTATACCTGTTGGGGAAGAAGAAGGGCACAAAGAAGATGAGCCACCTATAGAAGAAGTTGAAAAAGAGGGAGAGGAAGAACACCAAGAAGCAGGTGGGAATAATTTTGATGAACAACGGATACCACCGCATCATGAAATGGGCGCTGTGATGGACGACTCAGCAAAGGAATTGGAGGATTTGAGAAGACATCATTCTGATATTCTTGCGCAGAATAAAGAACTGAAAGAAAAGTTGAAAGAGATGGAGGCACAAGGAGCGCAGTTACGTGCAACCAACTTTGAGAATGCCATACTCAAAGAAAAGCTGAAAGAGCTCCAGGACAGAAGAAGAGCAACAACGTGCAGTCAACGTTGTGATGGAGGGCTCTGTGCACTGAACTGGAGGATTTGAGAAGACATCATTCTGATATTCTTGCAGCAAAGTGAAGAACTCAAAGAAAAGTTAAAAGAGATTGAGGCACAAGGAGCGCAGTTACGTGCAGCCAACCTTGAGAACGAGAAACTCAAAGAAAAGCTGAAAGAGCTCGAGGCACAAGAATCACAACAACGTGCAGTCAACAGTTGTGATGGAGGGCTCTGTGCATGAACTGGAGGATTGAGAAAGCAGAATTCTGTTCTTAAATCAGATCTACATGCACAAGGTAAAATCTTTTCTATTTCAAATTTCTGATTTGTAATCTTCCAGGAGAATGACTATTCTCCGTGTACTATAACACGGAGAATAGTCATTCTCCGTGTTATTTGGAACGGATAATTGCTATTCCCTATCATTTCGATACTGGAAAGGTTATTCTCCGTGTAATTCCAAACGGAGAATTCTATTCTCCTTATTATATTACACGAGAATGTCATTCTCCGTGTTAGGTTCACATCATACATTTTATTGTTGTTTGTTTTATTTCAGTGCGAACAACCAAACAACTCAGAGAAACAAATGAAAGGCTCGTTGAGGAGAAAAGGGAGCTTCAAAATAAAGTTGAATCGTTTAATATTGAAGCCAATGAAAAGGATTGGAAAATTAAAGATCTCCTAGCCATGGTTGAAGTACTTCAGGATGAGGAGTTACAAGCAGCTGCTGAACCTGCTGCTCCAAGAGAAGTCAGAAGAAGAGGAGGAGGATCGGGGGGAAAGAGGTTAATAAAAAGCAATACAGTTGGAGAGGCTAATAAAAAGCGGAAGGTTAATGCCGCTCCGAAATCCCGGGAAGACGCCAAAATGGCTGAATTAAAGAAGAACCACGTCATACTAAGGGAATGCGATGAACTCTTACTTTGGAAACATGCGGATGAAGAGCTGAAGAAACAATACATCGACATCGTAATTCCTAGAAAGAATTCTCCAAAGTATGTATTCTGAACCCTTTTTTTCGTTCGTTTTTTCTAGACTTTTTTCACAATTATGTAATGAGAATCTATATTTATTAATTTAATGTAAACTAAATTTATGTGCAGTGATATGGTATACGAATTTTTTCCGAAAAAGGGTGAAAATGAAGTTTCAGTCCAGCTGTCGGCAGTAGACATGCAAGACATACTCAACTATGACGACATGGAGGCTGGCATACTGGACATAATAATAAGGAAGATGAGAGAAATTCAAGACAGTAAAAGGTGTGCCCCGTCTAGTTCGAAGGAGGTGCCATTGATCCAGAAAAAAAAGCCGGCGCCCCAATCACATAAGTGGTCTGCATTCATGACGGCCCACACATTGGTAAGTATTCAAACAGAAAATTCCATATTCATGTGTACACCGATGAAAAATGACAGAAAAAAATTACTTATGATATTGTGTATTGTTTTTGGGAAACAGACCGTCGTTCAACGTGTCAATGAAGAAACCGCAAAACCCGGCACCTGTGAAGACATCCAAACAGTAGTAGACTTCGTCATGGGTTTGGAGGACGACATAGAGTTGTTATTCATCCCACTTTTTAATGCAACCATCAAACACTATACTCTGCTCACATTCAACTTTATCTCCTACGACTTGGACACACTACAACTCCTTGAGGCAAACCACGTACGATACGTGCAAGGTGGATGCAGAATTAACGAAGAAAACCTTCGAGCCTATCGTCAGGAGAAAAGTTGATATGATGAGGGAGAGATGCCCGGCGAAGAAGGAGTATGAGAGCAAAGTGCTGAATTATTCTCTAAATTGCCCACAACAACGGGCACCCAACTGCCTCTTGTACACGGCGTATTATATGAATATGTTGACGACTCCTTCCTTCGAAATACCGGGAGGAAATGACAAGGAAACTCACCAGAAGATTACAAAGATGAGGTTGTCATGGGCTAAGGAGTTGCTTTCAAGCAAATATGTAAAACGAACCTAGCAATGACATTGTAAAACAACAATATAATTATGATGTAATTGGGCAAGGAACTTCTGTCTTTGATAAGCTCTGCTTTTATAATATAATAATTTTTGAATTACATTTACATTGTTAAAACCACGAAAAGTTTGAACTTTTATTTACATATGAAACAACTCGAACTCATGCGCCAAAAGGGCAGTCATTTTTATAATAAGATCTCCCAAATTCTGCCATTTATTGGCAAAATTTAACAACTCGAAATCATGCGCCAAGCTGCAGTCACTTTTATTGTCATTAATACCAATGAATCTGCCATTTATATGCCATTAATACCAATGAATTCTTCCATTTATATGCCATTTATTCCTAATGAATCTGCCCCTTCGGATTATATTCTCCGTTTTAGTTGGAACTGGAGAATGTAATTCTCCGTTTACTTGAAACGGAGAATAACTTTCCCGTTTAAATTAAATCGTTTGAGTATTCTATTCACCGTTTATGTCTGCTCTTCTGTCTTTTGTAATAAAATCCTTTTTGAGTTACATTTACATTGTGATAACCACGAAAAGTCTGACTTTTTGAGTTACATGTACATTATGAAAGTCTGAAATACTACATAAAATCCTACTATCAAGAAAAAAGTTGAATGTGAGCTGCGTGCGGGCATCGCAGAGCAATGGAACTCCTTGAGGCAAAGGTAATTCCTTGAGGCAGTGAGTTCCTTTGCCTCAGTGAGTTCCTTTGCTCGGAGGATGCACGATGAAGTGGCTTGCCTCAAGGAGTCATCCAACGGTTCCTATGCTCTGACGATGCACGATGAATACCATCTACCACACGGACAAGAACTAAAAGACGACAGAGAACAACACTCCTTGACAAATGAAGCTTTCAATTGTATTCCTTGAGGCAAATCACTTCATCGTGCATCGTCAGAGCAATGGAACTCCCTGAACAAAGGAACTCCGTGCATAGTCAGAGCAATGGAACTCCATGAACAAAGGAACTCCGTGCATCGTCAGAGCGAATCAAAGTGTGAGCGCAATAAATCCAAACCCACACTCTGTCGGAGCGCTCGTACTTTGATTCGCTCTGGCTATGCACGGAGTTCCTTTGTTCATGGAGTTCCATTGCTCTGACTATGCACGGAGTTCCTTTGTTCAGGGAGTTCCATTGCTCTGACGATGTACGATGAAGTGATTTGTCTCAAGGAATACAATTGAAAGCTTCATCTGTCAAGGAGTGTTGTTCTCTGTCGTCTTTCAGTTCGTGTTCGCGTGGTAGATGGTATTCATCGTGCATCGTCAGAGCATAGGAACCGTTGGATGACTCCTTGAGGCAAGCCACTTTATCGTGTATCCTCCGAGCAAAGGAACTTACTGAGGCAAAGGAACCCACTGCCTCAAGGAATTCCTTGAGGCAGAGCACCGTGCAAAGCCATCCTTCTTCAACAAGGTACATGTAGAAGAGATAGACTCCTGGCTGGCGCTTCGACAGAGCGTGGAACGATAATAAACTCCAAACTCATGCACATCTCAGTCTTCTGAAGGACTTCACCACCGTGCATCGTCGGACCAATAGAACACGTTGAAGAGATGAACTCCTGGCGGCAAAGGAACACCGTGCATAGTCCGAGCCAATCATCGTGCGGGCGCTTCGACAGAGCATGGAATGACAATAAATCCAAACCCAGGCACATGTCAGTCTTCTGAAGGACTTCACCACCAAAGCTTCTTCGAACGAGGAAGATCGACAACCAAGAGGAAAGAGTCCTGCCAAGGCGGGGGATCGGTAGAGTCCATCGCCACAAGAAAAGCTAAGTGAGATGAGAACAAACTCTCTCTACACTACTGGCATTTATAGGCATGGAACAACTCGGACTCATGCGCCAAAAAGGCAGCCACTTCGAATTCAATTCAATTAATTTCCATCAATACCAATGCATCTGCCCCTTCTCAATTAAAGCTAAGTAAGACTTCCAACTACGGCCATCTATATGCCATTAATACCAATGAATCTGTCCCCTTCGAATTCTGCCAACTTTGATACCCCCTACTGTATCAAAGTTTTGATACCCCATATGTATGACATGTGGGCCCTTCCTGCTTTATAAAATGTGTACACATATATATATATACATAAATTTTAATAGGGCCCACAAAACTCTTTTCTAACAAAACTCTTTTCAAAGTTTTGATACCCCGATGTATGACATGTGGTCCCCTCTTGCTTTGTAAAACGGTAATCTATATATATATACACATTAATTTTTGAGATGGCCCACATGTCATACATAGGTGCCTGTATCAAAGTTTTTTTCCTTTTAAATGGGCCCCATAATTAACTTACAAAAAAGTATAAATAAAACAAAATTTTGTTATAGTCAAGATTAGAACCAATGACCTCTTGAATACAAGTCTAGCAGTGTAACCACGACACCACAATAGCATTCTCCGTGTTTTATTAAACGGAGAATAACATTCTCCGTTTTGAATTAAACGGAGAATAGCATTCACAGTGTTAAAAACAAATTAGAATGTTCATTCTCCGTTTTAATTTAAAACGGAGAATGATATTCTCCGTTTCATTTGTAACGGAGAATTATATTCTCCGTTTTGAACTTAACGGAGAATGCCGTTCCCAGTATTAAAACGATTGAGGATACTATTCGCCGTTTAATTTGGAACGAAGAACGGTATTCGCCGTTTATTTGAAACAGAGAATAAGATTCCCAGTGTTAAAAACACATTAGAATGTTCATTCTCCGTTTTAATTTGAATCAGAGAATTCATAAGAAGTAGTGGACAAACAAAGGAGGGGTAGAGGGAAATAATTCATTGAGCAAATAGAACGGAGAATGTTATTCTCCGTTTTGAACTGCACGGAGAACATATTTTCTCCATTTTTGATGTACTACGTTTTAAAATTGGAATTTAATGTTCTCCATTTTTATCTAATTGTCTTCTCAAACTTTTGCATTGGAGAACATATTTTTTATCTATTTGTCTCGTGTGAATG
>JANAVB010008599.1:10662378-10781320 GCA_029216955.1 Iris pallida
TTATATGTGTAGTATATATATATGTAGGATGTTTATGTTGTATGTATTTGTGTGTGTGTGTGTAGAGAGTAGTGGAAGAGGATGAGAGTGGTGGTGTGGTTGTGAGTGTGTGTGGTTTGAGTGTGGTTGTGTGTGGTGGGTGTGGTTGTGAATATATATATAGGTATATGTGTATTTTGTATATATATATATATATATATATATATATTTATGTATGTATATATATGTATATGTGTGTGTATATATTATTATAGGTGTGTGTATAATGTTATATGTTGTGTGTATATATATGTATATGTGTGTGGGTGTTATGTGTATAGAGAGGGAGGAGAGGATATGATATATGGATATATATATATATATTATAGATAGATAGATAGATATAAAGTAGAGAGATATATATAGGTAATATATATATATTAAAGATAGGATAGGGGAGTGAAGTAGTAGGATAGAAGGAGGAGAGAAGTGGCAGCAGCAGCCAGCAGCATAGGCAGCAGCAGCAAGCAGCATAGGCAGCAGCAGCAGCTGCACCAGCTGCAGCATCAGCAAGCAGTAACAGTAGCAGCAGCAGGAGCTGCTCACAGCAGCTCCTCCCCCCCCCATTTCACCCCCCTTTCACACCATAAACCCCCCTAGTACCTAGGTATATATAGGTATATATGTAGGTAGATATATATGTATGTATAGATAGATAAATGGATAGTTAGATAGGAGAAGTTTAGAAAAGTTAGAATAGGAAGTAGAGAAGAAATAGAGAAGAGGGGAACTAGAGAAGTTAGGAAATTTAAGAAGAGTAGGAAGGAGGAGTAAGAAGGAGAATTAGAGAAGAAGAAGATTAGAGAAGTTGAGAGAAGAAGAAGTAGAATTAGAGAAGTTAAGAGGAGAATTAGAATGAGACTAAAAGAGGGGATTTTGGTAGAAATCGAGTTAGAGGGCGAAATTGAGCCCGGAGCATCGGATCGCGATGAAACTTGACATGGGCCTAGGGTACGTGATTTAGATTTTTGCGGGTAAGCTCCCGGGTGGAAATCGGGGTCATAGGGCGCCGGTATCGTGCCGTGTCAGTGCGTATCTCGAAATATTCGAGATTTCTGCAACGGGCCGTAAGGTGGACTAGACGTCTACTTTACTTAGGTATTATGGTAGATAACGAACCTATAGGATAGTACCCTACTACCCTAGGGAGATCGGGTCAAAATAACTAGCGTAGATAGGCTAACGGGATTATCGCCGAGGGTAGAATTTTACCCTTAAAAAGGGTAAAATAGGGATTTGGCCCACGGCCAAGATTTGAGTTTTCAAGTCCAAGATGGACTTGGATATGGGTTATATAGGTTGGTAATGAGTAGGATTAGCTGTCTAAACCTAGTCTTGGACCCGGTTGACCACGGTTGACTTTTTGGACTAAAAGTCAACTATGGGTCAACACTTTACCCAATTTAGTCTCAAATTCCTTTAGACTTGTGCAGTTGACCGAAAGTCAACTGTTAGTCACTAGTGACCTAGAGTTGACCTAGGGTTGACCACAGTTGACCATGGTTGACCAGAGTTGACCGGTTGACCAAAAAGTCAACTGTTGACTCAAATCGATCCCGATTGATTCCGTTTGACTTGCATTTGACCCAGTTTGACCCAGTTAGACCTAATATGACTTAGATTGACCCCGTACAATCTAGTTTGACCTTGTTTGACCTAGATTGACTTAGTTTGACGTGTCTTGACCTATTTTGACTCAGTATGACTTAATTTTACTTCCAAACCATTATATTGATACAGTATTCCATCTATAGGTCCTCGAGGCACTGATCTTGGACTCAGTCGACTTATCCATCATAGTACAGGCGAGTACATTATCTGATAATATTTCTGTTTTATGATATCGTCTTTGTTTCTAGTATTTAATGCAGATTATCCTTGTTCTCTTGACACATTATTCACATGGATTGATATTTGTCTGGATTCCGTCATAAGATGTTATTCCTCCTATATATGGTATACACTGGGCAAGTCTACATTGTTATTGTTCATTGTATAGATACGATTCCTGCGAAGGCTAGCTACCCTCTCAGAGAATATGTATCATGACGTGTCATGACTGGATCCACTATATTAGTCAGGGATGGGGGTGTTAGCGTAGAGATGTGATCAATACCCCACAGATATTATTGTATCATCATTGTATAGTGTTAATCATACACTCACGTATGATTAGCCAGGCCAAACATTGTATCAAGTTCTAAGCCGATCACATGTTGAAACTAATACTAAACTCACATAGATATAGTTCCAGATTCTTGTACATGATTTATACTATTTTTCTCTGTTCTTACATTCAGATTACAGTCTTGATATGCCTTACCATGATTTATGTACACATTATTTATCTCGTAGATTCTCTCTATTTACTGCTACATTTTCAATATCGTCTAACTAGAACTGTTATGGAGATTTGTGCTCGTTCCATCCTGACTGGATATGTTGACAAAATTTTACAGATAGTGGCGAGGAGGATTGTCCTACCTACTACGGTCCGGTTGACGTAGTGGGCGTAGACTTGGAGACCTTGGTTCAGCAGGGCTTAGCTCCGCCCGACGAGCCTTTATCTTAGTTTAGTTAGGTTAGACATTTTGGACTGGACCTTGTCTCCAGCTTGCTACTTGTTATTTTATTATATTCTGGGACTGTATTAGAGACTTGGACTGTATATATTCTTTGTGTTGGACTTGACAGGTTATATATATTATTTTATCGTCTTGTTGTCTTTTCATTTCAGTCTTTACTTTGTTATCTTAGAGTCGTGATTGGGTACTCATATATATATATTCATTGCTTGTCCTCCGTTCGGAGTTGACCATATTCTCGACAGGTTTTGTTATATATATAACTGTTGTCAGACTAGAAAATCTACAGCGTTCCATGCCGATTTTTCGGTGAGGGCTGGGCGTTGTCACGTACACGTGCCCTTATAGCGGGTGCGGGTCGTGACAGTACTTGCTCATTTTTCTGACAGGATACCGTTGACCACGTACTCGTGCCCCTAATCAGGGTGCGGGTCGTGACAGAAACACCGTGACCTTCATATAGATAGGGCCGGTGGGCTGAGATTAGCGCTGGGTGCAGGCGCAGGGACTGCCACCTTATGCATATGTTTAAGTTTACGGTTGGTTGGTTGAGTGAAATGATATGATTTCTTATGTAAAGTTCTAACCTTGCAGGCTAGGCGAAATGGGACATAGATGAGGACGATCACAATGTTTATGCTAAGATTATGTCCAACTATATCTGCTGCAGGGACACGGTGGTGGACAAGTTCATGATAGGTTCGGCTCGAGGCTGGACGTAACCACGTAACCACGTACTCGTGCCCCTAATCAGGGTACGGGTCGTGACAGAAACACCGTGACCTTCATATAGATTGGACGTAACCACGTACTCGTGCCCCTAATCAGGGTGGACGTAACCATGTACTCGTGCCCCTAATCAGGGTGGACGTAACCACGTACTCGTGCCCCTAATCAGGGTGCGGGTCGTGACAGAAACACCGTGACCTTCATATAGATAGGGCCGGTGGGCTGAGATTAGCGCTGGGTGCAGGCGCAGGGACTGCCACCCTTATGCATATGTTTAAGTTTACGGTTGGTTGGTTGAGTGAAATGATATGATTTCTTATGTAAAGTTCTAACCTTGCAGGCTAGGCGAAATAGGACATAGATGAGGACGATCACAATGTTTATGTTAAGATTATGTCCAACTGTATCTGCCGCAGGGACACGGTGGTGGACAAGTTCATGATAGGTTCGGCTCGAGGCTGGACGTAACCACGTAACCACGTACTCGTGCCCCTAATCAGGGTGCGGGTCGTGACAGAAACACCGTAACCTTCATATAGATAGGGCGTAACCACGTACTCGTGCCCCTAATCAGGGTGGACGTAACCACGTACTCGTGCCCCTAATCAGGGTGCGGGTCGTGACAGAAATACCGTGACCTTCATATAGATAGGGCCGGTGGGCTGAGATTAGCGCTGGGTGCAGGCGCAGAGACTGCCACCCTTATGCATATGTTTAAGTTTACGGTTGGTTGGTTGAGTGAAATGATATGATTTCTTATGTAAAGTTCTAACCTTGCAGGCTAGGCAAAATGGGACATAGATGAGCACGATCACAATGTTTATGTTAAGATTATGTCCAACTGTATCTGTCGCAGGGACACGGTGGTGGACAAGTTCATGATAGGTTCGGCTCGAGGCTGGACGTAACCACGTAACCACGTACTCGTGCCCCTAATCAGGGTGCGGGTCGTGACAGAAACACCGTGACCTTCATATAGATAGGGCGTAACCACGTACTCGTGTCCCTAATCAGGGTGGACGTAACCACGTACTCGTGCCCCTAATCAGGGTGCGGGTCATGACAGAAACACCGTGACCTTCATATAGATAGGGCCGGTGGGCTGAGATTAGCGCTGGGTGCAGGCGCAGGGCCTGCCACCCTTATGTATATGTTTAAGTTTACGGTTGGTTGGTTGAGTGAAATGATATGATTTCTTATGTAAAGTTCTAACCTTGCAGGCTAGGCAAAATGGGACATAGATGAGCACGATCACAATATTTATGTTAAGATTATGTCTAACTGTATCTGCCGCAGGGACACGGTGGTGGACAAGTTCAGGATATGTTCGGCTCGAGGCGGGGCTCGGCTTGGACTTTCAGATGCATGGAGTCCTTAGCGTTCAAGAGGAGCTACCGCATTGGCGTTCGGACTTGCGAGATGTTCAGCCGAAGACTACTTGTTGGCTATAAAGAGGCATAATATATGGAACAATGTACTCCTTTGTGAGCTAGAGAGATCATGAGCGTTGTAGCCAATTGGCATGATGAGTTGGGCTATTCAGAGCCATTGTAACGTTTTCCTTCCGCTGCTTATGTTATTAATTTGAGCTATAAACACTATTGTGAATCTGTTATCTTGCCTTGCACGAGCACAACTCCAGGCTCGTACGGCATCACGCCCCAGCGATGACGATGATTCGGGTGAAAACTTGATAATGATGAAGACGGTAACTCGGTCGACAAACGTAAGTATCGAGGTATGATCGAAATTTTTTTACAGTAGCATTAATATTAAATCTACATTGGCTTTTCTGTTAATTTAAAATTTACAATATAATTAAAACTAATATTACAAAAATGCTATTTGCTGCCAAAAAATTTGGGTGATACCATCTTCCATTATGTGGCATATGACATGGTTGCTAACATGACAGCTGACATGGCAAAATTTAACAATAAAATTAATATTAAAATGAACATTAATAGTAAATAAATAATTTAATATTAAATTAACATTGATTAATATTAATATTAATATTAACATTAACATTAGCATTAGAATTAACATTAATATTAATATTGACATTAACATTAACATTAAAAAAAATTGGGTAATTAATTTTTGGGGTTAAAATTTGCCATGTCAGCTGTTATGTCATCTGCCATGTCAGATGCCACATAATGGGAGATGGCATCACCCAAATATGTTGGGAGCCCAAACGACTAATTGCTAATATTAATACAGTGGCATTACCGTTATTTCCCAATAGATTCGTGACTTGTTCGGTCACACCCCTCCACGAGCGGGTTACATACACCCGCGTAAACGAGGGTTAAATAGCCTTTTCCAAAGAAGAGAACCCATCCGACTAGAAAGAAACAAAGGAAAGAAGAAGAAGAACAGTCGCAATGGAGAGGAGCAAGATCAACTGCAGCGGATGGGCCGTCATCCCTACCGAGATTCTCTCGATGATACTGGTACTGTCGGGGATGCCGGCGGACGAGGTAATGTGCAATGTGGCCCCAGTTTGCCGTTCGTGGTGGAAGGCGCTCAACGGTCCCTTAGACTATTGGTCCAACGTCGACTTGGTACAGTGGTGCCGGAGGACCCAGCAAACCGCTGAGATTAGTTTGACCGTAATGAAGCTCGTGGCTCGCAGTGAGGGACATCTAGGGTCCCTCTCCGCGTACAAGCTCGACGAAGCAGCCTTCTCTTTTGCATGTTTAAGGCCAGTGCAAAATTTTATTTGGTCTTATTCTAATACTTTATTTTTTCTATTACAAAATTTTACGTATACTTTTGTTAATTTCTATTGATGTTTTCCTATTTTTATAATACAGTGGGAAATTTCTAAGGGTTCTGCACATTCCGAAGTGCGACGTGAGTGATAAAACTTTCGTGAGACACTTGGAGTTTCTCCCTGTGCTAGAAGAACTCGACATTAGCTACTGACTCTACATCACGTCGACTGGAATAATTTCCGCCGAAAATTATTGCTGCCGTCTGGTCAAGCTGAGTAGGGACATGCCCCCTCCATTTTACATGCTCAGGAACAGATTCGTGAAGAACACGAAAAACGAGACGGAGGGAAAGGCCGTGGCTGATTCAATGCCGCATCTCGAGTACCTACATATGGGATTCGGCATGTTCAATGGAGACACGCTGCGATCTATCATATGCAACTGCAAGGGTCTTCGCCTGCTCGACATACGTGGGGTGCTTCAACGTGATCTTCGACGACGAACTCTGGAAAATTTGTTATTCAATTCAGACGTTTAAAAAACCCTTTGATAATGTAATCCCAGTACCAGGAGAACCTGTGTACGAGTGGTATAAGGATTTAGATACGATCTATCATTCCTGGGGTGAATGGTGAAAACATTAGCATGCATGCATGCATGCATTTCTTTATAATATATTTTTCACTAGTCTACATACAAGATATTTTTTATGAGTTCGATTCTCCATTTTGAGCAAATTTTACTTTTGTCAATACTAATTTTTAACATGATTATTTTTTATAAATAAAATGGATTGTGATATAATGACGCCTAAGACGGCTCACTTCTGAGATTTCGATATTTTCCAACACAGATTTTATCATTAATACAACATCTCAGTGTAATCATATCCAAGAGATTTCGCCATTTTTCAACACAGATTTTACCTTATTCAAAATGAATTCTCCGTCCTATATGGACCATTCTCCGTCCTACATGTATCATTCTCCATCCAACATTTCGCATTCTCCGTCCTAATGTACCATTCGCCGTCCTAAATGTACAATTCTCCGTCCTAAATGTACCATTCTCCGTGTTAGAGGAACGGAGAATGGCCATTAACAGCCAAACAGCCAAACTAATTCATAGCCTTCAAAACCAATTTATATAGATTCAAAACAAAACTAAACAGCCAAACTATTTAAAATTCACAACCCTACAGAACAGTCCTAAATGTACCATTCTCCGTCCTATATGGACCATTCTCCATCCTACATCTATCATTCTCCGTCCTACATTTACCATTCTCCGTCCTAATGTACCATTCGCCGTCCTAAATGTACAATTCTCCGTCCTAAATTTACCATTCTCCGTGTTAGAGGAACGGAGAATGACCATTAACAGCCAAACAGCCAAACTAATTCATCTTCACGAGCCTTCAAAACCAATTTATATAGATTCAAAACAAAACTAAACAGCCAAACTATTTAAAATTCACAACCCTACAGAACATTCCTAAATGTACCATTCTCCGTCCTAAATGTACCATTCGACGTCCTAAATGTACAATTCTCCGTCCTACCTCCGTCCTAAATGTACCATTCTCCGTGTTAGAGGAACGGAGAATGGCCATTAACAGTCCCAAAAATTGTTCCATACTAAGTTAAAAGCATATAATAGCACCCAAAAAATGTTAACAATAGAAAAATTTTACAGAACCCAAACACCAGACTCGAACCTAGGCCTTCCATGTAAAAGCCAAACAGCACAACCAACTAAGCCAGGAATAAGACATCAATAATGCTAAGTCTACTACCAAATGCTTGCTTACAACACTCTTACAACCTTCACCCATTGATGACATGTGGGCCATGACCCACATGTCAGCAATGGGTGAAGGTTGTAAGAGTGTTGTAAGCATTTGGTTGTAACTTTAACATTATATCCCAACTTCCAATAAGGAATAAGAAGAGTCGGTTAGGAACGTGTATAAATATACATAGGGGTCCCCATTCATCTGAGTAGGTTGCACATTTAACATGGCTCCAAAAAGATCATCTAGTTGGGAACCATTGCCAGAGCCTTCTTCCAGTCGTCGCCGAGCCTCTTCGCATGGAGCACCCTCTGCGCCGCCTCCGGCCCATGACTGGCTGGCAGCGGCTGAGAACTTTCTGACCTCCTGCGGGTTGTCACTGGAGGTCATCGCTCGACCTCTTCATCCGGCGCCAAACTTTGACCTGTTGCCGATCACTCCGGAGGAACGAGATTCTCTGGAGAAGAGGGAAGCGTTTCGCCGCCTGTGCCATAGGGCGGGTGTGCGCACCCTGCAGGACTTTGCGGAGATCCTCCGGGAGGCCAGTGAGGGCTAGACCCTTTTTTTTTTCCGTTTTTTACAGTTTTTTGTCCTCCTCTTGTATACTTCTCTGGAGAATGTTCCGACGACGAAGTTGGGATTTAATGAAATATAATATTTTGTTAACTCAATTTGGTTTCGGCTACAATCAAACTTTTACAACCTTCTTACAACTTACACCCATTTGCTAACTATAGCATTGCTCTTTATAATTAACAAATCTTGTTGCGTCAAATCAATATATCAGTGACGATATCCCCATCAATGACTTGTTACGTCATAGAATTGATTATGTTGCCAGCGTCAATCTTGCCGTCAAATCCATCATAAATATGATTACAAAGTAAAATAGAGGACAACATTGAGTGTTTCAATTTTACTCTTTTCAAGTACATAGTCTTCTTATTTTCAAAAATTTAATCAAATATTCGTAAAATGGAAATATTGAGTCTTAAACTTCACATTCTTAAATATGTTGTCAAATTTTTTTAAATAAATATGTTTCCACCATGTTTTTTCTGCCAAATTTTTCAATAATTTATACGGAACACGTGGATATATACTAGTAATAATAGTAATAAATTTAATTTTGGAAATTTTTTTTTTAAATTAAGGTCTCAAAATCCCAAAGGTTTATGTAGTGATTTCACATGGATATATACTAGTAATAATAGTAATAAATTTAATTTTGGAAAGTAGTTTTTTAAATTTAATAGTGATAAATTCGACCGTCTTATACTAGTAATAATAGTAATAAATTTAATTTAAGACTCAAAACTATTCTAATTTTTTCCACTTTCCAAGGTCATATAAGACGGTCGAATTTTCCCTCTTCTTCTCTCAAACCCTCTTCCTTCTCCCAAACCCTCTCCCAAACCCTCTTCTAATCAAAATACCGCCGAAGAAACAACGACCATCGCCGAAGGGAAAGGATCCACGAAGGGATGCGATACAGGCCCGAAGGGCAGAACTTGCAAGGGCGGCGAAAACCAAGATTATGGTCGCTAGGGCAGAGGCCGAAAGGGCAGCGGCGGAAGCAGCAACAATGAAAGCGGAGGCGGCGGCCAAGCCACGTGCAAAAAAGGCTAAAAACACTCATTGCTCGACAGACCAGAAAATCTATCTTCGATACAGAGTCGTCGGAAGACTCAACTTATGAAGATCGAAGGCGTACTCAAGCGAAGGCTAAGGTGGCAACGGATACAGAGTCATCAGCGTACTCTGTGGATTTTGAATCCTCATCAGAAGAGGAAAATGAAGAGGAAGAGCAATCATCAAATAAGTCCCAGGCTGGAGAGGAGGTAAAAAAATTTAAAGACTCTAAAACTAAGAAGATATACATTAAATATTTCAAGAAAAAGGCTTTTATGCCTGAAAGATCAATTAAGATGGATGATGTCGAAGACGAAGCTTTCCTGGATATATTGAAATTCTATCAATTGGAGAAACTGAACAAATCCTGTCTTGAGAAAATCTCCCAAACAATAGTAAGAGAATTTTACTCAAATCTTTCGGCTGAAATTAAAGAAAAAGAAGAGGATCAACCACTGGTATTTCTGAGAGGGAAACTGATTAGGGTAAATGCTGCTGTCATCAACGAATTTTATGGATTTGATCCAGTTCCTGAGTTTGATATGAAAGATATTGATAATGTTTCCATGACAGATGCAATTCATGAGATTACAGGTGTTTCAATGGGTGCCAAGACCCCTCAAAATGTATACAAAGATCAATTAAAAACTTTGTATAAATTGTTGCATGCCTACGTATCTCAAACACTCAACCCTACTGGACATGAGTTTTCCATCCATCCCGAGAGAGTAAAATTTTTTATTATATGGGAAAGAAAAAAGGATGGATATAGGTTCCTACATGTTCAGTAGAATGATGCATCTCGTGGGAAAACCAACTGCAAGGACAGCTCTCCCTTTCGGAGGATTTGTATGCTCGATGGCTAATAAACATTCTGTCCCAAGCTTAGCAGGGGATGTTTATATTAAAAACAAAGGCCCCATGAGAAAACTAACCTTCACTCGAATGTTTGGAAAATGGGCAGCAGCTGCAAGCAAACCATCAACATCTGGAAAACCATCAACTTATGGAATCAAAAATACTAAGGACAGGATTGATGATCTATACAATTTTGTTGCTGCAAACTTTGAGAATGTCTTCAAAGAGATGAAGACTATATCCGACAACCAGAAATTGATTCTGGATAAGATTATCCAGATAGAGGTTGAATTTGCTAACCAAGAATAAGATTTTCCTTCCCTCGTGAAGAAGGTAAATGGGGCTAGCCCAAAATCTTATGTAAAAATACACACTGTGCACATTGACACTTTAATGCTAGCCATCACTTTGATACTTCTATTTATGTTTCTGGATGTCATTTCTACCTATAAAGTGAGTCAATACTGACTATAATTTTTCTTCATCCGTCCCTCAAGGTGTAGGTGAATGATATTTTGAGAAAGAAGAAGAAGTAGGAAAAAAAAAGAAACAAGAAGAAGATGGAGACGGCTATGAAGATTCATCTTTTGAGTTTTGAATGTCTCTTATTTTAATGTGGAAGTAATATTTGACTTGTAATATTGTTCTGAATATTTGTTGGTCATGGCGGACAAACTAAATTTTGTGTTTGAAATATTATAAGACTAAACTTTTCGTTTGTACTCAGTGCATAGTTCGTAATTTGTTTTGAAAATGCAATATGGTCTTGAATTTAGAGTAGGTCTGATATTTATTTGGATTATTGTATTGTGAATTATGCAGGTTCTATATTGAATTACTAACGTGGATTGGGCAGATTACTGTAACGTGAATTATGCAGTTTATTGGACTTGGAATGAAGTATACTTAATTTGATTATGATTTTTTGGTTGAAGCGTTTATTTGGTTGGCAGTTGGCCTTCATAGATGATATTGATATTTTGGTGTATTCCTTTGATTTGCAGATGCCCATCACAGATTTCGTGAGTCCTGGGTGCATTGCTAGGGTTTACAGGTGGCCTCATTACGGATGCATTTCTGGGATCACTGAAACTTTATTTGATTGTAATGTGTTTTGCTTTCTGTAAAAAATCATTACATCGATGCCATCAGTATGAATTCGATGCCAGTGCCTGTTCATCCCTTGTTATTGCTGAAGCAAAATTGTAATCCTGCGTTCATCCCTTGTTATTGCGGAAACATAATTGTAATCCTGCATGTTCATCCTTTGTTATTGCCATCAGTACATCGATGCCATCAGTATGAAGTCGATGCCAGTGTAAGGCATAATGTAATGTAAGAAAAATTCTCTTTGATATTGGTTAATTATATTCAAACATTCGCAAGAAATTTTGTTCAGCCATACAGTGGAAGCCTGATAAAATGATATTCGGATTATCTTGAAAATGATTTAATATAAAATGAATGTACTATGGTAAATGATATTAAAAATACTGTAAATATTTGGTGAAAAAAATATGAGATACTTGAACATTTCCAGTCCTAAATGTACCATACTTTGTTAAAAGCACAGAGAGTGTCCGTTCTCCGTTTTCAAAGAACGGAGAATGGCCATTCTCCATGTTAAAGTAACGGAGAATGGCCATTCTCCTTGAGCATGGCCATTCTCCGTGTTAAAAACAAAGAGAACAGCCATCCTCCGTCCATTCGCCATGTGGAAAGCAAAGAGAATGGCCATTCTCCGTCCATTCGCCGTGTTAAAAGCAAAGAGAATGGCCATTCTCCGTCCATTCGTCGTGTTAAAAGCAAAGAGAATGGCCATTCTTCGTGTTAAAAGCAAAGAGAATGGCCATTCACCGTCCAAATAAAATATTCTCTTCGAAAATATTATCATTAGAAAAGTAAAAAAAATTTCGTCCGATCAATACAGATTTTTTTTTTAAAATATGTGACAAGATGATCCGCCCGACCTCAGAAGCAGGTTTCCTCAGTTCACCACCACCACCGTGACATGTAGCTTTATTAACAAAATATTAAATTATTAGATGAAAAATAAGATTTCTGACAATGGCATGGACAGTAAAATTAGAGCGGCGCCGCTAGTACTTCTTGTTCGAGGAGGTTTCGACTATGTCCGACGCGAAGCGAACCGATTCTTCACGGCGCAGCTGGTACTCCTCGTTGTTCTAGGAGGGCTCGACGACGTTCGACGCGATCCAGACCGATTCTTATTTCCATCTTCATCTCTGTTTCTCTTTCCACCACAACCACCAACACCACCACCACGACGGCCTGTAACCAAAAAAAAAATACGAAATATTAAATTGGATGGACTTTTGAGAGAGTAAATATGAGTTAATTTAGGATGTTCATTGAAAAAATTAAAGTGAAGAATGACCTGCTAAAGCAAGTTACCAACAGGTCAAAAGTCTAAATCAGCATTAAATGATGTTTCAATACTATTATTCAATCCGAACCATTGGATCAACATCCAACGGTCCAGATTTCGGATGTATCGATACATCCATTTCCAGCGGATGTATTGTAGAACGACCCATATATATATATATATATATATATATATATATATATATATATATATATATATATATATATATATATATATATATATATGATTTACTTAATTTTATAAATCTTTTCATATCATATATTATATATTTAGTTTCTAAGCTATATTTAACATTATTTAATTTTTATCAAAGGCATAAGATAATTACATATTATACTTTTGGAAAAGTTTACAATTTAACTTAATTTAGAATCAATATTTAGTTTAATTTGTAAATAAATTGTTTATGTTTATGTTTGAATTTATTAACATAGTTATTGTATGAATATACAATTAAGAAGTGAGTATAGAGGGGTCTACTATCTATTGATTCTATGTGATTTAAAATCCAATTATGCTGTTCCAAAAAATTTGGGTGGTGTCATATCCATTGTGTGACATCTAACATGACAGCTAACCATGGCAACCTTTAAACAAAAAAATTAATTATCCAATTTTTTTAATGTTAATGTTAATATTAGTTTTATACTAAGTTAATCTTAATTTAAAGTTATTAATTTTAGTGTTAATATCATTTTAATGTTAATATTAAATTTTGTCATGTCAGTTTTCATGAGATGTTATCATCAAAAACTTTTTGGTGAAAAATAGCATTTTTTTTTGGGCTAAATTGTAATTTGATGCCTTCAACTATCACTGTTTTTTTAAATTTGATACCCTCAACTTTTATAAGTACTAACTTAATACCCTATCTCAACTTATATTTCTAACTTGATACCCAATTCTTTGTTTATTCCTAAACTACACTCCCCCAACTGTTACAAACGCCATCCCCCCTCCGGCGACCACCCCTACCCGCCTCCGGCCCCGACGACACCCCCCCTCCCCACCCGCCCTCGGTCCCGACGACCCACCCTACCTGCCCTCGAGCTCGGGCTCCCGCTCGCGTGCACCCCAGCGCGTTGCCCCGAGCGCCGTCGCGCGCTGCTTCGAGCGCCGTCGTGCGCTACCCAGTGTGCCACCCAGCGCGCCGCCGCGCGCTATCGAGCGCGTCGCAACGCGCTGCCCAGCGCGCCCCCGTGCACTGCCCAGCGCGCCTCCGCGCACTGTCCATCGCGCCCCCATGCCGCGCTCTGTCATGTACCCGCTCATGTGCGCCGTAGCGCTCTGCCCCGCACCCGTTCGCGCGCTGCTCAGCTCGCCGCGCCCTTGAGCGTCCCCGCGTCCGTCGTCCTCTCGCACGCGTCCGCCCGCTGCGTGAAAGATGATGGTATCAAGTTAAAAAACTGTGATAGTTGAGGGTATCAAGTCGCAATTTAAAAACCACGCGGTGAACACTGTTCCCTCATCTCTATCTTCTCCAGCAGTTTTGCAGGTCTCCGGTAGCGGGGTAGTGGCTCACAGGTGAGGGAGGAGCGGTCTCGGCCAAGGCTGGCGATAACGCTTGCCAGCGAGGCCGTGGGGGCCTGCAGTCTGCGTCGTACGGCAGGCAGGTCGAGTCGGAGCGGAGGGCACACTGCATCATCGGATCTTGCGTAGGGAGCTAGTTCTCGTACGTCTCCTCGGCGTCGTGGCCATGGCGTGGAGGATAAAGGTGGTTTCGGCAATGTTTCCGGAGCGGGTGGTCGAGGTCCATGGGAGGGGTTGGCTTCTTCTCGTCTCGGTTGTGCGCGGCGACGGACGATGTCCAGGGTCTGGCGTGAGGGAGAGCCGGTCACGGCGCTGAGGGAAAGAGAGCCTGGTGGGGGTCTGCGAGAAAGGAGATCCGTGGGCTCTGGTTTGTTGGCAAAGTCGCACTGCGCGAAGCCGATTGGTCTGGGCGGGAACGATCGATCGAGGGGTTCGGTCAAGCCATGAAGGATGGCGAGCGCACGGAGAGAAACCGAGGTGGTCGTCCTGTTATGACGATGCTGGCTACGTGGAGACCTGGCGAGGAGGTCGCGGGTGTTCGGGGAATCGGTTGGGTTCTCGGCTGCCATTGGAGGGGGTGAGGTCGAAGTCTTGGAAAATTCTCTCTCTTATATCTGCATTACTAATACTATTAAAATATATTTTTCTTATTTTTTGTATTTTTTTGAGATGTTTAGCGATACGTACGAAATTTAGTGCATGTTATATTGCATGTCTGTAGGGTCCACTGTTCCCAATTCTTACCAAATTAAGGGAAGGAATAATACGTCCCGTGGCTCGATCCATTGATCTTTCGTCACCCAGCCGGAATCTTATACCTCTCCTCCGTAACCACAAGAGCCACTCAATTTTTTTTGTTTTTTTTTTTTTGTTATTAGAACGAGGAAAAGCTATCATAATAGTTAATTATGTTTTGCTTAAATATTTTACACTTAATTATCTAGTTGCCTTATTAAATTTAATAAACAATGTTAATTAGTAAAGTTAGGTAAGGACTTCAGCAAAAAAGAAAAAAAAAGTTAGATAAAGTCATATTTAAAAGAAAAAATTTAGGACGAAGCCAACTTTTCTGAGGGCCTGTTTTGTAATTGTGATTACATCGATTTTAGGGTATTTTTATGAAAATCGTTGCTTGTTAATTTTTTTGAGACACTGATTTTTGATCGACTCAAAATCTCCCCAAATTTGGTGTAATATAATTTTGGGTGGTTTTATAAACACCCCAAATCGGTATATTTTGAGAGTTTTTATTATTTTATTCAATTTATATCCTCATCGAAAATATATAATTATAACTACTAATACCGTATTATATTTTTATTCTCCATCTATGTTTCTCTTCTACTTCTTCCAAACTATGGCTACTTTTCCAGATAAGTTTTTACTTTTTAAAATCTTTCTCTCATACTTTCAACCAGACTAGACGTTTCTATTATTTCACGTGTTTATATTATTTTAATCAAATATGGACTTCTACCTCCTGATCGAGATGTAGACTGGATGGCAATTCCCATGCTCGGGACCGATTTGTTTATATATATATATATATATATATATATATATATATATATATATATATATAATTTTATTTACGTAAAAACAACTTTTAGATATGCTCGTTAATGAATTACCAAGCATGTGTTGGACTGGTTTAAAAACCACTACTTAAAATCACCCAAAATCAGGCCTCTCATAACTGCTCATAACCGTCACTCTAAAAATACCTCGTAACTGATACCCCCACAAATTGCCAAGGAATAATTTTAATTAGTAAGTTAGGCGAGAGCATATCTAGAATAAAAAAATTTCCCCAACTTTCCTTATTATATAATAGTGTAGACGATGCTGTAGAAACGGCTCAAAAATGATCGGTTTCGAATGTATATCCTCCAGTAGTTAATATAAAAAAATTTGTATATCCTCCATTAGTTAATATAAAAAATAATTTTCAAACTACAAAGTATATATCTATCATGTATTTAAGGAAAAAATAAAAATTCTAAAATCCTTCTGACTACTTAAATATATAACAAATTATAAAAAAAAATTAATATTTGAATTATATTTAAACTAGTATTATCTAACTAAACACGTATCAAAATTCTAAAAATATACCTATAACAAATTCTAATTAAAAATATTCTAATCGAATTTAAAACATTTTATTATAATTTAAATTAGCTAATTTTTTATAATAGTGCGAAATAATTACATGCAATGTACATGAACGTGGCTAGTACTAGTAAATTTATGTGAGTTACACCGTAAAATAAACTCTCTCTTTTTCTTATGATATTATTAAAGAATACTTTAAATATGTAAATATATTTAAATTAAGATTTGTTATATGTTTATATTTTATATAATTAAAATTTATTATATATTGGACTATATTTTGATTATGATTTGTTATGGTTATCTCTAATATTATAATGCAGATTGAAAACGACTCAAAGCCGAGCCGTCCAAGTCGTATGCATATATTAAAATTTAAATAAATTTAAAATAATAATAATAATAATAATAATATACTAAACAATTAGATAAATACTCCATTAATTATTTAAAAAATTTAATTAAACATTTAACTATCTAATATGATTTATTTATAATTAAATAATTCTAACTCAAGAGGTTAAAGTGGAAGGCATTTTGCTTGGTTGTTTGAGTTAAATTCCTAAGCATCATAGCTTTTATATTAATTCATATTTAATTTTTTTCAATATTTTTTTTGCACGTGTAATGCACAATGCACGTGCACATTACTAGTTTGAATAAGAGAGTATTTTCGGTATTGCATAAGAAAAAAAGTTTTAGAATTGTAACTTCCATGATTTTTATTATTAATTAATGTAGGTTTTACAAACCATTTAGATGGTTCAATTTTTAACCATTTCCATGCCTCATTATATATATACTAGCCGCGTTTAGAGGTGAGCATTATTCGATTTTGGACCGAAAACTGAACCGAATAAGAGATTCGGTTTTAAAAAAATTCCATTTGATTTCGGTTTTCAAAAATACTAAAAATTCCTTAATCGGTCTCCGTTTCGATTTTATGTTTTGGTCCAAAACCGAATAAGAATTATACAATTACGTAAATTGTAACGCACAGTCCCAAAATACGTAGGACTATGAATGTGTATACAAGCCAGCTACGTATCGAGTGGAGATATACTAATGTTTATAACATCTATCGATATATCAATCCACTGAAGATAAACTCTTGTAAAATCCAAGTATACTAATGTTTGCCATACATTAATATACCTAATCCTACAAGTAATAAGAATAGACAGCAGGGCCGGCCCTGGCCCAGGGCGGCCAGGGCGACCGCGCAGGGCCTCCGGATCATGAGGGGTCCAATTTTTTTTTTTTTTAAGATAAATATGTCAATAATTTTATTTCTCAAAATAGAACTAGTATATACCATGGCCCCTTTTAGACATAGATTTATTGTGGTGTTGTGGTTAGTACTTTAGACTTTTTACTAAAGGACATAAGTTCAATCCTTGGTTGTAGCTATTTTTTAAAGCTATTTTTTAATATTTTCCTTTCCTTTGCTTCCATGGGAATGCACACAAAGAAAGAAAGAAAGGGGATTTTTTTTTACAATCAATGCTTAGGGACATTAGGTTTTCATCATTACAGTATAAAGAGAAAAAAATATGAAAAAAATATAATGGATAAACTTTTTCCATCTGTAGTTGTTAGAATAAAAGGACATCGCAGGGCCACCAGACTCTCACCTTCCGACCTTTATGTCGCCTTATGAGAGGTGGTTTTCACAAAACCTTAAATTTTGCTTGCCAAAGTGAATATGATAAAATTAACTTATCATATATTAGCCATGTTTTTAGATATTAAGTCAAAAACCCCAACTTTAGTTAGCAGCAGTTTCTGAATGAAAGCACAGTGCAGGGAAACAAAAACAGAAGATTCCCGCTACTGGATTCTCTACTTGAGATAATAGTAGCAATTAAAGAAGCAATGTACTAAAGGTCCTAAGTTCAATCCTTGGTTGTAGCTATTTTTTTAAAAGTTATTTTAATATTTTTTACATTATGTATGGGACATTATTTTGAAATTTCGTCCTGGGCCCTTATGAGCTTAGGATCGGTCCTGATAGGCACTATGCAATAAAGTGGACCAGCCTAATGCAATTATTTTGAACAAGCTTATGAAGAAAAATAAAGCTAGCAAAACTAGGATATATCAGCAGAATAAAGTCATGGAAAACAAGTGTAATACCGGAGGAATATAACGAAGATTTCAACCAATATATATATGAAATCTTGAAGATGCAATCACCAACTACCCTTCTATTCTAGCAGCTCAGCAAAAACCTAGAGAGATCACTAGGTCCTCAGTGGACATATTAAGATACACAATTTACATGTCACTAAATATGTCACGTCCCAGTACCGAAATACTGAGACGGACTAGGCCAGCTACTCCATATGAGGTATATAAACGTCATACGGCGATCGTGGCTGTCAAGAGACTAGGGGGTGCATGCTACAATCAAGTCTCCTATGGTCTCACAGAGCATCTAGGTCTCAATCAATCAAAACAAGAAGCAGTAAATAATGATCATATAAAACAAAGCAGTAAGACGTTCCTGACGCTTCATCAAAATGATTCATGAGCCTAGCTATACAAAATGATAAGCTAGTACTGAGAGTCAATAGTACATAATGTAGGAACGATATAGTAAAGCGTAATACTCTAGAGGGGGGGGTGAATAGAGTTGGCAGCGGAATAATGCTAATTAAAAAAGTTAGCAACACAATCACAGTATATAATCACAAATGAAAATAAAGTAAAGGCAGAGTTCAGAAAGCAAACGCAAAGACAGCGATGTATACTGGTATCCCTCTGTTGAGGACTAATCCAGTCGGTAGAACTCTTGCTACCAGTTTGAATCCACTATAGGAAAAACCGCAAGTTTTCTTACGAAGTCCTTGCAACTTCTACAACGCGAGCTTTGATACGAAGAACTCGTCCAACTTCAAATGTGAAGAGGTATTCTTCAATCAAGCCTTCTGATTACAATCTCTCAAAAACTTCTAGACCGTACCGCACTGGCAAATCGACTAGAGGATTGTAACTGGCTTGGGATCTAAAAATGAAAGCTCTAGAAAACTCTTTGGAAGGCAGAAAGCTTTTTAGATAGAGAGAAGATTGAAAGTGAATGAGTGAATTGAAATGATCGAAATACTTCTCTATTTATAGGATTTCCAAAGGGAGAACTCTGTCAGAATTCGGGCAGAATTCGGGCAGAACTCGATGAGCAAATCTCGGTCAAATCCGCAACTGCAGGAGGACCAAGTTCCAGAGAATTCAAAATCAAAACGGCCACCAACCGAACTCTGGCCGAACTCTGGCCGAACTCTGGCCGAACTCTGTCAGGGTTAGGTTAGGGTTTTTAAAATAGGTTTTGGTGATTTTTGAAAACCTTTTTGAAAACCTTTTTGTAAACAATTTGATAGGTCATTTTAAAAACATTTTTGGGAATAGCCTATTTGCCAGTACGACTCGGTGTACAATGTATTCCTAGACTCAAATAAAAAGAAAATTACATTGCATAGGAAATACAGACTCAAGTAGGCAAACAGATCTTCAGTCTTGAACGAAGTGAATATCCAATCTTGCTAATGTCCAAGGAGCTGAGATGTCCCAACAAGCTTCGTATATCCAGACAGAGTTTTGATCAATTATTAAAATCAGGTTGACCATATGACCAATGGGCCAACAATCTCCCCCATTTTGATAATTGACAAACTATGAATGATATAACATGAAGCTAGTTCAAGCGTGTTCAAAAAATATCAAAAAGTACAAATTGTTCATAACCTGTATATAACTCAAAAAAAAAATGTTAGATCATTTTAATTTTCTCCCCCTTTGTCACTTAGCAAAATAATTGCACAAGAGAAGGCTCCCCTGCATTAAATGCAGAAGACTCCCCCGCAATGAATGCATAAGTAACAAATAGCGAGAAAATAAAAGAAATAAGAATTTAGAGATTATTATCACAGGCATGTAAAGTTGCTACAAATTATCATCACAGGCATGTATTGCTTCAAAACATAAAAGAAATCTCAGGCATGCTATTTCACAGGCAGTTTGTAATGAAGAAGCAGTAAAAAGAGATAGTGCTAAACAAAATGCTGAAATAAACTGAGATGTCATAAATGAAACATCAAAAACATGTCCATGAAGATAAAAGAAATACTGATAGCAAACTATAAAGTACTAATAAAAAAATAAATGATAAAAACTTGGAATGTCGGAGCATTTCCAAGTATACAGTAGAATGTCACTAGTAATCAGATCAGATCTCATCATCACTATCCTCATCAATATCATCAGCAGCACGGCCAGCATGACCGGAAGTACCAGCACCAGAAGTACCAGCGCCAGTAGGATGAGTAGGGGCGCCAGCATAGAACTCGCCAACATAATCTCGAGGAGCACGATACCAATCATAGGCGTTACCGGGCTGGAAGTAGGCATGGACAGCCTCATCCTCACAGCGGTAACCCGAAAAAGCTGGATCTCGAGGAATGGAAGCGGCAGAGTGACCAGTCTGTGCAAAACGCAGATCGGCCAAGGAGTTTGCCATCGCCTGGTAACGGGTGACATCGCAGAACTCACGCTCGTGAGCCATGTCCGTCATCGAGACGTGCAAAGCAGATAGGTGCTGATGTATGCCCTCAAAAGTCATGGCATACGGCTGATGTGGTGGAGATGGTGTAGTAGGAGGAGCAGGAGGTGGAGCTGAAGCAGTCCGGCTGCGACGAGAAAGCTGAAGTAACTTGGGCTCAGAGTCCTGAGTACAAGTCGATAGATCGATGTCGAAGCGCTGAAAGATACGAGGGAGAATCATCACGTAAGAGAGATTTCGGTCTCTTGCACGACAACGTCCCATCATCTGAATAATAGTCTTGGGGACGAAAAAAGGAATCCCCTTGATAAGATGATACATAGCGGACAGCTCAAGCGAAGTCACATCATCCTTGGAAGTGGATTTAGGAAGTAGAGTAGAGTAGATGATGCGATGCAATTCGTAGTTGAACAAGTTAAGGTTGTTAGCCTTAAACTTTCCAGAACGTACTCTGTCAGGTGCACAAAGTTCCGTTTTGAAACTCGTGAGTGTAGTGCCGTCGGGGAACTCGAATTCCGTGATATCAACTAGCGGTTCACCTTCATTGGGAATCCCAAGAATCTCCGCTAGGAGGACATCATTGAACTCAATATCTATGCCTCCAACACGTGTGCTCACGTCAAAAGTGTTAACTACGAGATTGCAATAGAACAATCTAATGGCATTAGTAGCAATTGGGAAGCACAGTTTAACAAGCAAATGTAACCCTAATGCCTCAAATAAGTGACGATGGTCAGGAAATATCGTCCATTTAACCGAAGCGTCGCTGCATATGGATCGGGTGGAAAAGTCACCGTACCATAATAAAGCTTGATCGAGGGTTTGAAAGAAAAACCCATCGAAAGCACCGTCGCTCTTTTGGACTGGCGAAAACAAAGAATCCGTGTGAGGATTCGAAGAGGACCCTTCCTCACTAGGAGTAGTCTTCTTCCTCTTAGACGGATTAAATCTAGGTGCCATTGAAATAAATAAGCACAAATTTGAAAGTGGAGAAGGAGAGAGTTATACCTCACAAAAAATTGGATATGTTGTAGAGAAGGATGATCTCCGCACGATTCCAAAGTTTGGAAGGATTTCACCAAGTAGATAGGGAGCAATGGGTTGGTGAATACCTAGGGTTTGAAGGATTTTCGGGCGGCTGTAGCTGCTGGTTGGAAATATGGAAGCAATGGAAGAGAAGGAGCTCTCGGGTTCTGGATATATACGCAGATACCCTCAACCGAACTCGGGCCGAATTCGGTCAGAGTTCTGGCCGAATTCGCCTAGGGTTCTTTCAAGTTGATTTAGCTACTTCTTTTTCATTGACTCGTTTCAAATATTTAATTCAAAGATTAGTTATTTTAGCTTTCAAATAACATAATTAATAATATTTAATGAGTTAAATATCGTTACACAGCAGCTATCTCAGATTAGCTGTAGGAGTACTGTCCCAGCTGGCGGAGGTTCACCGAGGAACTCTTAAATACCGCTTCGCTTCAACCGTAGTTGTGGTGACAGACAGACTCTTTATTAGCTTGTCTTTAACACAGTTTTTGCATAATGATATAAAAACATAAAATAAAATCAATTAATATTATTGACGTCCAAAATTCATAATTCTCGACGTAAATAATTGAAGCGATCTTCCGCTAGAGGTTTAGTGAAGATGTCAGCTAATTGATTATCAGTATCTATGTATACAAGGTTTATATCTCCATTTTGATGATGATCTCTAAGAAAATGATGCCGAATCTCGATATGTTTAGTACGAGAGTGACATACAGGATTCTTAGTCAAATTAATGGTGCTAGTGTTATCACAGAAAATGGGAATATGTGTGTAAAATAAATCAAAGTCTTCTAAGGTTTGTTTCATCCACAAAATCTGAGCACAACAACGTCCTGCGGCGATGTACTCAGCCTCTGTTGTTGATAAGGCTACAGAATTTTGCTTTTTACTAAACCAAGAGACTAGAGCCTTGCCTAAGAAATGACATGTACCGCTAGTACTTTTTCTATCAACCTTGCATCCAGCAAAATCTGCATCCGAATAACCAATAAGGTCAAAGGATTTGGATTTGGGATACCACAAGCCGACAGAAGAAGTGCCTTTAAGGTATCGGAAGATACGCTTAACTGCGGACAGATGTGATTCCTTTGGGTTAGCTTGAAAACATGCACACAAGCAAACACTAAACATTATATCTGGACGACTAGCAGTTAAGTAAAGTAAACTACCAATCATACCTCGATACTTACGTGTGTCGACTGGCTTGCCTTGTTCGTCAGAATCAAGCTTTGTTGAAGTTGCCATCGGAGTGCCAATAGGTTTGACATTGTCCAGATCAAACTTCTTTAGCAAATCTTTTGTGTACTTGGCTTGATTAATGAACGTCCCATTGTCGGTTTGTTTGATTTGCAATCCGAGAAAGAATTTCAGCTCTCCCATCATGCTCATCTCAAACTCATTCTGCATACACTTAGAGAATTCTTGACAAAGAGATTCATCAGTGGATCCAAATATGATATCATCAACATAGATCTGAATTAAAAGCAGCTTGCCATTAAAAGATTTAATAAAAAGTGTAGTGTCAACCTTTCCTTTTGTAAAACCGTTGTCAAGTAGAAAAGAGCTTAGACGATCATACCAAGCACGAGGGGCTTGTTTCAAACCGTATAAGGCTTTCTTCAACTTGAAAACATGGTCAAGATTTTTGAAATCCGTGAAACCCGGAGGTTGTGCTACAAAAACTTCTTCTTTTATAAATCCATTTAGAAAAGCACTTTTTACATCCATTTGAAAAAGTTTGAAATCATGAAAACATGCAAATGCACATAACATACGAATGGATTCTAATCTTGCAACTGGGGCATAAGTCTCATCGTAGTCGATACCCTCTTCTTGATTGTATCCTTGAGCTATGAGTCGAGCCTTGTTATGAGTTACTAAACCATCCTCATTCAGTTTGTTTCGGAATACCCAACCGGTGCCAATGACCGGATGATCAATAGGCTTGGGAACAAGTTCCCAAACTTGATTCTGTTTGAATTGGTTCAATTCCTCTTGCATGGCATCTATCCAGAAACTATCACTACATGCTTCATCAATAGATTTAGGTTCTAGCTGTGAAATAAATGCAACACTAGAAATAATAACTCTACTGGATGATCGAGTGCTTACTCCTTTGGTAATGTCACCAATTACCAAATCTTGTGGATGATCAGCTGTGAATTTTAACCTTTTCGGTAGACTCTGTAGGTAGCTGGTTCCTGGATCTCCTCTAGGGGGTTCAGCTTGTGCAGAGCTTGGTTCAGGTTCAGCTGATGTTGAGCTTGATGTAGGCAGATCTTCATCACTGTCATCGAGTGTCATTTGGTTCATTTCATCAAAAGTGACGTTGATTGACTCTTCGATGATCATGGTACGTTTGTTGAAGACTCTGTATCCTTTGCTCTTGGCCGCATAAGCTAAAAATATACCTTCATCGGCCTTTTCGTCAAACTTTCCCAAATTGTCTTTAGTATTAAGAATAAAGCACTTACAGCCAAATATCTTAAAATATGAAACTGAAGGAATTCTATCAAACCATAACTCAAATGGAGTCTTCTTCGATTTGGGTCGAATTAGAACTCTATTGAGCACAAAGCAAGCTGTATTGACAGCTTCAGCCCAGAAGTATTTGGGTAGGCTAAATTGATTTAACATTACTCTGGCCATTTCGGTTAGAGTTCTGTTCTTACGTTCCACAACTCTATTTTGTTGTGGAGTTCTAGGGCAGGAGAACTCGTGTATAAAACCGTGTGTGTCACAAAATTGCTCGAAATCAGCATTTTCGAATTTGCCTCCATGATCGCTTCTAATACGAGTGATCATATAACCTTTTTCATTCTGTACTTTCTTGCAAAAGGCGACAAATTCGGATAATGCGTCATTCTTGCGTGTCAAGAAATATTCCCACGTGTATCTAGAAAAATCATCTACAATTACAAATGCATATAATTTACCTCCGAGGCTAGCAACTCTGCTAGGACCGAATAAATCCATGTGTAGCAATTGTAGAGGTCTAGTAGTACATACTGCGTTTACAGACTTGAATGTGGATCTGGTAGCCTTGTTCTTTTCGCATTGGCTGCATACCGAATCCTTCTTGAATGTTATGTCCGGTAAACCGCGTACTAACTTCTTTGTGGATAATCTTGAAATTGTATCCATGTTTGCATGACCGAGTCTCATATGCCATAAATGACTCTCATCACTTTTGGCCATTAAGCATCTACCTGAAATGTTAGCTTCTTCCAATAGATAGAAAACATATATATTGTCTTCCCTGATTCCTTCAAAGATAGTACTACCAGTTGAGCTATCAACTATAGTACATTTGTCTTTGCCAAAGTTGATACCATAACCATGATCAGCTAGATGACTTATGCTGAGCAGATTATATTTCAACTCGGTAACCAGACAGACATCTTTAATCACGGGATAGGGAGATTTACCAACATCACCGATACCAATAATATACCCTTTCAAATTATTACCGAAGGAAACATAACCTTCCTTCTTCTTCTTCGACAGTGTTACAAATAGAGTAGCGTCACCGGTCATATGCCGTGAGCAACCGCTGTCGAGGATCCATTTGCTTCTAGCATGTGAAGGGTGTTCCACCTACAAAACAGTTTGCAGATGAAACTCTTGGTACCCATTTCTTGTAGGGTCCTGAATTGTTAGCTTTAGGTATCCAAGCATAAACATTTAAATCAACTAGCTTTCTCATTCTACATGCAGATAAAATATGACCAATGAGGCCACAATAATGACATTGTGCATGTTGAGTGTTGAAAGCAGAGTGATGTGCATGGTTGGTAGGTTTAGGTTTTCTAGTATAGAAGAATGCATACCTATGATCATGTTTGGGCTTAACCTTTTGGGGTAAAGGTTTTATATGGTTTGGTCTGACAGTGTTTGGCTTGGGAATGTTCCGAATTTTCGGTAAGTCACACGTGTTAGGATAGGAAGCAGCAGGCTCAGGCTGTTTTCCTAACCTAATTTCCAACCTTTTGGAAGTGTCATATAACTTAGTATAATCAGAAGTGAGTGATTCCATTCTGATTTGTGCAGATTGAAGACTTTTCTTTTCTTTTGAAAGATCTTCTCTCAATTGGTCTATAATCTTATCTTTCTCTTCGGATGACTGTTTAGTCTCGTGTAATAAGAGCTTTATAGAGGAAAGCTCACCAGACTCACTAACACTAGTTCTAACCTCAGCTATTAGGTCGGTAAGTCTTCCTATTTCTCCTTTGTACTCTTTGAGTACCTTCTTAGCGGTCTGATATTTACTACGCAGTTTCCTGTAGTCAAGCATCAGGTCACTGAAGGCATCTCCTAATTGCTCAAAGGTAAAGTCATCATATATTTCTACAGGTTCAGTAGGTACCTGATCGATTGCCATGAAGCAGATGTTTGCAGCGTCCTCTGAATGTTCATCTTCTGAGTCGCTAGCTTCACTCTCATGCCATATGCTGGTGTTGGCATATTTCCGGGATATTGATCTCTTCAGGTTGCCTTTTTCATACCTGTTGTTCTTCTTGCTCGATGATGAGTTGATGGGACAGTCCTTCTTCATATGTCCCTTCTTCTTGCAGCCATAGCAGACAGCATCTTCTTGGTACCAGTTGTTGCTGTTGTTCTCTTTGACTCTCTTCTCATGTCTCATGAATCTTTTGAACTTCCTTGCTAGGAGAGCTTGATCTTCAGTGTCAGATCTACTGCGGTCTGAGTCATCTTCAGCAGCTTTTCTGTGCTGAGCCTTGAGGGCGATAGTCTTCTCCTTTGGTGCAGGCTCTTCAAAATCTTGTAGATCCAGTTCATGAGTGAGTAGCTTACCCATGAGTACTTCAAGTGACATTGTGGTGAGGTCGTTTCCTTCAATGATAGCTGTAGCCTTCGAAATCCAGTTCTTGGTGAGAGCTCGCAGGAGTTTGCGAATCTTTTCGTGGTTATTGTATTCTTTGCCTAAGGAGGACAAAGGGTTTACAATATCCAAGAACCTCTCGAACATTTGTGTGACTGTTTCATTTGGCTTCATTTTGAACGCCTCTTACTCTTGAGTAAGTCTGCTGACTTTTGACTCCTTGACTTGAGTCGTGCCTTCATGTGTAACTTCGAGAAGCTTCCATACACCATTTGCCGTTGAGCATGTAGATACCCTGTTAAATTCTGTTCTGTCTAAGGCACAAAAAAGAGCATTAATGGCACGTGCGTCAAGACTGGCCTCTTTCTTTTCTTCCTCTGTATAACTGTTTTGGGGTTTTTCAACTAAAATACCCTCGACATTTATACGAGGTGGCTTCTGATAGCCATCAAGAACAATAGCCCATAAGTCAAAATCAAGAGACTTTAAGAAGAAACTCATCCGTGTTTTCCAATAAGTGTAGTTAGTACCATCAAACAGAGGAGGTCTGTTTGTGGCCTGACCTTCACTTGTGAATTTCATAGTAGCCATGTGATGTGCTGTGATCTAATAAATAATGAATAAATAATAGCACTTATACCTTGCTTTACCTGTAACACCCGCTCTGATACCAATTGTAGGAACGATATAGTAAAGCGTAATACTCTAGAGGGGGGTGAATAGAGTTGGCAGCGAAATAATGCTAATTAAAAAAGTTAGCAACACAATCACAGTATATAATCACAAATGAAAATAAAGTAAAGGCAGAGTTCAGAAAGCAAACGCAAAGACAGCGATGTATACTGGTATCCCTCTGTTGAGGACTAATCCAGTCGGTAGAACTCTTGCTACCAGTTTGAATCCACTATAGGAAAAACTGCAAGTTTTCTTACGAAG
Organism: Iris pallida; assembly: GCA_029216955.1. NCBI lineage: Eukaryota > Viridiplantae > Streptophyta > Magnoliopsida > Asparagales > Iridaceae > Iris > Iris pallida. Next base: position 10,690,173 of record JANAVB010008599.1, read on the forward strand.
TCCTTGCAACTTCTACAACGCGAGCTTTGATACGAAGAACTCGTCCAACTTCAAATGTGAAGAGGTATTCTTCAATCAAGCCTTCTGATTACAATCTCTCAGAAACTTCTAGACCGTACCACACTGGCAAATCGACTAGAGGATTGTAACTGGCTTGGGATCTGAAAATAAAAGCTCTAGAAAACTCTTTGGAAGACAGAAAGCTTTTTAGATAGAGAGAAGATTGAAAGTGAATGAGTGAATTGAAATGATCGAAATACTTCTCTATTTATAGGATTTCCAAAGGGAGAACTCTGTCAGAATTCGGGCAGAATTCGGGCAGAACTCGATGAGCAAATCTCGGTCAAATCCGTAACTGCAGGAGGACCAAGTTCCAGAGAATTCAAAATCAAAACGGCCACCAACCGAACTCTGGCCGAACTCTGGCCGAGTTCTGTCAGGGTTAGGTTAGGGTTTTTAAAATAGGTTTTGGTGATTTTTGAAAACCTTTTTGAAAACCTTTTTGTAAACAATTTGATAGGTCATTTTAAAAACATTTTTGGGAATAGCCTATTTGCCAGTACGACTCGGTGTACAATGTATTCCTAGACTCAAATAAAAAGAAAATTACATTGCATAGGAAATACAGACTCAAGTAGGCAAACAGATCTTCAGTCTTGAACGAAGTGAATATCCAATCTTGCTAATGTCCAAGGAGCTGAGATGTCCCAACAAGCTTCGTATATCCAGACAGAGTTTTGATCAATTATTAAAATCAGGTTGACCATATGACCAATGGGCCAACACATAACTATAGTCAGCTGCAGTCTGATTTAGTTACAATTATGTGAGGAACAAAATGTCCAGAACAGCCGACTAAACAGGTGTCGGTAGCTAAATGCCAACTATAAAATAGAAGATATCTGAGCAGTGAAGAAGAAACCCACTCATGGTCCCTGGCGCCCATACTCCTGGTGTGCACCATTGTTTGGGTAGATGGTTGGATCCTCTGGCACTGCTACGAGATCTGGCCAAACAAAACCAGCGGGGTCAGGCCCCGAATAGCAAGTACCACAAGGGAGCACAAAAGAGTGAGATAAAATCAAAGCGTAATAATAAGACATGATTCAAAAGTTATAGGCTTATACCATATCATCGAGACAATACGACACCCTTACAACCAAACAAGGACAAACGATGCCAATATCATGCCGAGATAAGATATATCCTATAACCATGGGCAGGTGAAGAGCTTCTGATCGCGACTTCGGTCCATAGCCTATCGCAGCACAATATTCCAACCCAACAACCAAACAAGGACATGGGTTGGACCACGCACCACGATAGTCCATGTTTCTCAGTTGCTAACAGAAGAAAATATATCACAAACAAGTCGTCTTACAAGCGGCCATTCAATCCTACGGCTTTCTATGATTTGTCTGGATTATTCTAGTAATGCAAATATATGAATCCTCAAATCGTATCGCATCCAAGCAGGGCTAGCCAATCTATATAATATACATATACAGATAGCACCGGTCCCCCGTAAGGCCACCGTGCTAAAACATATAACACATAGCACGTAGGAGTCGGATATAGTCATCCACTATAGACGGATGAAACTGTATCTGTGGCGGCCAATCCGACACGTCAGGACAGGACCTGGGGTGGCTGGTAACGTACGATCTTGAGATTCTGTTCCCTCCTAATACTTCTACCGATTTAAGTTGCTTAGATTAACCCTATCTTGAGATTGGAATTACATGTCGTGGTCACATGGTCATCCTCCTATATGTCGTACCATAGTACGTGTACCCTAAGTATGAATCCATATCGGCTTAAGGAGTCCTAAATCAAGATCCATGCTTAGTATAATGCATGAAACAACAATCATTATACCACGATACTATTACTGACCAATTACCATGACTGTGCTGGAAGGTACACATGTATTGACATATAACACGAATAATCACTTAACACGTAAAGTCACACGTCAGTGTACTCATTAAATAGCACCGCAGTATATACTAATACTGTATCTCAATACACACTTAGAACATGTACCAGTACGTATACAGGTAATCAGGTTAGGAACACGGTCAAGTCAGGAAGTCACGTGGACCCCTCGTGACATAAAAGTCACATATGAACTTTGGTTAAAGTGAGACATGAAGATCTTTGAAGCCAAGACAAAGATCTACAACTTTCATGTTAGGAGTTGGGAGAAATTCTGGCCACAAATCAGCCAAATAGGGCATAAAACAGCCAAAAATAGCCAAAATAGGCACTATACGGCATTCTGCGACACTATGCGGCCTGCGGTACTATTCATCCATACGGAACTATGCAAGCCTGCGACACTATGCAAGCCATGCAGTACTATTCATCCATGTGGCACTATACAAGCCATGCGATACTATGCAAGCCATGCGGCACTATACAAGCCATACGACACTATTCATCCTTGCGACACTATTCATTCCTGCAGTACTATGCAAGCCATGCGGCACTATTCATCCATGTGGCTCTATGCAAGCCTGCGGTACTATTTATCCTATGACACTATTCATCGTCCTTGCCAGAACCAGGACAGATGAACATAGAAGATGTCCAAATATTGTTTTGGCCATAACTTCCTCAAAACAAGTCGAAATCTAACTTTTCAAAGGTCAAAATTGGGTAGAATGAGATTTCCTACAACGTAGACCATTAGTTTTCGAAAATAACCAAGTTTGATATATCAAAACCATAAAAATCCATAAAACCCTAGTTTTGGAAACTTAGATCTACACAAAACTAGCCATTAAAATAAAAAACTCCAAGAACTAAATTTGTAGAGAATGAAAAGAAGAACAATATAGACAAATAATATCAAAAGAAAAAAATATTAAAAAATGAGAATTCAAGAATCTCTCCATTTGGTGCAAGGTGTACTTGCCTAAATGTTGGTTGGAAGAAAAAAATGAAATAAAAAGTGAATGAGAAGAAAGAGTGAGGAAGAGAATATATATAGGGGTTGGGTTGACTCAAAGAAACCCTAATCTTAAGCATGCTCTAAACATATGGCAATGACATGTTAAATGCTGCATGATACAACTAATTAAATTGATTAAATAAAATTCTAACCACAACACGGTTCAGAAATCTTATCATCGAAGCAGTGAGCCACGCCTACAACCAGACAAGGACAAGGGGTAGCACACTAATCCACGACAAGATAGTGTTCCATGCCATGGCCAGTTACAAATACATGATACATACAATCAAGATACAGGTGCCAGATACCATATACAGAAAAATTAAAAATTTACGTATTCCGGGAACGGGGAGTGACATCTCTACCCTCCTTAGAAAAATTTTGTCCTCGAAATTTTGTTAAGGCTAGTCGAACGCGCTCTCAGATCACAAAATACACTCATGACATATAACAAACACAATTATCAAACAACACATGACACATGAACAGATTATGAAAGAAAGAATAATTAATAAAAGCACCAACAATAATTATACCCTAGAAGAAAAGTGATCGGAGACATACGAATAAAATATGCCTCCCAAGTCAGTTAGGTAGGAATTCGTCCTTGAGGTCCTACACTGACTCCCAAAGTGGACAAGGGTCAACGCTTGAGATAAGTCGGTACCAATGACTTAATCAAGAACGAGACTCTGGCCAGGACGTACTCTCATAAGCAAGACACATGATGAATATCACGTATCACATGATATGAGAGCAAATGAGTGAGATAAGAAAGTCACCTTCACTCTTCGAATATAGAACTCAAGAAATTATAATGGATAATACTGAAAACTTACCCACAATCTGATCACCCTTCGGTCAACCTCTGCTCTAATACTCCAAATTCATTTGCCTCTGCCCCTGCTGGACTCTCTGCTGCTACCTTTCCTGGTCCTGCTGTTGTGGCCTCTGTTGTCCAACTTGATGCGGTCCTACCCGATGTTGCGTTTGTCGGTACATCTGCCAGTAATAGGCGCTGGGCTAGTGGCCTCACTGCTAGTGCTGGCCCTTGATACAGTGCTACCTCTGGAGCTGGCAACGCCGAAAACTGTTGAGCTGGCCCTCCTGGCCTCTGTATCTGTGGGTACGTAGCTGTACGATGGTCTGAACCTCCATATCTCAAGCACTACACATTCATTGACTGACACACTTCCCGAGTGTTCTCTCCCTTACCATAATAAGTATAACCTACTGGTGCCTCCTGACGTTGCTGGTGCCTCGGTTGCTGCTATCGAACTGGTACCGTCACAACTGTTATGACCGGAGCTGCATCACGAATATGGACGCCAGGCGCTGGTGCTGACGTCCGAGGTACTGATCCTCCTCCTCCCGCACTCTGTGTATGAGACCTCTTCTGGCCTTCAGTCCTTGCTGATAACCTTTGAATAGTAAATTCGTGCCTCCGAGCCGCCATCAATACTACATCGAATGTCTGGTAGTCGTGCCCCTCGACCAGCTGCATAATCTCTAAGTGAAGTCCCTGTTGGAACCTCATTGCTCTCTCTGGCTCTGTCGCCACCATCATCTGAGCAAACCTACTTAACCTGCATAACTCCGCTGCATAACCATCCACCGTCCTACTAGCCTGCTTGAGGCTGCTAAATCTCTGCTGAAGCTCATACCGAGCTACCACGCCAAAGTACTTGGCCTTGAATCTAGTACTTAAGCTATCCCAAGGAATAAGATGCCCCTTTCCAACCTCTTTCGATGCCCACCAGTCACGGGCGAGATCCTGAAGTAACAGTCTGACTTGGTCAACCTTCTTTTCTGCTGGAATCTTTGCTGCGGTCAATATGGCCTCAATATCCTGAAGCCAAGCATCCGTCGTGCCGTCAAAGTATCTCGGGTTAAGTCGACAAAACCTCTCCGACGCTCCTGAATCATTCCTGATACTTCTTTCAAGGGCTAATTGTAACCCCTGATTCAGTAGCACATTATGTTCTTGTTGCTGGGTCTGTTGTTGCTGTTGGGCTGCCGTCTGGTGTTGTTGGGTCTCCAACAACCCTCTGATAATCTGCAATAGTATCGGTGCGTCTAGTGCTACTGGTACTACCGGCATCACTGGAGGTACGGAAACCTCTGGCCTCTGGGGCTCAACTGGCTCATCTTCGGTAACATTCTTGATGTGAATCTGTCCAGGTAGAGGGGCTCATTGCTGATCTCCAACTGGTCCCTGCTCTACTGGATTCACTCCCATGCTGGCTCCTCCAATAGCCGAGAACGATGTGCCCCTAAAGGAAAGGATACAAGGTATCAAAAGACATGACGGGAAGGAATTGAGGATGATAATCAGGTTAGCAATCAAGGTGGGAGAAAGAGAAGATGAATCAAGAGATCAAAGGGAACATATTTTGATTGAGACTCCTATAATCGCAATACCCCATAAGTCTGAAAAATAGACCTGCATGGGCCACCAATAAAACCTTATCATGCCCCGGTACCGGAATACTGAGACGGACTAGGCCAGCTACTCCATATGAGGTATATAAACGTCATACGACGATCGTGCACTACAACAAATAGGACCTATAATAGCAGTTTTTCTATAGCGTTCAAGTGTCCCCGCTATAGAATGTTATCAACAACAGCGTTTTTTCTGTAGTCCTATAAAAATATTTATTTATAGAATTTTCTGAATGCTGTAGAATATATGGAATTATTTATTGATATGTTTGTATGTCAATCTTAAATTTTGTTTCGCCCGCAATTTTTTTACTTTGCCGCTTGTATGCCAAAAAAATTGGTGCCAAAGCAGCCGATAATAGGTTTTTTCCTTCTCTATTCTTCCATTTTTTCCGTCTCCTTCTTCCTATTCTTCCTTTCCCTTCTTCTCTCTCCTTAATATTCTTCCATTTTCCATTGCTCTCTCTCTCTCGGAGGTTGGCGGCTAACACGAGAACGACACTGGTTCGGGATCTTCCGCAGCAACTCTCAACCTCGGGTAAAACATCTCCGAGAATAACTTTACGGCACAGATCGATCTTGATTGTAAGTATAATTTTGGTTCCAAATTTAGGGCTTTTGTAGGATTTCTATTGACACATTCGATTTTGATATTTCCTAAGCAGTGGATATGGTTTCCAAATTTAGGTTTTGGTGTTGTACGGATGCCTTGGCTCCCAGTCGGTGCTCACCAGATGGATCTATGCCAACGACGGCGAGAAAACACGGAGAGGCGTCGCTTGCCTCTGACAGCGAAGAGGATGTCAAGGAGGACGACATGCCGACCATCGATGTATTCTTTCTTTTTCACAGGTCATCTCGACAAGAACACAGGCCAAGGTTGACTCTCTTCCCAATGTATTCTTTCTTTTTTCTCAATTTTTGGTTCAGTTCTTTCTTCATTTGGTTAGGGCTTTAATTAGGTATTTGGTGAGATAAATTACAAAAGAGATCGAAAAATTAGGGCTTTAATTAGGTATTGGGTTAGGGCTTTAATTAGGTATTTAGTTAGATAAATTATAAGAGATGCCGATAGAGTTAGGAATTTACTTAGGTACGACTGTCCTGAGCAAGACACATCTACATTTGTTGTATTCGATTAGATGGTAACTTGTGATGGATTATTATGAAATAAGGAATGTGTCTTTAGAGACATAGCCACTCCATCATGCCTTCAATCTCTGCACTATCTACATCTTAATTTTCCTTGCCAAGTGGTATCATTATAATGATCAGTTCTATATGGGTCTTTCTCAGTAGAATGGACACATGAGGTAATTTAGTGTTTGCTTTCATTGCAAGTTCATTGAAGAAAAAGGTAAAATAATTAAATAAATAAAAAGTGACAGAGGATGACGAATACAGGAATTAAAGAAGAATATAGTAGAACAGAAACTATAGATTCATATCTAACCCTCTTAAAACACAAACCTTTTCAACACAACGAAAATAAAATTTATTCCTAACCATGCATCAAAAAAAAATTCCAAGATTTTTATTCATCTATAAGTACCAAAATATTGCCAACAAAAGACCCAAAGAAGGAAACACAAATATTACTATAGGCGATTGTGTCACATGATCAGGTGAACAATAATAGAGAGAAAGAGGGACTCGGACCATTTCACCAATGTATGTATACAAAAGTTACGTATCCATGAAGAAAAAGCCGAGATTCTTGTGGTGGCTCATCTCATTTGAACTGCTTGGTTATGATATGTTCACTTTACTTTGAGAGAGCATGATATGCAACTCATAAATTATTTCATTAAACTTTGGCATTTGGAAACTATTGAAAATCTTTTTTTGGGTGTTTATAGAATGTAGATACATTGAATTTCCAATCTGAAAAAGTTGTTGATATGTCAGAATTTAGAATAAAAATATAAAGCATTTTTTTGTTGTCTTGTAGATATGGAGCTGGTGTGTTGGCTCCTAAAATTCAAAAAATTGAAGTAAAATAAGAAAAAAGATGGAAAGTAGCTAACTAATATTAGCTAATAATCATTTGGTTAACTTAAAATAATGAACAAATGCCCAATTTCCCATCCATCTCCTTCATGTACTATCCGAATAAATTAGAAAAGGAGGGGCACGTTTATTCATCTATATATATGTGTGTGTGTGTTTGCATTCAAACCTCTATTTGAAGCACAATAGGCCTGTCTTGACAGTTGACATGAAGCGAAAGCATTACAGCGTATTTGTAGTACCATCACCCTCAAACAATTTAATGTGTCATTGGAGGGTCGTGAAGTGTATTAACTGAAGTCAAAATATACCAGTACTTTCTGGATATGTAAGAAAAATCTAAAATGTTAAGATTGTGGATGATAATCTTATATGCCAGTCTTCTAGGTTGTAAAACAACATCCACATTTAACTAGCCGCACAAGTCATGGATTTAGAATTTAGAAATAGCTGCACAAGTCATGCTTTAGGAGCAAGTGTATAATCATTGTTTTAGGAGCAGACGACAATCGTGAAGTTATAGATTTGACGTTCTTTTGTTTTATTGTTGTCGAACTTGTCTACTTATAATTTATGAGCATGGCCTAGAAGAACTCGTTTGATACAATTGTGTTGTTACTTATGGTACTTTTGGGAACTAGTATGGTTGTTGGTCATGGTGCCCTTATGCTAGTCATGCCAGGTATTTCACAATGTTAATCTAAAAAAAATGTTCAATGTCTAAGAAACAAGAATACGTATAGGAATTCGGTTAGTTGTGCCAGTTTAATAACTAACATCAATTTTGGAACAATTTTATCATGTTTGATTCAACATAAATCAACTATGAACTTAATATTTTTTTTATGAATCATTGTTTCTAACTTTAATGTTTCTCTACTTTTAGAAACATAGGTGGACAAAAGATAAATTTCAATGCCCAAGTAACACTGATTTTTTTTATTTTACCACCTTCATAGTTGTGATGAGTAATATTTTGTTACTTGGGAATATTCTATGTACTTAATCCATCAACTCAGATTGATTACTTTCGTTCCTACTTTTTCATTGCTCTCAGCTGTGTCGGATTTCAGTACCAGAATTACACGAAAGTAAGTTTCTTTTATCCATTATTGTTAGTTAATTTATAAATTGAGGTGATATCTAAATTACACTAAATCCTTCATTTTTGTATGATCCGATTTAATTAATCTCAAGCTTGAACTTGCTTGTTTGTTCGAATTAGTTCAAATAAATTGTATGCCCCGACTACAAGTGGAACATGCACCGGCTTTATTTCTGCTTATCAATATTATTCTGAGTCATCGAAGTTTGCAAGAATATATTTCAGTTCGTAAAATTGTTTATTTATTACTGTTCTGTATTTGATTTGTTCTTGCCTTGACTTTATTTCAGGGGGTCAAAAAATAGAGTTGCATTCGTAAGGATCAACTTCAAGAAACCACATATTCTTTTTCTAGACGAGCCTTCTAACCAGCTTGTAAGTTCTTTAACTTAGCAAAGTCAAAACTCATATTCGTATGAATTTCCTTTAATACTTATGCAAGTTTGTAGCGAAGAAAACCTCAGTGCCTACCCTCCTGGTAGCCACTAGTAGAAATATTTCATGATGTCATCTGGAGCACACTTTGGATCCGATTGGGTCTAACCAAATTAGCTTGTGCATATTTTTTCTTTGTTATAATTTTTTTATAAATTGTTACATTATGGGCTTTATGATTTCTTGCAAGGCCTACTAAAATGTATGCACAATGGATGTTTGGTTTGCATGCAACCATACTTGCAGATGGAAAAAGTACGAGCAATTAGTATAGAGGTAGTAATAGTAGTAGTTAAAACTATACAATGAGATAATGTGTCTAGAGATGTTTGGAGCAGATCGTAATTGATAACACGTTTAATTAGGATGCCGACCATTACATCATGTAAGTAAATTTGTGATCTCTACCCAACTTTACTTAGCAAGTTATCTCTAAGACACCTTTGTCTCCCTTGATTGATTGAAATATCATACAATTAGAAGTATATATTAATGTCAGGTCATGAAATAATTCCTTGTGTGGCCCAAATCACACATCAGATTCATGGAGCAGTGACTTGTAAGTATTTTTCCTATGATACTTTCCAATGATTAACATTACAAGAATTGATTACCATGCTTGTCCCTTATTATTAGATTTTTTCTATTTGTATGCTTTGCTTGGTTCTTTCTATGGCAGTTTTATTATGAACATTTATGGATTCTTGGTCTGCTTTACTTTTCTTTGGTTTTGGGGTTTAATTTCTTTAATTACCTCTATCAATGTTTTTCTTTGAACATTTCTTTGAACATTTATTTTGAGCCAACTTTGGAATGCATGGAACCTTATTGGGTCTTTTTCCAGATTTTGAACTGTTTTCAGTAGCAGGTCCCATATGCAGTTAGACTGATTTTGAACATTTCTTTTGAACTGTTTTCAATCGCGTTCTTTGCTTATGTTTCTCACTTCAATTACCTGATCTTTCATTGTAGATATGTCCTTGACAGGTTCAAGTTCAACTTGTCTTTTGTATTTTGTTACCCTTTCTGCTCATTTTCTTATTTTAGGCTGTGAATCAAGTATGGAGTTCTTAGGAAAGTTCATTTTGAAAAAGTTTAAACAAAATCTTTATGCTTATAGTTTTCTCGCAAGGTTGCTGCATAGATTATTTGATTGGCAACATGTAGAGTCTATTTTTCTTCTACTTCTTCAAGAACCACTTAAAAATGTTTATGCATTACTTCCATAATTCATAACAGGGTTCCATGGTTCTCTTAGCTGAAGGGAAAAAAGTCTTGTGATTCTTTAAGTTAACAAATCTCAGATTTTATATATCCTTATTCGCAGATTACATCCTCCTTTGTTTCTGAATGTCAGATTTACTGGTGCTTGATTTACAACGATAGGTACTTTTTTGTTCCTCAACAGTGTTTTCTTTTTCTTGTTTTATATCTGATTTCCTACTTGACAGTAATGAGATTGCTTTGGAAGGGCCTGTGTTTACTAATTTATGACCTAGAAGCATGGTGCAACACTAGAGTTGATTGTTTGCCTCTGTCAAGGTGGCCTTTTCTGTTTACTTTCTTATGTTGTTGATATTTATCTATATGCTTGAAACTTCCGATAATGTATCTGGCATGTTTTACTTACGTTAACTGTGTATGTTATCTATGTTACATCCTCATCATAATCTTGAAGACTAAACTTTTGTTCTGTAACCATAAACTGTGAAAATATAGTAGACGTGCAATGAAGTTAAATGTTCCTTTGAAATTTGTTGTGATGTGTGATTATTTGTGCACTCATATATCTAGCTTGTCAATGTGACTTTAGAACCTATTTTGACACCTAATATTGTTCTGCATTCTTCATACATAATTTTTCTTTGGCCTCTCTGCACTAGATGCAAGACATATACAAGTTTCAGCTTCGTTGGAACCCAAAAAATTCGTTTGATGGTAATTGAAGTGAGAAACATAATCAGGCTAAATAGACACTACAATATATTGGAAATGTTGGAAAGACATCGATTTTTAAACAAAAGATAAGACTTGGTTTCTCAGAATACCCATGCTTGGGCTAGATATTCATTGATGCAGTAGCAATAGTTTCTAATTCAACTATACTTTCTTCTTTCTTTCTCAATTTCAGATATTCTGAACTAGATGTATGACAGTATATTTTGATAGGGTTTTGTTTGGTGGACAAATATTTTCTTTTTCTTGTGGGTTTGTCATCCCAGGTTGTGCACTTTTGTTGATTTGTAGGAGGTCAAACTTATTACCTTTTCATTAAACCTTTCTAATAAATTTTAATTTATGTGGTTGCTTGGTTTCATCATCTCATCTTTTATCTGATTTGATATATGGAATTTATTGTGGCCAATGGGACAAGAGGAGACAACCCGTAGTTAGGTCCTTTTTATATAATAATGTGTTTTCTTTTAATTTTCTGTAGGTTGGCGTGTAAATTTTTGATGGTTTTCAGTCCAGTTATTTCCTTATTTCAGTCCACAGATATGTGATACCTGCAATTTCACATTTAACACACTGCATGCCTCCTTAGCCACTGAACATATTGTATTCTCTATTACATAACACTACTTGAGTATCAGAAATATTTCTATCTTATTTTTTATATCATAATGTGTTTTCTTCTCAATTTTGTGTAGGTTGGCGCATATGTTTTTGATGGTTGTGGATAGCTGCTAGAAGGAAAGAGACGAGCTATTTTTTGGCCTACAGATATTTGTAAATGGAATGGTTTATTTTGGACTACAGATACTTTGTAAATGGAATGGTTTATTTTGGCGTACAACTACTTTTTCTACATCTTGAATGTTTTAATGACTACTACTTTTTGTACATCTTGAATGTTCTAATGAAACATTTCATATTTTGGTAAATCTTTACTATATCTTGATTGATCGAAATGCAAGTTGCGATTGAAATTGTCTGCGATTATTGTTATTTATATGTGATACAAAACAGGTTATGGAATATGAAATTCAATAGCAGGTTTATAGCACTCAAAACGTCTAAATTGCTGCTACTACTGTAGTGCCCCGTCCCTACATCGTGCCCCGTTGATCCGTCCACGGGGTGCGCGAGAAAGGAACACTGTTGCTATCGACTCGGTCGGGACCGGTAGGTCGGGATCGATCGAATCGATCAAACGGGAACGGTTGAATTAAGATCCATTCCACGTTATGGGATGGATTCTTCGGAACCAAGTCCCATATTCAGCGGGTTGCGTCTCGAGGATTGACTTTGCGGCTGAGTCGGGAGAGACCTCCCGTTGCTCTGCTTTTCACGCCGCTTGCGTTGGTTTTGGCTTTGGTTTTCCGAATTGCGTTTTCGTGAATGTTTTCGATGGTTTTCATGGTTTACATTTCGAGCTCGCATTTCCTATCGAACTCTTGCATAATACAGTGTTCTAATCGGTTGCTTGTGCGATTTCAGGTGATCGCGTAGGCGACGTCTAGCGCAGCCAACAAGTCCCTCGCCTCAAGCAAAACTCAAGGTGAGTGGCTGACCCCCTTCGTCTCGACCCTCTATTTCAAATGAGAACTCGGGTAATGTTACAAAAATTGAATGATTCGCTTGCAGAATACTAGTCTTGTATGTTAGAAGGGAAAAAGAAATGTGTTGTGTTGAAAAGAGATATAATTAATTCATGCCTGCAAAACGACCAAGTAAATGAATCGAACACATAACAAGCCCCAACGGTATCCTAAAAATACACCATGTTAACCTATCATGGACTTGGACAACTTGTCGACAAGGGTAATGGTTTCTTCGAGCGGCGACCCGGGGCCACGGGACCGACTCGGCCTAGGAAGAAACTGGTTTTAGCCGAGCTGGGTAATAGGCAATCGGTAAGACGGGGGCTTGCATCGGGGCTCGCTACTTGCGTTGTAAGGGTCCCGTATTACCAGGCTATGTCCAAGATGGCTGGTTAGGCCAATTGACCTCCATATCAAACACTTGATATAAATTGTTATAAACTAACACGGTAAGTTTTATGTCGCACGGCGCGCTCCGCCGGAAGAAACCTTGGTGTAACCTAATGCTTCTTATGAAAACATCTAGGATGGTTAGAAAGACCACTGAATGAGCAAGTTGTATGATTTTATCAAATTCTTGAACCAAATGAGAGCCTGGAAATTAATTAGCCACTCGCCAGTACATGTTGATTGTACTGATCCTCGCTCTCTATACAGGTGCGATAGATCTGGAAGGGCGTGCTACGTAAAGGGAGGCAACGCTCGTGTTTTGAAGCTTCGTCCGTGCATTGAAGCTTGGATCAACCCTTTTGAAGACTCCGCTGTTGAAGCATCGAAGACAGATGGAGCGCCTTCCCACCATCCCAGGTGGTTTGTAATTTTGGTTGTAAAGTCAAGGGATGAATGTATGGAATGGCTATCTCGTCGACGTTCATTTTGTAATGGAGTCAGTTTGTAAAAAGCCCGCGCGGCGCCTTTGTATCGAGTCTGTAAAATGATGTTTCATTATCAATAAAGCTTATGTTTCCTTCTCTATAATGTGTGTTCAATTTACTCTGCGCATTCTGCAAGTTGCTGTGTTTCGGATAACAATTATGACTATGCCTTGTGCAAGCTCAACTTAGGCTCGCACGGCATCACGCCCGGGGGACGACTATCGATTCTACGGAATCGGGGCGTGACATAATGGTATCAGAGCACGGCTTTACGTCCTTGGCCTCTAGTGTCGAGTTTTCTGTCTCAATCGTTGGTCTCGTGTCGATGAGATACGTCGTTCCATACAAGGGAGTCCGTAATAAGTTTGGTTACTAATGCATTTTACCTTCAAAATCCCAGAAGGTGCGACGGTGAATGTGGCGAACGAAGAAAGTGCTTCGAGCGGCTCGAGTAGCTCGAGGCCCGGACCCTCAAACGATGCCATGGGACGGATGTTGCGCATGCTGGAAGCGCAACAACAACAAGCTCTGGAGAATCAACGCCTGAATGAGCAACATCGACGGGAGACGGAGGCACATCGACGGGAGGTAGAGGCTCGCCAGACCCAGTTCGAGGCCCGATTCGATGCACAATTCAAGTTGCAGCAGAAGCAGCTTGATACTCTTCAGCAGATTGTACAGACGGTGGTGGCCAACAACAACAACTCTACGACAACTCCTGCCGTGACCGAGCCTGCGGCCAGACAAAGTGATGTCGATCCGGAGGCACCCGAGCCTACATATGCAACACCGAGAAGTTCTAACTTCGACGTGTCGAAATTCACAAAAAGTTGCCGTACTTCCTTCTACGGCACAGAAGATCCCTCCTTGGCGATCGACTGGTTAGAGGAACTGGAAGACAAGTTCGAGCTGCTAGACGTCGAAGAGTCCAAGAAAGTCGCTTGCGCTCAACTTCTACTCCGGTCGAACGCGTACGACTGGTAGGCCGTACAAAAGCGAGCGATCAGACGCGACGACGAGACAGCAGCAATTTCTTGGGCCACCTTCCGTGAGGCGTTCGAGATCGAGTACCTCCCCGAAGCCGTTCGACAAGAGAAGGAGAATGAATTTATGCAGCTAAGGCAAGGGAATATGACGGTACGGCAGTATGCAGCAGAGTTCAACAAGTTAGCCAAGTTTGCTGGACAATACCTGCCTTCCATAGCGAGTCGTGCACGACGGTTCGAAGTGGGCCTACGGCCATCTATTTCCGCTCATGTGTCCGTTCCAAAATACCCAACGATGGGGGAGTCTCTCAACCACGCCCTCCGCCTTGAAAGCCAATACCCTCCAGGTGCTGCCGGCGCTGTGCATACCTACAATCACAAACGCCCTAGCCACGCGGGAGGAAACAACGTGACCAAGCGTCCGAACAACGGGCCCCAAGGCAGATATCAAGGGCGTAATCCACGGTACTGCAACCGATGTCACCGAGTCGGTCACACGATCGACTACTGCCGGATACCAGAGGATGCATGCTGGAACTGTGGCAAGATGGGCCACAAACGTGATGAGTGTCCAACTAGAAGGCCGAACCCAACGGCGCCCCAACAACACCGTCCAGGGAATCAAGTTCCAGCGCCTCGAGCCCATCAGCCCGCACCGCTAAATGGCCAAGACCGTCGCCCCAATGCCCAGGGCCGCGTCTATGCCATGACTCGAGATGAAGTGCTTGCATCAGACACGGTCGTGACAGGTATACTTAGTTTTAATAATGTGCCTGCTCGCGTACTATTTGATTCAGGTGCTTCGCATAGTTTTATAGCGGCGGACTTTGTCGCCGAGCACAAATTTCCATTAGTATCATTAGACCTTGACCTTAGCGTGAGCACACCTTCGGGCACACCTATACTCACTAATTCAGCCTGCACCGACGGGATTATCTGTATCGGCGGTCAAAAGATTGGTCTGGACGTGATGGTCCTAGACATGAATGACTTCGATATCATTCTGGGAATGGATTGGCTCGGGCCGTGCAACGCAACCATAGACTGTGCCAGGAAGACGGTCACTTTCCGCATACCAGGAGTGCCTGAATTCTGCTTTTCGTGTGGTGAGGCGTCGTCGACCTGCATGTTGATCTCGGCAATCTCTGCTCGGAGGATGCTGCATTCTGGGTGCGAAGGCTACTTGGCGTCCGTCCGAGACATGCGACAGGATGGTGCAAACGTAGGTCAGACCGACGTTGTGGCAGAATTCCCCGATGTGTTTCCGGACGAGCTCCCCGGCATGCCCCTCGACCGAGAGATCGAGTTCAGCATCGATACATTTCCCGATACTCGACCGATTTCTAAGGCCCCGTACAGAATGGCTCCTGCTGAACTGAAGGAACTCAAGGTCCAGCTACAAGAGTTACTCGATAGAGGGTTTATTCGGCCTAGTGTTTCACCGTGGGGAGCGCCCGTATTGTTCGTGAAGAAGAAGGATGGGTCTATGCGTCTGTGCGTCGATTACCGAGAGCTGAATAAGGCCACCATCCGGAACAAGTACCCATTGCCCCGCATAGACGACCTATTCGATCAACTGCAAGGCGCCTCGGTATTTTCGAAGATTGATCTCCGCTCGGGCTATCATCAACTCAAGATCAAGTCAGACGACGTGCAAAAGTCAGCCTTTCGCACCCGTTACGGCCACTACGAGTTCCTGGTGATGCCCTTCGGCCTGACGAACGCCCCTGCCGCCTTTATGGATCTGATGAATCGGGTATTTCGACCCTTCCTTGATAAATTTGTGGTAGTCTTTATTGATGATATTCTCGTCTACTCGAAAGACAGGGCGCAGCATGCAGAACATCTACGGGCCGTGCTCCAGACACTTCGAGAACATGAGTTGTATGCAAAGCGGAGTAAGTGCAAATTTTGGCTCAGCAGCGTATCCTTTCTGGGTCACATCATTTCGTCCGAAGGTATTGCAGTCGATCCGAAGAAGGTGGAAGCCGTTGCTGATTGGAGGCGGCCTGCGTCTGCTAGTGAGATTCGAAGCTTTCTTGGTTTGGCGGGATACTATCGACGCTTCGTGAAAGACTTCGCGAAGATTGCATCGCCATTGACTCGCCTCACTCAAAAGGGAGTCGCGTATGAGTGGTCGGATGACTGTGAAGCTTCATTCCAGGAGCTAAAACGGCGATTGATTTCGGCACCTATACTCGCGCTTCCGGATGGGCCAGAGGGTTTCCAGATATTCAGCGATGCTTCAGGCCAGGGCTTGGGATGTGTACTCATGCAGCGGAACAAGGTGATATCCTTCACCTCGAGACAATTGAAGCCGCACGAGAAGAACTATCCTACGCACGACTTGGAGTTAGCGGCAATTGTGTTCGCGTTGAAATTGTGGCGTCACTATCTATATGGTGTGGCGTGCGCGATCTATACCGACCACAAGAGCCTCAAGTATCTCTTCACTCAGAAGGAGTTGAACTTGCGACAGCGGCGCTGGCTCGAACTAATAAAAGACTATGACTTGACGATCGACTACACTCCGGGCAAGGGAAATGTGGTGGCGGATGCTCTGAGTCGGAAATATCTTGCCTCGCTATCCATCAACCGCAGACTACTACAAGATTTAGAAGAAATGGGCATCGATCTCCGGGTTCGATTCAGAGATATACGGTTGGCGCAGCTGCAGTTAGAGCCGAGTTTGCTGGAAAGGATCAAGACCGCTCAGAAGGATGATCCGTACCTGAAGAAAATGCGCCAGCGAATTTCAACAGGTAGTGCGACCGACTTTGCGGAAGACAAGACCGGCGTGCTGAGAATGAATGGCCGACTATGCGTTCCGGATGATAAAGAACTACAAAAGGAGATAATGTCGGAGGCCCATTATACGAAATATACATTGCATCCAGGAAGTACCAAAATGTATAAGGACCTCCGCACGACCTTCTGGTGGCACGGGATGAAGAGAGATGTGGCGCTCTTCGTGTCGCAATGCATGGCCTGTCAGCAGGTGAAAGCTGAGCATCAACGACCGGGCGGGGAGATGCAGAACCTTGCCATTCCAGAGTGGAAATGGGATCATGTCACGATGGACTTTATTGTTGGCCTGCCGAAGACACCACGGGGGAGCGACGCCATCTGGGTCATCGTCGATCGACTAACCAAGTCAGCGCACTTCATTGCCATTAAAGTTACTTGGAGCGTTGATCGCCTGGCACAGATCTATCTTGACGAGATAGTACGGCTGCACGGAGTTCCAGTATCCATCGTCTCTGATCGGGATTCACGGTTCATGTCGCGATTCTGGAGTAGCCTTCAGTCGGCGCTGGGTACCAAGTTGCAGTTCAGCTCAGCTTACCATCCTCAGACCGACGGCCAAACGGAGCGCGTTAATCAGATTCTCGAAGACATGCTACGGCTCTGCGCAATTGACTTCAAATCAAGCTGGGACGTCCACCTACCGTTGGCGGAATTTGCATATAACAATAGCTATCAGTCCAGCATCCAAATGGCGCCGTATGAAGCTTTGTACGGCCGGAAGTGCAGATCGCCCATTTGCTGGGATGAAGTCGGGGAACGGCAGATACTCGGCCCGGAGCTGGTGGAACAGACTGTGGAGAAGGTCAAGCTCATTCGGGAAAGACTGAAGATTGCACAGAGTCGGCAAAAGAGCTACGCCGATACCCATCGAAGACCGCTTGAGTTCCAGGTGGGCGATCATGTGTTCCTGAAGGTGTCGTCTATGCGAGGAGTTACTCGGTTCGGCGCGAAGGGGAAGCTGAGTCCGAGATTTGTTGGGCCGTTTGAAATACTCGAGCGGGTCGCCCCAGTGGCCTATAAAATTGCCCTACCGCCGGCGCTCGAAGGTGTGCACAACGTCTTCCACGTCTCCCAGCTGCGGAAGTACGTGCACGACCCTAGCCACGTGGTAGATTTTAGCCAGCTGGAGCTAAAGTCCGACTTATCCTACGTCGAAGTGCCAGTTCAAATCTTAGAACGCAAGGATAAGCTGCTGCGGAATCGGACGATCCCTCTCGTTCACGTACTTTGGAGGAACCATGCGGCAGAAGAGTCGACATGGGAACTCGAGTCTGAGATGAAGGAAAAGTTTCCTTCGTTGTTTTCATAGAGGTAGGTTCTGTTCATAAGTTTCGAGGACGAAACTTTTTCTTAGTTGGTTATGGTGTAGTGCCCCGTCCCTACATCGTGCCCCGTTGATCCGTCCACGGGGTGCGCGAGAAAGGAACACTGTTGCTATCGACTCGGTCGGGACCGATAGGTCGGGATCGATCGAATCGATCAAACGGGAACGGTTGAATTAAGATCCATTCCACGTTATGGGATGGATTCTTCGGAACCAAGTCCCATATTCAGCGGGTTGCGTCTCGAGGATTGACTTTGCGGCTGAGTCGGGAGAGACCTCCCGTTGCTCTGCTTTTCACGCCGCTTGCGTTGGTTTTGGCTTTGGTTTTCCGAATTGCGTTTTCGTGAATGTTTTCGATGGTTTACATTTCGAGCTCGCATTTCCTATCGAACTCTTGCATAATACAGTGTTCTAATCGGTTGCTTGTGCGATTTCAGGTGATCGCGTAGGCGACGTCTAGCGCAGCCAACAAGTCCCTCGCCTCAAGCAAAACTCAAGGTGAGTGGCTGACCCCCTTCGTCTCGACCCTCTATTTCAAATGAGAACTCGGGTAATGTTACAAAAATTGAATGATTTGCTTGCAGAATACTAGTCTTGTATGTTAGAAGGGAAAAAGAAATGTGTTGTGTTGAAAAGAGATATAATTAATTCATGCCTGCAAAACGACCAAGTAAATGAATCGAACACATAACAAGCCCCAACGGTATCCTAAAAATACACCATGTTAACCTATCATGGACTTGGACAACTTGTCGACAAGGGTAATGGTTTCTTCGAGCGGCGACCCGGGGCCATGGGACCGACTCGGCCTAGGAAGAAACTGGTTTTAGCCGAGCTGGGTAATAGGCAATCGGTAAGACGGGGGCTTGCATCGGGGCTCGCTACTTGCGTTGTAAGGGTCCCGTATTACCAGGCTATGTCCAAGATGGCTGGTTAGGCCAATTGACCTCCATATCAAACACTTGATATAAATTGTTATAAACTAACACGGTAAGTTTTATGTCGCACGGCGCGCTCCGCCGGAAGAAACCTTGGTGTAACCTAATGCTTCTTATGAAAACATCTAGGATGGTTAGAAAGACCACTGAATGAGCAAGTTGTATGATTTTATCAAATTCTTGAACCAAATGAGAGCCTGGAAATTAATTAGCCACTCGCCAGTACATGTTGATTGTACTGATCCTCGCTCTCTATACAGGTGCGATAGATCTGGAAGGGCGTGCTACGTAAAGGGAGGCAACGCTCGTGTTTTGAAGCTTCGTCCGTGCATTGAAGCTTGGATCAACCCTTTTGAAGACTCCGCTGTTGAAGCATCGAAGACAGATGGAGCACCTTCCCACCATCCCAGGTGGTTTGTAATTTTGGTTGTAAAGTCAAGGGATGAATGTATGGAATGGCTATCTCGTCGACGTTCATTTTGTAATGGAGTCAGTTTGTAAAAAGCCCGCGCGGCGCCTTTGTATCGAGTCTGTAAAATGATGTTTCATTATCAATAAAGCTTATGTTTCCTTCTCTATAATGTGTGTTCAATTTACTCTGCGCATTCTGCAAGTTGATGTGTTTCGGATAACAATTATGACTATGCCTTGTGCAAGCTCAACTTAGGCTCGCACGACATCACGCCCGGGGGACGACTATCGATTCTACGGAATCGGGGCGTGACAACTACGATAGCATATGATGTCTAAATTGCTGCTACTACGATAGCATATGATGAACGCTATAATAAATCAAACCATTCATCAAACGCTATAAATCATCCACAGCATTCACAAACGCTATAAATAATCCACAGCATTCATAAACGCTATAAGTAATCCACAGCACTCACGAACGCTATAAACAATCTACAGCGTTCTAGAATGCTATAAAGTATTTACAGCATTCATAAACGCTATAAACCATCAACAGCATACACGAACGCTATAAACCTTCTACAGCATTCATGAACGCTATAATGTTATAGCGTTCACATGTCTGGACATACTATAGCGTGGGCGATCATAGCAGACAGAATCTGCTATAGAAGGCTTTCTATAGCGTTCTGCGCATGCTATTGTAGGCCATATTTGTTGTAGTGGTGGCTGTCAAGAGACTAGCGGGTGCATGCTACAATCAAGTCTCCTATGGTCTCACAGAGCATCTAGGTCTCAATCAATCAAAACAAGAAGCAGTAAATAATGATCATATAAAACAAAGCAGTAAGACGTCCCCGATGCTTCATCAAAATGATTCATGAGCCTAACTATACAAAATGATAAACTAGTACCGAGAGTCAACAGTACATAACTATAGTCAGCTGCAGTCTGATTTAGTTACAATTATGTGAGGAACTAAATGTCCAGAACAGCTGGCTAAACAGGTGCCGGTGGCTAAATGCCAAGTACAAAATAGAAGATATCTGAGCAGTGAAGAAGAAACCCACTCATGGTCCCTGGCGCCCATACTCCTGGTGTGCACCATTGTTCGGGTAGAAGGTTGGATCCTCTGGCGCTGCTACGAGATATGGCCAAACAATACTAGCGGGGTTAGGCCCCAAATAGCAAGTACCACAAGGGAGCACAAAAGAGTGAGATAAAACCCAAGCGTAATAATAAGACCTGATTCAAGAGTTATAGGCTTATACCATATCATCGAGATAATATAGGAATCTTCAGATCGTATCGCATCCAAGCAGGGCTAGCCAATCCATATAATATACATATACACATAGTACTTTGATTATGCACCGGTCCCCCATAAGGCCACCGTGCTAAAACATATAACACATAGCACGTAGGAGTCGGATATAGTCATCCACTATAGGCGGATGAAACTGTATCCGTGGAGGCCAACCCGACACGTCAGGACAGGACCTGGGGTGGCTGGTGACGTACAATCTCGAGTTTCTATTCCCTCCCATTGCTTCTACCGATTTAAGTTGCTTAGATTAACCCTATCTTGATATTGGAATTACATGTCGTGGTCACATGGTCATCCTCCTATATGTCTTACCATAGTATGTGTACCCTAAGTATGAATCCACATCGGCTCAAGGAGTCCCAAATCTAGATCCATGCTTAGTGTAATACATCAAACAATAATCATTATACCACGATACTATTACTGACCAATTACCATGACTGTGCTGGAAGGTACACATGTATTGACATATAACACGGATGATCATTTAGCACGTAAAGTCATACCTCGATGTACTCATTAGCACCGCAGTGCATACTAATATTGTATTTCAATACACACTTAAAACAGGTACCAACACGTATACATGTAATCAGGTCAAGAACACGGTCAAGTCAAAAAGTCACGTGGACCCCTTGTGACATAAAAGTTACATATAAACTTTGGTTAAAGTGAGACATGAAGACCCTTGAAGCCAAGATAAAGATCTACAACTTTCATGTTGGGAGTTGGGAGAAATTCTGGCCATAAAT
Source organism: Iris pallida (assembly GCA_029216955.1). Taxonomy (NCBI): domain Eukaryota; kingdom Viridiplantae; phylum Streptophyta; class Magnoliopsida; order Asparagales; family Iridaceae; genus Iris; species Iris pallida. The sequence continues at coordinate 10,712,099 of JANAVB010008599.1, forward strand.
CAGCCAAATAGGACATAAAATAGCAAAAAACAGCCAAAATAGGCACTATGCGCTATTCTGCGGCATTATGCGACCTGCGACACTATTCATCCATGCGACACTATGCAAGCCTACGATACTATGCAAGCTATGAGGCACTATTCATCCATACGGCACTATACAAGCCTGCGGCACTATGCAAGCCATGTGGCACTATGCAAGCCATGCGACACTATTCATCCATGCGGCACTATGCAAGCCTGCGGCACTATGCAAGCCATGCGACACTATTCATCCATGCGGCACTATGTAAGCCTGCGGCACTATTCATCATGCGGCACTATTCATCGTCCCTGCCAGAAGCAGGACATATGAACATAGAAGATGTCCAAATATTGTTTTGGCCATAACTTCCTTAAAACAAGTCGAAATCTAACTTTTCAAAGGTTAAAATTGGGTAGAATGAGATTTCCTACAACGTAGGACCATTAGTTTTCGAACACAACCAAGTTTGATAGATCAAAACCATGAAATCCATAAAACCCTAGTTTTAGAAACTTAGATCTACATAAAACTAGCCATTAAAATCAAAAACTCCAAGAACTAAACTTGTAGAGAATAAAGAGAAGAAAAATATAGACAAATAATATCAAAGAAAAAAAAATCAAAAAATAAGAATGCAAGAATCTCTCCATTTGGTGCAAGGTGTACTTGCCTAAATGTTGGTTGGAGGAAAAAAATGAAATAAAAAGTGAATGAGGAGAGAGTGTGAGGAAGAGAATATATATAGGGGTTGGGTTGACTCAAAGAAATCCTAATCTTAAGCATGCTCTAAACCATATGACTAATGACATGTTAAATGCTATATGATACAACTAATTAAATTAATTAAATAAAATTCTAACCACAACACGGTTCAGAAATCTTATCATCGAAGCAGTGAGCCACGCCTACAACCAGACAAGGACAATGGGTGGCACACTAATCCGCAACGAGATACTGTTTCATGCCATGGCCAGTTACAAATATATGATACATACAATCAAGATACAGGTGCCAGATACCATATACAGAAAAATCAAAAATTTACGTATTCCGGGAACGGGGAGTGACAAAATAATAGTAAATAAAATACACTTGAAAGGTAATAAAATAATACGAAGTAAATCGCAAGTGAGGACGCATGAATAAGAGTAGTGCAACTAGACGTGACTACAAAAAAATGTCGGGTAAAATCGTAGCGTGGCGCGAGCTAACGGTCCTATAGAAAGTAACATGATGCGTGCTAACTATCTATATAAAGTCTCTATCACAGCACGACGCGTACTAACGATCGAGATTGGTTAATAGCCAAGTACTAATAACGACGTCAAGGAACTAGAGAGCAAGTCATATATAAAGTCTCTATCGCAACACAATGCGTACTAATGACCGAGAGTGGAGAGCAAGTCATGGTACGTAACAAGGCATTGGCACAACAATATTAAAGTACATGAAAGTAAATGACAAACAGATGATATGTTAGGAATATAAAAATAGAGCATGTTAAGACAACAAGTACACAATAAGAAAAGAAACATATATGACAGAAATAATGAAAAACATGCATGTAAAATATATTGTATTTTACATGTATAATCAAAACCTAACAAAAGTTCACACATAATAAAAGAATTATTGTAGTTACACATGGGACACATAGGTTTTCTAATTGACATGTCTACATGCTTCTAGGCTTTCTATACCTAGTTTTGTAGTTTTGACGTCTGAAATTCAAGGTTAAGTCCCTAATTCAAGGGCATGCATATAAATCATCTAAAATCATAAAAATAATAATTTTAATATAATTATATGGAATTATCTCTGAATTTCAGATTTGGAATTCTAAGAAAAAAAATTATAGCTAGTTGACTCTATGTCAGTTATCCTACCCGAAACTTGTCTGAAATATCACCAAACTTCCACTATGACTTAAATACATGAAATATTTTTTTTAAAACCTAATTAATACTGATTATTTCTCAAAAAATAAACTTATATTCAATTGTTAAATAAACTCCTAAATTTTAGCTATTCAATGTCAGCAACTTAGCCGAAAATCTAGTATGTTGACACCTATTTTTCCCGTTTAGATTTAAGGTGATAAAATCATGCAAATATTTATAAAAATCATATTTTACATTCACAAGTCTATATTAAATTCAGTTTTGATAAATTCTAACAATTGCTCAAAAATTCGCACCGAAAAGGCTCAAACTAGTCCTACTATAATCATTACTTTCAACAAACAAACCTATAGTTTATATGGATGATAATATAGCATGAAAGATATCAAAATATGGGTTTTAGAATATTAATTCTCAGATTTTTACATAGTTTATACCATGGAGATTCGAGATGAAAACGTTAGAATCTTTACGAAAAGCCTTCAAAATATTGGTTGTCGGTGCTCCTTCTTGTCCAAGAACAACACTCCTTGCTTTCCTTGGCTTGCTACTCCTTATTTGATGGGTTGAACGTGATAGTAATGAAATTTTGATGGTAAATGTGAAACTTTTTGGAGGTTTAGTGGAGTTTTGGTTGAGAGATGGGTTAAAGGGGGGACTTTAAGTTGATCTATATGAATGAAAAGTTGTATGGAAGGGTTGTAAGAAGAAGGGATGACGAGTGACTTTTAGTCAATCCACCTAACTTATTATTTCCAATAGCCCCAAAAGGATCACCTTCTAGGCAGTCATATAAATTGTAAAACTTTATTTTCCTCCTCGAATTCACAAATAATAAATAATACTTAAGGATTATTCTCGATAAATTTTAACATCACACACACACACACACACACACACACATATATATATATATGTATATATATATATATATATATATATATATATATTTTTTTTTTTATATTTATATATATATATATATATATATATATATATATATATACTATGATCGAAGAAATAGAAAGAAGAAGTTTGAGAACATAATAAACCACCATAATTGTGAATTAATACTTATCTCCTAGAATCTTATCACTCAGTCGCAAACTCACAATAGTACGACTAACTTAAGTGCTACCATATGTTCGTATTATTTGCAAAACCTACACGAGCACCATAAAACTTGTCATGACCTGTTTCCATTTTTTGGGATATAAGTATGTGGCCAAATCCAACCTACGTCTTAGCAACGTGACCGTAGTATATTATATATACATCAATTGTAATCTTCATTTCCAAATACTCGCTATTTAGTCACAAATACTATATTTTGCTCATTCACAAGACAACTATATAACTGTAGAAGAAAAAAACATAACTATAATATTTGAATAGGTACAAGATCCACTCTATACATTAGAAGCAGAAACAAACTAGCTAAATTAATACTCAAAGATTAAATTTAAGTTTTAAAGAACTAAGATATCTAACTATCCATGACTCTAAGGTTGACTTCAAAGGCGGCCACGTCCTTATAGAAATGGTGTGTAGGGTATTCCTTGTCTAAATTAAGCAGAAAATATTTATCTAGTCAGGATTTGAGCGAATGACAATAATACAATACAACTACAGATCATGTATATCTATTAATACGAACATAAAAGTAAAGAAAAGACAAATAGGAACAACATCATTAGGGCCGGTCCTGAGCTAATGGGGGCCCAAGGCAAAACTTCGAAAATGGACCCTCATACATAATATAAAAAAGTATAAATAAATTAAAATTTTATTGTAGTCAAGATTTGAATCAAGAACCTCCTAAATATAAGTCTAGCATTATAACTACTAGACCACAATGCTAATTTGTGTTAAAAAAAGCACATGATACATACTAGTTCTATTGTAATAGTTCTATGTTGGTGTCCCATTTTGTCAGGGGGTCCTGAGCCGTCGTCCGGCATACCCTGTGCCAGGGCCGCCCCTAAACATCATGACCATAACTATATATAAGGACGGTAAGACAATAGAAGCAAGACCTATAACAATATGTATAACAATATCTCCTCCATGCCAATTCTTGTAAATGTTGTCTAGTTTCTGAAAACTTCATAATTTTTTCTAGCTCTTCTAAATTTAAAATTTGGTGATTTTTGGATGCATATTTTGTTTATGGTCTATTGAATATGTCCTAGTTTAGGGTTGTACCTAGGATAACTTGGAATTATGAAATCCTATTGGACTTCTTTGTAATTTATTTTTAGGGTTGTTTATTACCTAATTTGTACCATAAAAATTGCAGAGTTGATTTTGAGGATTTAATATTATTAACAACCAGTAATCTATTTTTTATACGAAATCTAGTGAAGTAGTAATTTGCAGTAACTTTTGATTGAACTTGAAACATATTGGAAACCTAAACTAGATGTACTTACCAACAAGACAATCAATATCAAAACTAGAAATTGCTGAGATACCCACTTTCGGGGTGGGTGTTTATGAAAAATCCAGGTTTATGAAATACCCAACATTATGTATTTTCATGTTAAATATTATAAGATTTCCTTTAGATGCTCTGTATTTACAAAATTGTCATTTTGATAATACCAAAGCTACCCCTTCGCACAAATTTGGTCATATATATGTGTTTGAATTCACAAACTCAGATTTTGATTGTGATTTTCCTCTTCTTCTTATTCACGAGAGATCTGAATTCTATTGCTTTCATCTTCAACAGAGATCGGAAAGATTGTTCGTAGTTCACTGTGCTTTTCTTCAGTCGAACTCCGATCATCGCTCATTATCATCATCATCTTCGTGGAGAGATTTAAAGTTTTTCGGCGATTAGGTCCTTTTTAATGACTTCATTCTGCAACGATTCAACTTGTTTCTGAAGCCCGCTTTTCTCATTCCTGAGTCTTTTATTTGTCTCTTTGAGCTTCTCGATTGTTTGCACTGATATAAAACAAACAACAATGAAAAGTATGATATCAATCAATATACACTTAAAAAAAGAAAAAAAAAGATCATTCTTCGTGATTTTAACACGGGGAATGACCATTCTCCTGCATTCTAACACGAGAAATGACCATTCTACGTGATTTTATAATGGAGAACAGCCATTCTCCGTAAGTTTAACACGGATAATGATTATTCTCTTGCATGTTAACACGGGAATAGCCATTCTTCGTGATCTTATCACGGAAAATGGCCATTCTCCGTTATTTTAACACGGAGAATGGCCATTCTTCTGTATTCTAACACGGGAAATGACTATTCTACATGATTTTACAACGGAGAATGGCCATTCTCTGAGATTTTAACACGAAGATTGACTATTCTCCTGCATGTTAACACGAGAATAATCATTCTCCGTGATTTTAACACAGAGAATGGCTATTCTCCGTAATTTTACAACGAAAAATGGCCATTTCCCGTGATTTTAACACGGAGAATGGTCAGAGAATGGTCATTCTCCGTGATTTTACAACGGAGAATGGCCATTCTTCGTGATTTTAACACGAAGAATGGTCATTCTTCTGTATTCTAACACTTTGAAGGGGGTCTTGTAGAAGATACAATAGAAACAACAAAAAAGATTTTAATAAAACATACAACAAAAAAGATTAAAAAAGTTTTTTTTATTAAAAATTATACCTACAAGGGTCTATTACAGATTCTTTGTGATTATATGGAAATAACTCCTAAAGATCTACAATGGGGCTAGTCTTCACAGTATGATCGTAGGGCTCTTTTGTGAGAACTAAGCAATTGTTGCTCTTTACTGAATAGCTCCACAACTTCTACCCTTGTGGCAAGAGACTACGGATAGAAGATGTGAATACAGTCGCCATCAAGGTCTGCGCCCACAGAACCCCCCAGATGTGCAGCGAGCCATTTCCTCGTCAGAGCAGACCACTTCCTGAAGCAGCTATTGGCTCGTGGTAGCTCCTGAGGCTCTTCCAGCCTAACAAAGGCACGAGCCGCTATTGAGCAGGGCAGAGCACAACCTGTGGCTCTTCGGCTTGGCAATCAACCCAATCCCTATCGTCAGGACCTCCAAGACGTCGCTCAGGTTCTAACTCCTCATGGTGGACATTTCGGTACATCTCGACACTCATCAGAAGCTCTTGTACAAAGACACAACTTCTTTGAACGAAGGGATCAACAACTAACGACCAACTTGTGCAAGGCCAACGATGGTCGTTCGAAGCTAAATCTGGGTCAAGCATGGTATTGGAAATGCTAAGAGAGGAAGATGCGACCCTTTATAAAAACTTCCCCTTATATAGGGTGAGTGTGGTCCAAACCACATGCCACGTGGCCGTTGGTTAAAGACTTCCAAATTAATGGGATGAACCTAGGGCTCAGTATAGTGAATCTCATTTAATATGTTCATTTTACTAAGTCTTAAGCCCAAATTAATGGGATGAACCTAGGGTTCAGTATAATGAATCTCATTTAATAGGTTCATTTTACTAAGTCCTAAGCCCAAATTAATGGGATTAACATAGGGCTCAATATAATGACTATTCTCCTATAGGTCATTCTCCACCATTTTAACACGTAGAATGGAAATTTTTCGTGATTTGAACATGCAGAATGACCATTCGCATTCATTTTAACACGGAGAATGGCCATTCTCCGTGATTTTAGCACGGAGATGGCAATTCTCCGTTATTTTAACACGTAGAATGTCAATTCTCCGTGATTTTAACACGAAGAATGATAAAAAGCTCTTAATTCTCTTCACATCAGCTCTCTAGCTGGGGTTCCAGTTGATGCGGATGATGATGATGAAGTGTTGTTCCAATTGATGCTGCTGATGATGATGAAGTGGGAACTGATGATGACGACATGGTGTGATCAAGATTGCGAATGGAGTCACTGACGAGTTTTTGAAGTAAGGTTTGAAGATTTTGGAAGAGAAAACCTAGATTCGAAAGTGAGTAGCGTATGGAAGAAGAGGAAGCATTGGAACTTTTTTTTTTAGAGTATGTTTCGTGGGTGTTTTCAATAAATTAAAAGGACAAAAAGGTCATTCCGTACCCTTTTATATATTTTTCGCTAATTCTGGGCACGCGATAAAATGTTATTTTGTGGTGGATTTTTCCATAAAACTTTTACGATTTTGGACATTTGATAAAATTTTCCATATCAAAAGTTTAATAAAACAATAACTATATAATAAGATAAACTTAAAACTGAAAATTAATAAGAATTTAGTTATATGATAATTTTATTACCCCTATTTGGATAAGGAAATAAATATTCTTTTTGGCTGCATACGACTGACCTGATTGGTAATCGATTAACCATACTAGGCAGATTGGTAAAAAGACTTATTAGCCCTATTTGAATAATAGGAAATATTTATTTGCATGCTAACCTGCTGGCTCACGACCAAATAATATTATTTCCTTTTAAAGTAATATTTTCTTAAATTCCCATCATGCATTCTATTTATTTCTTAGGCTATGCATAAATTATCAAATACGATTTTAAATAATAGGTCCTTAAAGATTCAATTTAATTAAATAATAGTAAATATTGCATATATATATATATATATATATATATATATATATATATATATATATATATATATATATATATATATATATATATATATATATATATATATATATATCAAATGACCTTAGCCTAGTGGTTAAGAGTGATGCATGCGGCCCAAGTGGTCGGGAGTTCGAGCCTCAGTGGAGGCGAGTTCGCCACAAAGTACCCATTGCTTCAAAAAAAAAAAAAAAACATATATATATATATATATATATATATATATATATATATATATATATATATATATATATATATATATATATATATATATATATATATATATACATCCTTATCAAAATAGATTTAATATATGTCTTTAAAGATTTAAACTTTAACGCAATTGACTGTATAACTGATTAAAAGATTTAACTTCTAAATTGACTAAACTATAAGAAAAAAAGTTATCTCACAGTAAAAGTACAGGTTAGCATATATGAAAATGAGTTGGATATAAATTAGGAAATAAGTCACCGAATAGGAAACTTTCTAAAATAAAACTAGCTTATATGTATATATACATGCATGCAGGCTAAGGTCTGTAAACATAGAGAGATTGCGATCTACAACTCTTCTTCTTCTTCTTCCTCTTCTTCCAGCTATGGAGGTTCAACGACTGTTCTATTCTGCACATCTATCTCGACTGGAGATCGAGATGCAGATCGCGGAGTTCTGCATCGGAGAACACAAGGCCTCGTTCCGCTTGCTGACTGCCACGACGCAGCGTGGCTTCCTCAGGGAAGACAGACTCGACTTCGACATGTATCAGCTCATCCACAGCATCCAGAGGAGATGTGTCGTGTCCGACCTTATGAGCTTGGCTACGTGCTTCGACGACAACGCGGCTTACGGTTTCTGGACACGCCAAGTTCACATGTGCTGCGAGTCGGCGCTTACCCCTCTGCTGTATTCCAATCTACGCACTGGCCTCCGTCAAGGGTTCTGTTTCGTTATACAGCTCTGCGTGCACGACGTAGTGCCGCAAAGAGGTGTGCCGCAGCGAGTGCAGCCGACGTCGACAGGACACTGACACGGCTCAGGTACAACGGCGGCGACGGCGTACGGATCAGAGAGAAGGATTGTGCTATTTGCTTGGAGGAGTACGAGACGGACGGCGAGGACCTGACTCTGATGCCATGTTCCCATAGCTTCCATTCCGCGTGTCTCGGCCGGTGGCTGGAGGGGAGTCGTGTCTGCCCTCTGTGTAGACACTCCCTTGATTCTTGATATGTTGTGAATAATCTATACCAGTTTCTATCAATCAATTTACCACGAACACCGGTTTAAGTCATTGTGTACAACTATAGCAAGGTTTTGAAAGTTTATGCACAAGTTGTAGATACTACTTTCATGTTTGGTGATTGGCTTGTACAAGTTTTGCAATGAATCAGAAATTTTGGTAATTGGCTTGTACAAGTTTTACAATGAATCAGAAATTACAATAGTTATGTAACAAACCCCTATAGGTTAACATATCAAAACCACTCAGTAACAAAATTTGGAATCAATATCCAAATATCTTACCATATATAGAAATATGTTTCTCTTTTTTTCTTTTTCTTTTTTTTGGGGTCGAATATTTTTACTCATTTCCAACATCTCTGCACAACTTTGGAGGACCGTTTCTTCTTAAATCCGGACTTCAAACTTTGGAGGTCCATTATGACCCAAATGACTATTCTACCTCTTGGGTGACTTGTAGGAGCCTTATAGTATATAACATGCAGACAAATTGTTTGAAAATTTTCTTCTTTTTTAAGTGTGAACAACAAGCTAGACCGTCCGTGGGTTGTGTCCTAGTGATAGCAACGGAAGGCCCGACACAGAAGACGCATCTTCGAATCCTTCTTTGTGTTGGAATTTTGAACAAATCTTCGTTTTTAAATCTGCAAAATAATAAACTTAATTAAATGTTACCGTCTTCGGGGAAGTCATGCACGAAGCACTGCCCTAAGAGATAGTCCGGGTCTATGTGCAGACTGGATCCGAACGCTCCTAGTGGTAAAATCTCCGGTCTACCGGAATCTCTTTGTCGCACACGACTTGGAGAGGGTGACCCCGACTTAGCTCTGCCAAGAGCAACAACGAAGAACTGAATTTCGAGAGCGACGAGAAATTTGAGAGAGCTTGTGCAGAGGAAAATATTTTCTGTGTTTTGAGAACAAGAAAAAGAGCTCACTTTATAGGCTTGCAATGGAGAGGAGAATTAAACTCAGTTTTAATTAGCTAATTTAATTCAAACGTTACAAAGAGTTTTCAGCACATGGTTCATTGAACATGGACTGAATATGAATAGTGAACATTACGGAATTAAAAAGATTTGTAACGGTCAGAAATATTTGAAAGGAGCAAAAAATCTTTAGGGTCTCAGCCCGAACCCGAGGAAGGAATCGGATCGGCATTCGACGCCCGCAGATGTGGGCACGTGTCCGCACCCGTTACGCGCGCCGAACCGAACCAAACCGAACCGAGCTGAGCCGGGCCGGGCGGCTGTCACGCCCCGCTCCCGTAGGAGCGATCGTCCTCGCTAAGGCGTGATGTCGCACGAGCCTAGATTGCGCTCGTGCAAGGCAGTTTCATAACGGCCGATTACAACGGCGGCGACGGGATCGTCGCACAGAAGTCCCAAGCAGATACATTGAATATGCAGCGGAAATTGGACACAAGAACTCATGAACACAAGTCATTCAAAAGAAGCTCTTTATTGATATTGAATACAAGATTACATTTGTGGGCGCAAGGCCAATTTACAAGTCTCTCGTGCTCATTTTTCTCTCGATTACAAGTTGTCCGACGACATCTCGTTCAGGACATTCGAAGTCAAGTTTGCGACGTTCGGCACAAAGGCCGTCGCCTATCGATCCCATTCAACCGATTACTTGTACGAGCTTTTGAAAATATTAGACTTATTGTATGGAACATCCCAAGGCATAATGAGAGATAGGGTACACTTCTTTTTCCAACGACGAGCTTTCAAAACTGAGAAATCGACGTGAAGTCCAAGGACGTAAAGCCGTGCTCTGATACCATTATGTCACGTCCCATCGTCCGTGCCGTTTGTCCACGACCATTTCGTATTGTCTTGTCATTTTAACTTAACGGCTATCTCCGAGCCGTAGGCCAACCCTTAGCCATAATGCGTTATCGACCAGGTTGGCGTCCGTGCAGCGTGGGTAGCGAGCCCCGTTGCACGTTCCCGTCACACCTGTATGTTGCTCATTCTTCAGGAAAGTCTCGAGGACGAAACTTGTTCTGAGTGGTGTATGTTGTAGTGCCCCGTCCTGCAAAGTCAATCGGAGGAATCGAAACGCCGACGACGTTCGGTCTTAGCCTTGCAACGGCTGCTCGAAGGCTCGCTCGGTCAAGGCGACCGCTCGCTCAGGTGGCGTAGTTTCGGTGAACTTTCCTCATCTTAGCCTTCACTTAATAACTCGCATGTTTTCAACTTGTACAAGTAGGCTAATCTAAAAGCTACAAACGCACATAGCAAAGGGAATAATCTCGACCCGTCAGAATGTCTTAGAACATGGAAAATGGTCCCCCGGTCAACATAGAAGTCGGCTCAGTGTGCTTTCAAATGACACTCGATCCTTCGTTCCCGTGGCTTGGGAGAAGGAAGTTGGCTCAAGTTGCTAAGTTTTCCCGACACTCAAAGTAGCCTAAACCTTAGGCGTCGCCTGTGTGAAATGCTTGTTAAAGCACGGTCCCGTCGATTTGTCCTGACACTCGAATTAGCCTAAGTCATAGGCGTCGCCCGCATGAATGCTTAACAAAGCATGCACGGTCCTGTCCCGCAAGGCTTGGCATAGCCTTCGTACGTCCCGCAAGTTAAGTCGTCTCGTACGGCTCGTTAGCTTAAGTCTAGGCACCCGAAAAGTTGGTTGTCCAAGTCTATCCCGTGCCTAGCACGTTCCCTCGATGCGAAGCTTGGCATAGCCTTTGCTCGTCGAGTCATTGCCCGAACAAGTTAGACAAGAGTTGCATTGGGCTATCGAAGCCATTTCTAACACTGTCCCACTCTAGCTGCGGTTGTCAAGTCGCGTAGCCCTTGAGAACAAGACTCGTTGTACAAAGTATATGACTTGAGCGTTAGTGTCGCCTAGAGAACCAGGCCTATCAAAGGCACGATCCACGGTCGGATTAGCGAAAAGCATGCCAAGGTCAAAGGAAGTCCACGCGACTGGTTGTCGTCGAGATCGGTCCCGCTACTTGGGAGACTCGCTAAGTCTTGATATGTCCCGCACACGAGATCGGTCCCGCGGCTTGGGAGTCTCGCTAAGTCTTGATATGTCCCGCACACGAGATCGGTCCCGCGGCTTGGGAGTCTCCGTTATGTCTCGATAGAAAGAAGGAATGCATGGTCATGTTAAGGAAGGATTGGTTAGATCGAGTTGAGACTTGCATGGTCATTGGACAACTTGTCGACAAGGTGTAGTCTTCTCGAGTAATCACCGGGGCGCTGGGATCATTCAGCCCGGGGGAAGCGAGTGTGGCTCAAAGTAGGATGCTGGATGACCGCATGGGAGAGTTCGGCCCCATCGGGCTAGCTACCCGTGTAGGTACAGGCCGATATCCCACAAGCCAGTCCAAGATAGCTTGACATTGCTAGTGACCTCCTCATGTAGATGTGTCGGCAGATAGCGGCACACCGCGTGTATGCCTTTGGATTTGGGTCTAGAGCTTGAATGCAGGTCTAGTCGGTAACACAAGGTTTGGGCCTATGACTGGGCTACAGCATAGGCACCTGCTTGGCACGATAGATGGTATCAGAGCACGGCTTTACGTCCATGGACTTTACGTCGATTTCTCAGTTTTGAAAGCTCGTCGTTGGAAAAAGAAGTGTACGCTCTCTCTCATTGTGCCTTGGAATGTTCCATACAATAAGTCTAATATTTTCAAAAGCTCGTACAAGTACTCCGTTGAATGGGATCGATAGGCGACGGCCTTTGTGCCGAACGTCGCAAACTTGACTTTGAATGTCCCGAACGAGCTGTCGTCGGACAACTTGTAATCGAGAGAAAAGTGAGCACGAGAGACTTGTAAATTGGCCTTGCGCCCACAAATGTAATCTTGTATTCAATATCAATAAAAAGCTTCTTTTGAATGACTTGTGTTCATGTGTTCTTGTTTCTAATTTTCGCTGCATATTCAATGTATCTGCTTGGGACTTCTGTGCGACGACCCCGTCGCCGCCGTTGTAATCGGCCGTTATGAAACTGCCTTGCACGAGCACAATCTAGGCTCGTGCGGCATCACATCTTAGCGAGGACGATCGTTCCTACGGGAGCAGGGCATGACAGCGGCGGCGGCGGTGCGCGCGTGTGGCCCATGGAGCTCCCACACACAACTTTTAATGAAACAAAAGAGGGATAAGTAATATATACACACTTGGTTGCTTTGTCCAACCGATGTGGGACTAAAACTTTATGAAACTTGAGCTTTTGCTCAACAAAAGGAGCAGCAGCTAACAATCCCCTCCCAAAAGGACAAGTTCCAAGATAATATAAAAGAAAAAGAAAAAAATAAGAGAATTTCTAGGCAGTTGTATACTATGTACTTCCAAAATACAGTCAATTAGCGACGACACATTAGCGACAGATAATTTTCGTCGGCGTTAGCGACGGATTTGCGACAAATAATCGACGGAGTTCCGACGACAAGCCGATACATTTTTTATTTTATTTTAAGGGGGAGAAAAGGTCGCTCATCCGTCGCTAGAGCATCGGAGATATAGCGACGGAAAAGAAGCCGTCGCTATGCAGTCGATTATTTTGCGAGAATTGTTGGAAGAAATGGCGGGACAATTCTTCGACCACGTAGCGACGGATATTCCGTCAGCGAGTATCAAAAAGAGCGACGGACTAGCGACGGATAAAATCCGACGCGAGTCCGTCGCTATATAAAGGGCCCAGACTTAAATAGAAACGACGGAAAAAACTTTTCAGTCCCCCCAAATTTCACACTCTCTCCTCTCTCTCTCTCTCTCTCTCTCTCTCTCTCTCTCTATCTCTCTCTCTCCCGCGGCGGTCGACGACCTTCCTCTCCGCTCTTTCTTTCTCCCGCGGCGGTGATCGACGACCTCTCCTCTCTCTCTTCCAAAGGTAATCTCTTTCTCTCTCACCCTCTCTCGGTGGTCTTAGGTGCAGCGGGCCGGGGGCGTCGTAGGCTGCCGGGGCGGCGGAGACTGCAAGGGCGGCGGGTGCGTCGGGGGATGGGGGCAGCGGGGGAGGCGGGGGGTGGGTGGGCGGCGGGGGGTGGGAGGGGTATGCTGGCGCGCGTGGGGCTGCGGGGGGGGGGGGGGGGGCGGCAGGGGACAGCGCGCTCCGGGGCAGCGGGGGCAGCGTGGGTGGCGCGCGCGGGGCAGCGCGGGACTGGATGGGGCGGCGGGGGGTGGGAGGGGCGGCGGGGGGTGGGAGGGGTACGCTGGCGCGCGTGCGGCTGCTGGGGGCGGCGGGGGGGGAGGCAGCGCGCTCCGGGGCAGCGGGGGCGGCGGGGGTGGCGCGCGCGAGGCAGCGCGGGGCTGGGGTGGGCGACGGGGGGTAGGAGGGGTATGCTAGGGTTTGTAAATGTAAGTAGTAGTAATTATCCTCGTTTAAGAAATAGGATGAGAAAGTCTATTGCTTTATATATATATATATATATATATATATATATATATATATATATATATATATATATATATATAGAAATTGCAATATGACAAACCCTAATTTAAGAAATAGGATATATATAAAAAATGCAATATATGACAAACCCTAGTCTTAGCCACATGGTGTTCAACAAAAGAAAATGCAATATGACAAACCCTAGTTTAAGAAATAGGATGAGAAAGTCTATTGCTTTATATATATATATATATATATATATATATATATATATATATATATATATATATATATATATATATATATATATATATATATATATATATATATATATATATCAAGGTTTAAGTATCGGTATCAGAATCGGTATCAGACTTTTCCTATGAGTATTGATATCGGCGTTATCGGTAGTATCGGCAGTTTCAGATCGGAGTATCGAATTTTTTGGTATTAGGAAGCAAATAATTATCGGTAGTATCGGATTCTTTTACATGCTTTTACAACCCTATTATGCTTTCAACCTAGGTTCACAATATCGATACCAGAATCGGTATCGGACTATTCCTATGCTATTTAATTTTCTTTGCCGAATTGACCGGAACAAAGACCCCCAATCACTGCCAAAATATGTCCATTTATCGATGGCCACATCCCTCGCCCATCCGTAGGCAATCAGTATTAGCGACCGATCACTGACGGATCTTGGCCAAAATAATCCGTCGGCAATCAGCTCGTCGCCAATAATGAAGACCACCATGCTGTCAGGAACCTCTCACTCGAGCTCTACACGAAGGATGTTCACTTGAGCTCCAGGGCAAAGTTTTGGCTCAGAGCAAGAATTGGTTGACGGAGCACATCCACCATACTGTCAGAAAAAATAGTAAAGGTGAGAGACCCATCTGAGTAGGACGTATACTCTGATAGTATCTCCTCCAACACTCAATCCCACTACTGATATCATTCTTGTAAATGTGATCTCTCAGAGTATACATCCTACTCAGATGGATCTCTCAGAGTATCCTCTCTAGTTGGTTGTTATATCATCATTGCTGAGGGATGAGGGTCGGAGGACAGTCAACTTCATCTACGGCTACATAGTTTTTGTCTCGCCAGTCGAATGGCTGCAGGGACTATGTCCTGATCACCATGTCGTAGTCCAATACAATCCAGAGATTGACACAGTACTAATTCATATATGTAGTCCAATACAAATAGTCTAATACAAAAACAACCCAATACAAATAGTCCAATACAAATAAGTACTAATAGCTAATGAGAACCACGCAGCTCACGCAAACGTTCATTGATACGATCATGCAACCACCTCGAATAAGTGGGATCGACGGCATGAGAAGAGATGTAGTACCTTACAAGTGCTGCATGAATAGAACTCCCAATCTCACTAGCTACCGGTGCTGGATGAATAGAACTCCCGGTCTCACTAGCTACCGGTGCCACTTCCTCCTTAACAGTTGGAGGAGCCACCTCAGCATTCACTGTTTCTCTCAAATGACGTATCGCTCCTCGGGTCATGGGTGCCATCTGGTAAGATCGATATTCACAAATAATATAATTGTAACATAAGCAAGCTAACTAAAGGAACCATCATATAATTTGAGTACATTTTCGAAAGCAGATAAAGTAAATAAAATTTAATTTTTTGCCAAGTGTGAGAACGGATGGCTCAGAACACAACCCAAGATTCATTCTAGCATACATTAGTGTGAATCATCTATGTTCTGTACATATGGTGTAGTATATGTTCTTATCGTATCTACTATCTGAAGAACGTAACAGAATCAAGATGAACTCACATAATGTAATACTAAGACATCATCTACAACTATATAAGATATAGTGATAGGTTGTCGTATCATCATTGCCGAGGGATGAGGGTCAGAGGATAGTCAACTTTATCTACGGCTACATAGTTTCTGCCTTGCCAGTCGAATGGCTGCAGGGACTATGTCCTGATCACCATGTCGTACCATAGATTCTGCCTCGCCAGTCGAATGGCTGCAGGGACTATATGTCCCGATCACCATGTCGTACCGTAGTATCTGAAGAATGGCTGCAGGGACTATATGTCTCTAACCCGAACCCTCCCCGAACCGCCCTCGCCCCCCCTGCCCCACCCCTCCAGCCACCCCCCACTCACCCCCCAACCACCCGCATCCTCCCCTGTAGGGACTATTGTAGGCTAAGGTATTGGGTTTACCATATTAGGGTAAGGTGTTGGGTTACCTTATTAGGGTAAGGTATTGGGTTACCGATATTGTGAACCTAGGTTGAAAGCATAATAAGGTTGTAAAAGCATAATAAGGTATTGGGTTACCGATCCGAAACTGTCGATATTACCGATATCGTCGATATCCTATTTCTTAAACTAGGGTTTATCATATCGCCGATACTACTCATTGTATTTGTACCCCGTGCTGCCTTGTATTTGTACCCTGCGCTGCCCCGGGCATGCTACCCCTACTGCCCCGAAGCGCGCTGCCCTGCCACCCCCCGCAGCCCCCCGCGCGCTAGCTCCCCTTCCACCCCCCGTCGCCCCTTCCACCCCCCGCCGCCCCACAGCCCTGCGCTGCCCCGGGCGCGCCACCCCTACCGCCCCCCCCGCTGCCCCGGAGCGCGCTGCCCTCCGCCGCCCGCCGCAGCCCAGCGCGCCCGTCGCAGCCCCGCGCTGCCACGCACTCCACCATGCAGTCTTCGCCGCCCTCACAGCCCACGACGCCCCCGGCAGCCCACGACACCCCCGGCAGCCCACGACACCCACGACCACCTAGAGAGAGAGAAGAGAGAGATTACCTTTGGGAGAGAGAGGAGAGGTCGCCGATCATCGTCGCGGGAGAGAGAGAGGAGAGTGAGTTCGTCGACCGCCGCGGGAGAGAGAGAGAGAGGAGAGAGAATAAAATTTGGGAGAAATGAAAAGTTCTCCGCGTCGTTTCAATTTAAGCCTGGGACCTTTATTTAGCGACGGACGAGCGACGGATGATATCCATCGCTAAGCCGCCGCTCTTTTTGATACTTGCCGATGGAAAATCTGCCGCTACATAGTCGAAGAATTGTCCCACAATTTCTCTCAACAATTCCTGCCAAATAATCGAATGCATAGCGACGGCTACTTATCCGTCGCTATATCTCCGACGCCCTAGCGACGGATGAGCGACATTTTCTCCTCCTTAAAATAAAATAAAAATTGTATCTGCTTGTCGTCGGTACGCCGTCGGTTATTTGCCGTAAATTCGTCGCTAATGCCGACGAAAATTGTCCGGCGCTAATGTGCTGTCGCTAAATTACTGTAGTTTGGTAGTGAATGTCGTCATCGGTCAATATTTGGTTTCGGTCGGTATCGGATCGGAACATGCCAAACCGTATCGGTATCAGCCGTATCGGATCGGTATCGGCCGATACTTTAAACCATGATATATATATATATATATATATACATTTACTGACTCGTCAAGTTGAATCGTGTATAACATGCTCGATGCTTAAGAGGAATCATTTGGACTTAGTGGACTATCGAACTATCGGTATCGGTATTGCACTATCGGTATCGGACTATCGGTATCGGTATCGGTATCGCACTACCGGTATAGGTATCGAACTATCGATATCGATATCGCTAGCGGAATCGGTATCGATATCGAACTATCGGTATCGCACTATCGGTATCGGTGTCACATTATCGGTATCGAAATATCGGTATCGGTATCGTACTATCGGTATAGGTATCGAACTATCTGTATCGGTATCGAACTATCGGTATCGGTATCCGTATCGACCGTAGCAGATTAGTATCGGTATATCGGTTTGGTATAGGTCGTATCGGATGGTATTGACCTTAGCGAATTGGTATCGTCCTATCCGATATGTATCGGCCGTATAGCTAGGATTCGTACCGGCCTTATCGATTCGGTATCGTCCATATCCGATAGGTATCGGCCGTATCGGATATGTACCGGCCGTATCAGATTAGCATGTGTATTACTATAATTGGCCAATCACTCTTTGTTCACATGCTAATCCGATACGGTCGATACATATCCGATACGGCCGATACCTATCGGATATGGCCGATACCGAATCGATAAGGCCGGTACGAATCCTAGCTATACGACCGATACATATCAGATAGGACGATACCAATTCGCTAAGGTTGTCACGACCCGCACCCTAAAGAGGGGCATGAGCACGTGGTTACGTCCAGCCTACGCCGCAGAATCGATGGTAGAACGCTGTATATAGGGTCTGTAAATACTACGACTAAAATAGTTAAATGTACCTGTACAGTTTATACACTCCGAATGGAGGTGACATAGCAATACAGTCTCAATCACAAAGTAAAACTAAAGTAGTTAGTACGGAAGGAAATACGATACATGAAAACTGGAACAAGTCCAAGATCCACACAAGTCCAGAGCTATACATAACATCACAGAGTCACAGAAAATATATATAACTACTACAGTCTGAAAAGTACTAGCTGGCTCGTAGGCCAGGCAAACCTAACTAAGATACACTACTCAGGGTGAGCAAAGTCTTGTGGCTCTACTAACAATCCACAGTCCGGGTCTACTCCATCAGACTCGACCCCATAATAGGTCGGGTAATCTGCCTCAGAATTATCTGTAATATGTCAACGGTATTCTGTCAGGAAAATGAGCAAGTACAAACACCAACAGCAGTTCCATATGAATTGACAAATTCTATAAGAGACAGTGTAATAAAATACAAGACAAATCAACAGAAAATATATATATCAAGATGTGAGTACTGAATAAGACGACAATATATATGTAGGATTGCTTAGGAACTATACGGAAGCTGAGTTACAACCCTTAAACCAAACAAGGACCAGGGTTATAACTCTTCTCCCGAATAGAACTTAGCCTCCTAAGATAAATAAATATAAAAGGTACCTTGAATTATTAGTGCGTTATGTGATCGGCTTGGAAAAACATGTTCAAACTTTCCATCTGACCGGCTACGAATAAATAACAAGTGTGAAGCAACAAGTGTGAAGATAAGGTCGGTCACCATGGAAAGTTGTGAACAAGTAACTATGGACAAGTGTCGAGTACAAGTGTGAAGAACAAGTGGGTATTTTGATCACACAACCACTAATAACTCCCCATCCCCAAATAGTATAAAGCATCTGGACATAACACGTCATGACACGGGATTCAAAAGCAGGTGATCAGCCCACTCCCAAGTCCATGTCTATACAAGTACAAGTAACAAATCGAGTCATGTACCAATATACCAAGTAATCCGGGAACAACATCTCATTACAGGATCCGACATATACTAGTCCGTGAAATATCGTGTCTGTAAATCAAGTAAGACATTACAACTGAATCGGATCACTACCAAAATACATGGATTTATCGACGGCCTTATCCGTCGGTAATCCGTCGCCAAAAATAAATACCGACGGATTACCGACGGATATTTTGGTAAAACAGCCGTCGGGAATAACCTCGTCGCTAAAACATATCCGTCGCTACTCCGTCGCTCAGCGATGACTTAGCGACGGAATACCGTCGGCGCATCTAAATATATATAGCGACGGATTACCGACTAACTTTCGTCAAAACATGTATCAGGATATAGGGTTAGCGACGGAAAACTCCGTCGCTAACCAGTCGGCAAAACCATATCACTGATTTTCTGATACCCAATATCCGTCGCTAATCCGTCGTAAATTTGTCGGCAAAAGCGTATCAGAGATTTTCTGATACCCAATTACCGACGGACATTCCGTCACTAAATCGTCGCTCAATGTAAAATTCTCCAGGTAGCGACGGATATTACATCGCCAATCCGTCGATACATTAAATTCCTACAGTTAGCGACGGATAGTCCGTCGGGACTTTGTCGCCAATCCGTCGATACATTAAATTCCTACAGTTAGCGACGGATCGTCCGTCGCCAATCCGTCGCTTTATTGAAATGCTCCAGGTAGCGACGGATTTTACGTCGCCAATCCGTCGCTAACCTCAGTTTCTCCAGTTAGCGACGGACTATCCGTCGCTGAGTGGTCGCCAGTCCGTCGCTAACTGCTAATTTTTGAAAAAAAAATACTGCAAACAGACTCTTTCCTGTTTATACAACACATCCAACACAATATCAAACATGCAAAATATCCATATACAACACCATATATCCATATCCAATACGAATATCCAACGTATCCAATATCCAACACCATATATCCATATACAAAATATCCATATCCGACACCAATATCCAACGTATCCAATATCCAACAAAATATTACCAACACAATATATCCAATATCCAACATTAAATTATCCAAACATAAAAAAAATATCCGAACATACTCAGTATCCAAATGTCTACAAAACCAACAACATAAACAAAATCAAACCCCGTCCGTCGGATCGTCTCGTGCTCGTGCCGCCGCATCCGCTTTGCGTATGTACTCCTCCACCGTGTGTGCCGGCACTTGGGACAAGACATGGTCTGGAAGTGCGCGTAGCTGCTCTGGCGACATCATGTCAAGGAGCGTCAAGATGGTGTTATCCGATACAATGCGGGCGTCCGCAGAGCGGTTAAACGAAAGTCGTCCGGGGGAAGAAGGACCAGGTCGATCCGAAGCACCGGCAGCAGCAGTAGACGGATCGGGAGCAGACGGACCGGGAGCAGACGGACCGGGAGCAGACGGATAGCGCCCCAACACTATCGCCCGCAAATCTGACACCACGGAGGTCAGATTCGCAAGCTGTGCCCTCACATCGTCAACCAGGGGCGCTGGGGGAGGCGGAGGCGGTGGATATCTCGGGGACGGCTGCAACGAGGGCGCCATGGAACCTAAGCCGTAGACGCGCCCTTTCCTAATGCCGCCGACGGATTCTACGAACACGTCGTCGTAGCGAGGGGCCATAGAAGAGTGCGTCTGGGTGGGCGTCGTTTCGTCGACATTCTCGGAAGGGGGCTCGATCTCAAGCCGACTAAGTGCCTCACGATACGCAGCCTATCCAATGAATGTGTTTATACTATAAGTTTTCCTAAGTTATAATCTAAATCCTATGTTTTCCTAAGTTATAGTCTGAATCCTAAGTTTATCTAATTAACTTAACAATAATTATATTTCTAACATAAATCTCATAAACGTAAGTACTTACATCAGTCTCCTCGGCCCTCGCGTCGACGAAGCTCCCGTCCTTCCGCCTCTTGTGCGTATGCACGAATACATCGTGAGCGGTGACCGTCTCCGCCTCTTTCCCCTGCTTCACCGCCCGTTGGGCCTGCATACGTAAAATTTAATTAACTTCGTATATTAACAGTACGAAATTAAATAATAGAATGAATTTGAATTTGCGCTATCTCACCAAATCTGCACGCGTCAATGCGTGGGGCCTTGATCCCCCCGTATGCAGACCCGCGACCTGTCGATTAGCCTTAGCTTTCTCCGATTTCAGCTTGAACTGCGGAGTATCCATCTTCTCCAACATCTGCTCATAGTACTCCGTCCGGATCCAGTCCTTCCTCGTATGCGCCGTACGAAGGTCGTACACCGCATCCCGTATCTTCTTCCCGGCGACGGCTTTGTAGGTCCTGCGGATCGCCTCCTTGCGATGGGGGGGCCACCAGAACGTCCTCTGACATACAAATTCAAATATCACGTAATAAAAAATTTAATGATTTAAAGAATAATTAATAATTCACCGATGGATTTATACCCTCATCTCGTCGAGCCAGACGTACTTCATGTCCTGAGGCACCTCAGAAAAATTGAGGTAGGGGCCATGGTAGTTATCCCAGATAATGTGCCCTAGAATCCGGGAAGCATCCCACGGGAAAAACCTATAAAGAAGCAACGACTGGATTATTAACTTGAATAAATGAAACAAATTTAATAAATTAACTTAAATTTACTTACGATTCACCAGCGGGCCATAGCTCTCGTCGGAACTCGCCCACCAGCCTCGTTGGTGGCGTCGGGGGATCCGCGGGTCCGCGCACGTACTCCCCAGTAACAGGATGAAACTGAATCCCGGGGTACTCCGAGGCCCACCCTGCAGTAACTGCTGGGCCCCCTGCTGCATCTGCTGCTGCATCCGCTGGTACATCCGGTGGCGGAACGGATCCGCTAGCGGATGGAGTCACAGGCCTCGACGACGATGTCGGTAGCACCGAGGAAGAACGACGGCGGGAAGAGCCTGTGTCCGGGCTCTCCAAGTCGGGATCGGAGGTCACATCCGGGGAATGCGGTTGGCGACCACGACCGCTACCACCACGCCCACGCCCACGTCCACGACCACCACCACCACCACCACCACCGCCGCCGCCGCCGCCACCGCCACGACCACGCCAGCACCACCAGTACGGGTGCTCGCTACCATGTCCTGTAAATAGAACACATAAACAAAATACCGACAACATAGATTTATAAATGAATATAAAACTAAACATATCCATACCAGCAGCAGGGCGATGAGTGCCGCCCAGACGAGTAGGCCTAGGAGTGCCATCTGCAAAAAGAAACTCATACAATAATACGCAAATATCCCAAACTGAAATAAATATTACAATCAGAAGTGAAGTACGAATAAAAGCTAGATACATAAAATCTGATAAAATCATGCACCAATACAACAAAGTACAATTCTTGTAACTTTTGATGAAAGGGCATCTTGTGTTCCACTAGACTTGTAATTGTAAATCCAAATGTAATAGGGTAATTTAGGATTCGAGACTAGATATTGGGTGCTTCAAGATACAACTGAAATATAGCGATATTTAATCATCGTCATCGTCCTCTTCCTCGGCCTCGGCCTCATCATCATCATCATCCTCATCGTCGAATTCATCTGTATCCTCATCCTCATCCTCATAAAGTTCTTCTTCTTCTTCTTCTTTTTCTTCTTCTTCTTCTTCTTCTTCTTCAGTATCAATACTTGGGACAAGACGCCTCTTTCTTCCCTGGTTGACATCTAAGTCTTGTATATCAACCTCTTCCTCCCCTCTATTTTCATCAGCAAGAGGTATATCAACCTCTAATTCAACATCCATGTCACAAGACTGTTGTCCCAAGTATTGGGACTTTTCGATCTGGTCCTCTTGGTATGCTGGGTCTCCAACGTTGAATGTATTTCTAGATTTAATCTTGCATACTGCCCACCAGTCAAAGCGATCTCTACGACGCCTTGGGTAGCTTGTATAGTAGACTTGAACAGCCTGACTTGCTATCGCAAACGTGTCGGACCCTCTATACCTCCTGCGATGATTTATATCGACGAATCCAAATTGTTTATCGATTCTCCAACCGATATTTGGTGTCGTATCGAACCACTCACATTTGAACATAACAATATGCATATCAAATGGGGCACTATATTGTAATTCTACAATATCCCGAAGCACTCCATAATAGTCAAAGTTCGGCTCGTCGTCATAGATTGTGCCTCTTATGCAAACACCAGAATCCTTCGTACTGAAGCCGTCATTGAGAAATTCGGCATTTATAGGATGTTGAGTTGTCTTAAACTTGAAGCCATTAACGACATAGCCGGGCCAAGTCTTTGCATGCTTCTTCGGTCCCAATGACAAATAACGAATGCTCTCATTTGTGAGTGTACTTGGTTCAGCTAATAAAACCTGTAAACTTTAAATGTTTTAGTTGCATATATATATTTAAATGGTAGCCGCATAACATATTATCTCAGTTACTTATGTAATCTCGAAACCATGACGGAAAGGTAAAATCAACCTCTCTTTGAAGTCCCTCATCGGTAATATCGGGTGTCCTTATTTTGACTTCATCTCTAAATACACTGTTAGAGAGAATAAAAATTAGTGTAGTCACTTACCTCACCAAATTAGAGATTATAACGAGGTGTAGTCACTTACTTCTCCAAATCTCTCACTTCTTGTATGTCACAATTTAACAAGACATATCGGTGAGCGGCATCATACTCATCGTCACTCAACCACCGTTTCTTACTAGCCCCAATAGGCTTGCCCCTTAAATTGAATATACCTCCTTCCTCAACGTCTTCGTCATTCCTTTGAGGTCTATTTCGATTTGTCTCAACATGAGTATCGAAATAAATGGAGCAAAAGTTTGACACCTCCTCGATAAGATATGCTTCGCATATCGAAGCCTCTATATGAGCCTTGTTGCCAACTTTCTTCTTTAGATGATGTAGATACCTAGAGAGACAAATTATCTTGAGAATTAACAATGAATTGTAAAATCCACTTAAATTATATCGATTTTTATTTACCTTTCAAAGGGGTACATCCATCGATAATGAACAGATGCACCGACACGGGCTTCGTATGCTAGATGAATCGGTAGATGCTCCATACTGTCGAAGAAACCTGATGGAAATATTTTCTCTAACTTGCAAATTGTTAAGACAATCTTCTCCTCAAGTTGTATCATATGTTGCACCGTGAGCTTAGTTGAACAGATATCCCTGAAGAATGTAGACAGCTCGGCCAACGGAACCCATACAGCAGAAGGCAACAACTCTCTCAACGCAATGGGCAGTAATCTTTCCATAAACACGTGGCAGTCGTGACTCTTCATTCCTGTTAGCTTGCGTTCATTGAGATCAACGCATCTAGACAAATTCGACACATAGCCGTCGGGAAATCTTAAAGTAGATATCCACTTGCAGATTATTAATCTATCTTCCTTGCTCAATGCGTATGGCGCTATCGGCTTAGTTACTTGTCCACCAGCTCCCCTTTGTATCAAGTTTAGATTATGACGTTTGCATATCTCGGCCATGTCTTGTCTTGCTTTTGGATTGTCCTTCGTCTTTCCTTTAATATCCATAACGGTATTGAAGACATTATCGAACACATTCTTTTCGATATGCATGACATCAAGATTATGCCTAATAAGATTATCTTTCCAATAAGGCAAGTCCCAGAAGATACTCCGTTTGGTCCAGTTATGGCTTTGTCCGAACCCCTCGACACGATTGTTCGATGGATCTTCCATTGCGGTGGGCAATTCCTTTACATCTTCCCAAATATCGTATCCCGACAATCTGGCAGGAGGTTCAGAAAATTTTTGTTTTCCATATCTGAACGCGTCCTTGTTCTTTCGCCAAGGATGTCTCGTTGGCAGAAATTGACGGTGACAGTCAAAGAAAGAAGTTTTTTCTCCATGTCTAAGGCGGAACGCCTTACTATTTTCCATACATATCGGACAAGACATGTTGCCGTGCGTACTCCATCTCGACAGCATACCGTATGCTGGAAAATCATTGATTGTCCACATGAGTGAAGCTCTCATCTGAAAGTTTTGTTTTCTGGAAATATAATAGGTCGTGACGCCGATCTCCCACAACTGTTTCAGCTCATCCACCAACGGCTGTAAATATATATCGATGTTCTTTGTCGGATTTTTGGGACCGGGTATGATAGCTGTCAAGAACATATAAGGAGTCTTCATACACATCCATGGTGGCAGATTGTAAGGGGTAAGAATGACCGGCCAGCATGAGTATTGAGATCCCGACTGTCCGAAAGGGGCGAAGCCATCAGAACATAGCGCCAGGCGTACATTTCTAGGCTCTGCAGCAAAATCTGGATAACACAAATCAAAATATTTCCACGCCTCCCCATCCGAAGGATGTGATAATTCTCCTTCGTCCTTTATGCGATCTTCACTGTGCCATGTCATGTGTTCTGCTGTATTCAGAGACATATACATCCTCTGTAAGCGCTTCGTGATCGACAAGTAATGCATATACTTGTAAGGATGTCGTTTTCTAGTTGACTTTCCTTTTCCCTGTACTGTCTTGTAACGATCCGCATTACAGAACCAACAACTTTCTAATACGCAATTCTCTTTGTAATACAACATGCATCCGTTGCGACAGCAATCTATCTTCTCGTACCCCAGTCCTAGTTGTCGGACCATCATCTTTGACTTGTAGAAGTTTCTTGGGAGCTCTTTTGATTCCTTTGGTAACACCTCATTAGTTAATTGTGTGATCCGATCATAGCAAGCTTGTGGCAAGTTAAAATCAGACTTTATGTTCAACAACCGTATCGTCACTGATAGTGCGGAATGAGTCTCACAACCAGGATATAGAGGAGTATCTGCGTCCTTAAACATATCATAGAACTCCTTTGCCTCGGGATTAGGATCCTCCGGATCAAAATTAGGCCCTGCCGCAGCATACACCATATCTCGTGCAAGGTTCTGCATGTCTCCATAATCCACAGAGCATCCGTCGTCTTCGAGGACATCCGTTGCAGCATTATCATCAAAAGCATAAGTACCAGCTTCTGCAGCCTGTCTTTCTGAATATAATTCACCTTGCGATGACCACAGGCCGTAATCACGTACGAAACCCTTACGGGTCAAATGATCTCTCACAGTCATCACTTCTTCGAAACGTCTATTGTGACAATTAACACATGGACACTTGATTTTGTTATCGTCCATGTACTGAGTTTTGCTCATGGCATACTTAAGAAATACTTCCACACCTGCCTGAAAATCGTCACTCACACCAATTCTGCTCTCGTGTTGTCGTTTGTACATCCATGTACGATCAACAAAGTAACGATTCATGCTCGATTTGATGTGAATATCTGTATCGTAAGACAAACTAAACATAAGAATTAATAGCCCGATACCGATACTCATATCGTAAGAAAAACTAAACTTGTAGATAACACGCTAGGCCTACGACGAGGCTACTTAGTATCACAATCTAACATAATTAGTATATAATCATGTAACTGGTGGATCCGCTAGCTAGTAAGCCGGATGTACTTAATATCAGAGAGTATCAGATTAGTATCAGTATATAGGTTAGGTAGACCGTATCAAACGCATATCGGAATAGTAGGCCGAATAGGAGGCCGAGATAGTCGAATGAGAAGAAGGGAAGAAAGGAGGAGCAGATGGTATACTAGACTAGTTCTGGGTCAAATTAGGAGTCCAAGTCAACTCTGTCAAAACTAACCTTAATTAGGCTAAACTTCTACCTTAGCTAATCAAATATATATACTAGACTTCACGACGTGTGTCTGTGTATATATATATATTATTAATAAATTACTTAAAATTATGCCTATATATATATATATATATATATATATATATATATATATATAAATATATATATATATATATATATATATATATCAAGGTTCAAAGTATCGGTATCGGAATCGGTATCGGACTATTCCTATGAGTATTGGTATCGGCGATATCGGTAGTATCGGCGGTTTCGGATCGGAGTATCGAATTTTTTGGTATCGGGGAACAAATAATTATTAATAAATTATTTACATTTAAAAACATATATTTTATACATTTAGGCATAATTTTAAGTATTTTCAGTGTTATTTCTTAGTAGTTTTGAAATTAAATGAAATAGTAGTCACCCTTACCGATTGGTTTACAAACAATAGATGTGATTTTCTTCAATTGATGTGATTTTCTTCTTTTACATGCTTTTACAACCTTGTTATGCTTTAAACCCTTGTTGATTTGTCTTTTCTGTTTAATTTTCTTTGTCGAATTGACCGGAACAAAGACCCCCAATGTCGGTATTGGTCAATACTTGGTATCGGTCGGTATCGGATCGGAACATGCCAAACCGTATCGGTATCGGCCGATACTTTAAACCATGATATATATGTCTGAGTGTGTGTGTATCCGTGTGTCTGTGTCCGTGTGTGTCCGTGTGTGTGTGTGTGTGTGTCCGTGTGTGTGTGTGTCTGTGTGTGTGTCCGTGTGTGTGTGTGTCTGTGTGTGTGTGTCCGTGTGTGTGTGTCCGTGTGTGTGTGTGTGTCTATGGGAGAGGAGGAGGAGGACTCCTGCGCGGAGACTCCAGAGTCCCTCCTACGCCCCCCCTGCCCCGACCCCCCCCCCAACCCCTACCCGACCCCCTCTCCCACCCCACTGCCCCCCCTGCCCCGACCCCCCCCAACCCCTGCCCGACCCCCCCCCAACCCCTGCCCGACCCCCTCTCCCACCCACCTGCCCCCCCTGTCCCGACCCACCCCAACCCCTGCCCGACCCTCCCCCAACCCCTGCCCGACCCCCTCTCCCACCCCCTGCCCAGACCACCCCCCCACCCCTGCCCGACCCCCTCCCCTACCCCTCCTGCCCCCTCTCCCACCCCACCCTTGCCCCGACCACCCCACCCCCTACCCGAACCCCCCTGCCCAGACCACCCCCCCACCCCTGCCCGACCCCCTCCCCGACCCCCCTGCCCCCGACCACCCCACTCCACCCTTGCCCCGACCACCCCACCCCGTACCCAAAACCCTCCTGCCCTACACCCTCTCCGACCACTACGACAGCCCCCCACCCCCCTAAATCGTAAAAGAGAGAGAGAGAGAGAGAGAGAGGGGAGATAGAGAGAGAGAGAGAGAGGGGGGGAGAGAGAGCATACCTTAGAGAGAGAGAGGGAGATCGCCGGTCGGAGAGTGCGAGATCGTCGGAGAGAGGGAGAGGGAAGAGAGAGAGTGTTTTGGGGGGGAATAAAAATTTCCCCCCCGTCGGTTCAATTTTAGTTAGGGTACAGAAATTAGCGACGGCTTAGCGACGGATTATTCCGTCGCTAAGTAGTCAGTAAATCTCGCGCCAGAGTAGCGACGGATTATTCCGTCGCTAAGTCATCAGTCAAATCTCGCGCCAATATTTTAGGCTTTTCCTGCCAAAATATGCGACGTTCTAGCGACGGATATAAAACCGTCGCTACATGGCCGACGACCTATCGACGGCGTAGCGACGGATATGGACATAAAAAAATTAAAAAAATTGTCCACTGGTTTCCGTCGGTATTTTGTCACAAATCCGTCGGTGATCCGACGGTAATAGCGACGAAAAATTTCCGTCGCTAAATGGCCGTCGCTAAAATGCTGTAATTTGGTAGTGGATATAGAAGATATCAAGACAATGAAAACTATCAGTGAATGTACTCGCCTGTGGTCCTGAGCTGATAAGGTGAAAAGACGCTCAGAGTAATCACAAACCTAAAATAAGATACTATGAGTCAAACAGGGTTTTATACTGAAAAAGGAAACTGATTTAAGTCATGAATACAAGTTTAAGTCAAAACTAGGTCAATCTAGGTCAAACTGAGTCATAATAGGTCATACTGGTTCATACTAGGTCGTACCAGGTCACTGGGAGTCAATCCAAATCAAACTAGGTCAATCTGGGTCAAGGGTTGACTTACAGTTGACTTTTGGTCAAAAAGTCAATTTTGGTCAACTCTGGTCAATACTGAGTCAACCCTGGGCCAACCCTAAGTCAAACTAGTCAAATATTGACTAACTATTGACTTTTAGTCAACTGGTCAACTCTGGTTTGGTTTCGGTCAATTCTAGTCACTTATAGGCTAAGTTTGACTTTCGGTTGACTTTTGTTGACTTTTGGTCAAAATGGTCAACCGAGGTCAAAACTAGTCTAAGGGCACTAATCCTAACCATTGCCAACCAAGAGAACCTAATTCTAACTATATCTTAGAAGTTAAACTCAATATCTTAACTATACCCTATTACCTACATTTATCCTTACCAAGGTAATCCTGATACCTTGCCCATTATAAAGGAAATCCCGCTAATACTCAAGATACTAGCCTAGGCTCCTTAGGGTAGCTAGATACTGTCCTATCTAGGGTTTATCAACCAAGAAATCTAGGGTTCTTGGGCATCAAAACTATTTTTTCTAATACGTTACTCTCCAACACATTACCTTAAGGTAATCTTGAGCTATCAAGATACCACATCTAACATAACCCATTCTTCTAAACCACACTCACTTTCCCTTACAAACATCATCTATCTAATCTCCATCTAACTTAGAATGCTACTTCTAAAATAACTTCTCAAAAACTAACTCAAACATCTACCACTACCCTCAAGATAACATAACATGGCATACTTTCTAACATTGACAAACCTTATTTTCCACCACTATAAATACTACCCTACTAACCACCTAACACACTAAAAACACTCTCTAACTTAGGGGTTTCGTAGTACTAAATGTGGTTGACAAGTGTGGGTAGGTATTTGGGGCTAAGGTGGGTCAAAAGGGGATGTTTCGAGACCACAAAAACCCCAAAAAATCATCATGCACTGCTTCTGCTTACTGCTTACTTCTTTTTTTTCTGCTGCTTTCCTGCTCATTCTCTCACTCTCAAACCATCTAACCACACACACACACACACACACACATATATATATATATATATTTTTAATATATATATATATATATATATATATATATATATATATATATATATATATATAAAGAGACACACTAATCTAAATATAAAATAAATATGATACAATATGATACCATAAAGAACACATTAGAAACAAATCTCTAAAAATATAAATCTGAGATTAAAATACTAATTAATCATTCCTACAATATATATATATATATATATATATATATATATATATATATATATATATATATATATATATATATATATATACATACAAGGGTCCAAAATAGAAATTTTTTCCACTAGGACACAACCACAACACAAAAGACACTCCTATGACCTCCAAATGGACACGAAATGGACACAAATAGAGATACAACCATGGGAATCATTCCTATGGGTTCAAAATATTCCTATATGCATATAGGGATGGATTAACGGAGAGATTATACCTTCCGGGAGAGAGATTCAAAGGAAAAAAGCCTTCCGACACGACACCGACACGTAGAGATTCCAAAAGGACCCGAACGAGCTCTGAATCCTCCCAAACTTGGCTAGCTCCTTCCTTTCATAGAGTAGAGAAGAAATGAAGAAGGTTTGGTGGAAGAAGGGGTTGATTTGGTGGAGAAATCAATGGGGTTCCTCTTTTAAATTAATTTGGGGAAGAACAAGAGAGAGAAAGTGGATAAAAACAAATGAACGAAGGAGTGACTCACTCCTTATCCCCCCCATAGGTGGCTGCCCAAAAAGGGTGAGGTGTCCCCATTAGAAAAGTCCAAAATGCCCCCACTTGACCTATTTGATTTAAATTAAGAATGGGTTAAAGGTTGAGGTCAAATTAGTCTAGTTTTAAGTCTCTAATTAAACTAAACCTATCCATAAATAATTAGTCTAACTACTAACTAAAATTAATATCATGTGGACTAAAATTAATATCATGTAGGTCATGCCTAACTAGTGTGTGGGTCCCACTAGAGTCAAACTACCCCCCCGGGTCCCTGTTTCAAATCGGATCGAGCTGAAATTCGAACCCGACTTAAATAACCCCAAAACAATATCATAAATAATAAAATAAATTTCAACCCCAAAATAGTATCATAAATAATAAAATAAATTTCAACCCCAAAATAATATCATAAATAATAAAATAAATTCCAACCCCAAAACAATATCATAAATAATAAAATAATTTTCAAAAATATTCAAAAATATAAAATGACAAAAATATCCCTATTTCTGAAAAGTGGGGGTGACAAAGGTCAACAAAAGGAGCAGCAGCTAACAAGCCTCCTCCCAAAAAGGTCAAGTTCTAAGATAATATAAATGAAAAAGAATAAGATAAGAGAATTTCTGGGCAGTTGTATACTATGTATAAATGAGATGGACTACAGCCTTGAATCTCACGTAGTGACTATTATCTTTGTCTGAAGAAGAGCTTGATGGACTACGCCTTGAATCAGTCTTCTTGAATCAGACTAAGAAAATAGCACACGTAGTACGCTAGAGGTACTTGGGTCTATCGGGTGGCACGTTTGGTTGGCCATGCGCACTTTTATACATTCATGAGAGTTATCTAGGATCGTCCTGTCCTATAGTCACGACCCTCACGACCTCTCATATAGGTAAGTCCTTAAGGGTTGGTGATAGTAATCAACCCTGCATATTATGTTAGGACTTATTAAGAGTTTAAACTCAACCTATCCATATCACAGAAGGAATACTGTCACCATAGGGATGGGGTATGAATATACACATGTACAGCCTCCTGGGCTTTTAGTTTAAAGAGAATTTAATCTCATGTCAGTGTTCCATAATAGTCACCTAGTCCAGCTTGTTTCTACCCATTGAACCGGCTTCTTGGGATCTCCAGTCAGACTCGGTTGGGTGGCCACTGCCGGTTACTATACTATGGGCTTAACCCCATCCCCCTCGATGATTCTAGAATCAATGTCCTAGACAGACCCTTCGTCAATTGGTCTGCAAGGTTCTTTTCTGACTTTATATAGTCAAGAACCACATATTTGTCCAATAGGCTCTTTATTGACTTAAAGCGTCGCTGCAGGTGCCTGTTTATCTTAGCATTCATAGAATCATGCTTTAGTAGTTCAATAACAGACTTATTATCATAATTTATGGAAAATATAAGAACAGGATGAACAGAAACAGGTATATGCATAATAAGATTTCTGAGCCATTCGGCTTCTGTACATTTTATATCCAAAGCTATCATTTCAGAGTCCATTGTACTTCTGGCTATGATAGTTTGTTTACATAATTCCCAGGAGATTGTAGCTCCTGCTAGGGTAAAAATATATCCAGTAGTGGATTTCACATCATGTGAATTAGTTACCCAATTTACATCATAGTAACCTTCTATGATATCAGGGTATCTAGAATAGTGAAGTTTATAGTCTAGAGTACCCTTAAGATATCTAAATACTCTATCTAATGCAGTCAAATGAGATTGGTTTGGTTTACTAGTGTATCTTCTTAGTCTTCCAATAGCAAATGCAATATCAGGTCTGGTCCTGTTAGTTATGTACATGAGGGTCCCAATCATTTGTGAATATCTATGTTGTTCTATAGGAGATCCTTCATTATTCTTGAGAACAACATTACTATCAAAAGGAGTAAGGGCAGGTTTCTTGTCAAAATACTCAAACTTTCTGTGAAACCCATTTCTTGTGAATTAAATTAATATTAGTATTTATTTATTTATTTATTTATTTATTTATTATAAATTAGTATTATTTTGGAGTGTTAAAGTTTTCAAAAATTAATTAACATGGATTTTTGAGTTCGAACCCAGACCCGAGTCCGAACCCAGGCCTGAGCCCGAACCCAATCCCAATTCTAATTCTGATTTGGTTTAATAATGATAATAAAAAAAAGAGTTCCCTTTGTGCTGGTCACGAGGACCAGCACCCTCTCACAACTCCCTCACACGTTCACACATCTCCCTGGCCTTTCTCCCCGTCTTCTTGCTCACAGCCATTCACTCAAACCCACCCCCCTTTTCTTAAGACCAACTCTCCCCACTTTTCTCTTTAAACACTAACATTCCCACATCTACACCTACTCCAGAACACTCATTCCCATCTACTCCTTCCCCTTCCCCTTCACGCCCTCGTCGAGACCTAGCCCTGAGCCTCCGCGCACCCGACGACCCGTCGGCCTTCCTCGACCCGACGCCGCTCCCTGTCCAGCAGAGCCCGCGTCCACCGGCCGGCCTCCAGCCCTTCGCGCGCCCCTGTGCGCCGCGCCCGAGCCTCGCGCGGCCGAGCTCCCCGCGAGCTCGACCCCTGTCGGCATCCCCTTTTCCGACGCCGAAGCTCCCGTCGACCGCCGACTCCAGCCCCCTCCGGCCGCCCATCGTCGGCGTTCCCCGTCGGCCAGGCATCCCGGCGCGTGCCCTAGCCCGCGCGCCCCTCTGGTCAGCCCGACTCCCCTGGCCGCGACCCCCGCGCCCTGATCCGCTGTTCCGTGGTAGCGTTGCCGCTGTCCCTGCTGTCCCAGCGTCCCGACGCGTCCCAGACTCCGAACCTGCGCTGTTTTGAGTTGCCATTGCTGTCCGGATCTCCATTTCTTTCTATTATTTTTATCTGAGAGCTCTAGCCGAGCAACCTGAGGTATAACCCCTGTCCCGTCTCTTTTTCATACAGTCTGTGATGAGAATGGTCCCCGATTCTCCTTAGAAATTCGGTTTTAGCGACGTCGTATTTTTCTGGAACCTTCGGAAAGGTTCTGTGGATTATTTTGGGATTTCCGGATATTTCGGGAATTGGTTTTTGGTATTTTGGCTTCCCGAATTTTTTCGATAGCGTTCTGTGACGTTTTTGGTTTAGAATCGGACTTCCGAAATTATTTCGGGTCGTTCCGAATTTATCTGTGGATTGGTTGCGTTTATTCTGTATATATATATATATTGGGGATTCCCTAGTTTAGGATTTGCAGGAAAATTATCGGCACAATTTCCAGTTTTTGGGTTGACCAAAAACAATGGAGATGCTGCCGGATTTTTTCGTAAATTCTAGAATATTTTAAAATGAATTTAAAATGGATTTCGGAATCTTATTTGATATTTGGTTTTGGGCGACGACCGTATCGGTCAATGGGCCCGGCTAAGTGCAAACGAAACCGGCTTCGCCCGGACGTTGAGGTATTAGCCTAGTTGAGGATTGGACCATATCTGAGACTAGTCATGATTACTTTATTTTTATTATTTATTTAATTATTTAATTTATTTAAAGTTTAGGACTAACGGCAGTTTGTCTTATTTTAATTTATGTAAATAAATTGTAATGAGCATAAGTCCAGCTGGTTGTTGGTCTGTAACTGTATTTGGTAGCACAGATTTTAATTATTGCTGATTTTGCGAGTTTTTGTTTTAAACGAATAAATTGAATAAAAAAAGTATTTTCTTACAAAATTAATTAAGATTTTCTCACCTAAAATCTATCAGTTTTAATATTAATTAAAGATCATGTATTTCTCTCTAAATAAGAAATTAGTTTTACATTTATAAATTATAAAAATACAAAGTTTTAATCAATTAATCTGGTATCAACGTATTTTTTTCAAATACAAAGTATAAAATGATCTTTTTCCTCGAATTAAATCAACGCACAAATAATCGTGTTTTCGTGTTTTGTTTAATAAAGAATTAAAATTGGATTAGGACACAAATAGAGACTTCAACTAGCGTAGCTAGATTGGTAACCTGGAATCTGAGTCAATTTCTCGAATGTAGGAATTCGAGGACGAATCTGAATTCCTGTCTCGAAGTCTTCATCCTCTCCAGTCAAGTTCACTTTTGAGACAAGTATAGTTTGTGTTAGTTTTACAGTTATCTTTATAATCGTTTTAATGTATGTTTAAACCACGATGCAAACACGAAACTCTCGCGAAGAGTACTGGTTGTGACTACTGTACTGATTGGGGACTGGAGGAATAGAGTAATGATTATGACCAAAGTCAAACTGTAACTTAGAACAGTATTAGCTTACCCCTCACACACACGGGGATAAGCCGAATCGTATCAATAGGATACAACTGTACATCCCAAGCCGGTCATAATTCATTGCCTATTCAAATCACATTGTTTTACTGCTGAAAACTGTTCATCTTTAAACTGTTTAAAACTGCATGATTCTATTATTTATTTTAACTGTTTTAAATTAGCATGAATTGTACTTTGCTCCCCCCTGACTGGAGATATATTTTTAGGGGATATTGAGGATGCTAAGCTGTTAATCAGCAGCTACTACGACCCTGTCCTGTACCCAGTAGTGCTGCCAGAGTCCCCATTGGAGGACGTTGGGACTGAGGCCGATGATCTGGCTGATAGACAGTTTTTCTTTTCTACATTATTGTTATTTTCATTTCTGTTATTTCATTTCAGAATATTTTCCCATTTGTATTTAAATTTAAAGTTTAATAAAGTTTTAATTTCCCGATGTTGAGTTGTGACAAATATAGTATTGTTGTATGGTTACCTGCTACTGGAACAGCTTACTGCCGCCGTCTCAACAACGATGTAGGCTGGGCATGATCCGGTTCGACCCAATTATTTGGGATCGGGTCGTGACATGTTTTTAGTGGTGGCCCATGCAGGTCCTACAACAACTTAGGAAAACATACCTAGAAAACAATTAGAACACTAGAACATTGATTTGTCACGACATAGGACCGAATTATATATACATAAATATTTTTGTTTGATTATAGACTGGTAGGATACCTTGCTTATGTTTGTACCCTAAAACCTTCCAGATTATGACCAAGGAGACGACCACCCCTGCTGGCGATAAGGTGTCATCATCTGAACACACCCCATCTCCCCCAGCACGTTCAGACCCTTTACCGTTGCAGCTGACCGACCGTCCCCATCAATCTCCAGCACTCCGCGGCGCTTACGCCACTACTTCTCAAGCGGCGAACCCTACACTTTCCTGGACTGAGCCGCAGATCCCTGCGGTAGTGCCCGCACCAGCTGCCCCACCAGTGCCCGTGGATCCCACTGACCTAGTGGAAATGCTACGAGGAGTACTTGAAGCCCAGAGAGCCCAAGCAGAAGCCCATCGAGAACAGACTGCAGCCTAAGCTGCAGCCCATCGCGAGCAGACCGCGATCATGAGAGAAGGCATGAAGAATGCCCACAACGTGGCTATGGCTGCCCTCGAGAGAGGAGGAACCACTTCATCAGAGCCACGACCTGCCAAGGTAAGCATGATTCAGGAGTTAAGTTATATTTCATTAAGGCCATTCTTTTGATTAGAGGCGTATAATTACATGAAGGTTGGAGATATAGAGAGCTTTAAGAAGCAAGGCCCTCGACCTTTCAAAGGAACCGAGGGTATCATCTACGCCGATGAATGGCTAGACAGCATGGAGCGTCTCTTGAGCGTCGCTCGACTCCCCGAGGACCTCAATACGGAAGCTGTAGGCCTCCAACTACAGGATGTGGCGAGCACCTGGTATCGGAATGAACCCCGACTCCAGGACAAGCAGCTCGACTGGGACACCTTCAAGAGGCTGTTCCGCAGGAAGTTCTTCCCAACATCTGAGATGCGGGAGATGGGAAGGCAATTCCAGGACCTGAAGCAGGGGAACATGACGGTCAGCGAATATGCGGTAGAGTTCGGCCGACTAAGCCGCTTTGCCCAGAACCTGGTAGCTGACCCCAAGGATCGTGCTGAACGATTCAGGTATGGCCTAAGAGAAGAGATTCGTACCCCTGTGATCGCAGATGGCGCCAAGACATATGAGAGGATCCTGGTACGAGCTCAGGACGTGGAGAAGAGCCAGCTTCCTCGATCCAAGAGGGAGTATCCTGGAACTAGCAACTTCCAGGGTAACCAGAAGAGGCCCAACAACAACAACAACAGGCCTTCGCACCACCAGCAGCAGCACCATCAGGCAAGGACAAATGACAGAGCACCTCAGAAGCAGATCCCTGTCTGTGATTTTTACAAGAGGCCGGGACATCAGTCGAACATATGCAGGAAGAAGCTAGGACACTGCCTAGTCTGTGGGTCTGCCACCCACCAAGTGAGAGACTGCCCCTCATCAGTTCACCGGACCGGAACCAATCAGCAAAGAGCTCCCCTACCGACTCAGCAACAACGGTTCGGACAGCACCAGCAGAAGACCGGGCGAGCATTTGCCCTAGCAGTTGATGAGCAGGAACCAGAGCAGGAACCTACCGCTGATGTCATCACAGGTTCCATTTATGTGTTTTCACATCCTGCTCTAGCGTTTTTTATTCGGGTGCATCATATAGTTTCATATCATCAAAGTTTATATCTGCACACCACATAGATTCGGGACTTAGCAAAGTGATTAGTAGAGTTATGACTGGTGGAGGACCCATACCCATCACTGAGGCTTACAATTGTCCCATAACAATCTCTGGCCATCAGTTCTTAACCCCTTTACTAGTGATACCCCTGCCCAACTATGATGTAGTCCTAGGGATGGACTGGTTAAGTGAACAGCATACGCTGATAGATTGTCACCGAGGTTGTGTAATCTTCAGTCCACTAGGAGAACCGGAGTTTGAAATCTCTCGGGCTCCGGAAGATATGAAGAGTATTACCTACTCCTCAATCACCGAAGAACCCGGGCCTCCTCACCCTATCATAGCAGAATTTATGGACGTCTTTCCAGATAGTCTTCCAGGATTGCTGCCAGATCGAGATGTGGAATTCACCATCGATCTAGTACCCGGCTCTTCTCCTATTTCTCGAGGATGCTACAGAGTCAACCCAAAGGAGGCTAAGGAGATAAAGGATCAGATCGATGAGCTGAAGTCGCAAGGATTTATCAGAGACGGGGCTTCACCCTGGGGAGCACCAGTTTTGTTCGTGCCCAAGAAGGATGGGACCGTGTGGATGTGCATCGACTACCGGGCGCTGAACAATATCACCATCAAGAACAAGTACCCCCTGCCCCGGATCGACGACCTGTTTGATCAACTGAGCGGAGCCAAGGTATTTTTAAAGATAGATCTCAGATCAGGCTACCATCAAATCAAGGTCAGGAAGGAGGATATTCCCAAGACGGCATTCAACACCAAGTATGGGCAATTTAAATTCTTGGTCATGCCGTTTGGACTGACAAATGCTCCTGCGATATTCATGAACCTCATGAACAAGGTTTTCCTTGAATATCTGGATCAGTTTGTTGTTGTCTTTATTGATGACATACTGATCTGCTCGAAGACGGAGGAAGAGCATGAAGAGCACCTGAGGAAAATGCTGAGTACCTTGAGGAAGGAGAAGCTCTATGGTAAGCTATCCAAATGCGAATTCTTTCTAGACAAAGTAGAATTTTTGGGCCATGTTGTCACAGAAAAAGGAATTTCGGTGGATCCAAAGAAGATAGCTGCTATTGAGAAGTGGACTGCACCAAGCTCGGTTGAAGAGATCAGGAGATTTTTGGGATTAGCTGGCTACTACCGGAAGTTCGTGAAGGATTTCTCCAAGATTGTGGAGCCAATGACGAAGCTTACCAGGAAGAACGAGGAGTTCATATGGTTTGAAGCGTGCCAGTCAGCTTTTGAGGAACTGAAGAAGAGGCTTACAACGGCGCCGATACTTACGCTACCCGCAGGGTACCGGCGGTTTCTCAATCTATAGTGATGCTTCCGGTAAGGGATTGGACTGCGTTCTTCAATAACACAGGAAAGTAATTGACTATGCATCTAGACAATTACGGACTCATGAGAAGAACTACCCCACACATGATTTGTAGCTTACAGCGGTGATATTTGCTTTGAAGCTATGGAAGCACTACCTGTATGGAGAGAGAATGGAAATATTTACAGACCACAAAAGTCTGAAATATGTTTTCACTCAGAAGGAGCTAAACATGAGACAAAGACGATGGCTGGAGCTAATGAAGGATTTTGATATCAACCTGTAGTATCATCCGGGTAAGGCTAATGTTGTTGCAGATGCACTTAGTCGATACCCGATGGCGATGTTCTTGACCAAAGAGCGCCATTTGCTGGAGGACATGGAGAAGCTTGGATTGGAAATTGTACTGCCCGAGGAGGAGATGAAGAAACTTGGAAGAGAAACCATCGTACCAGGAGATGAATCATCATTGATACAGTTGTAAGTGCGTTCGAGTCTTATGGACAGGATCAAGGAGGCACAATTCCAAGACGAGATGCTTTGCAAACTCAGAGACCAAGTGCTGGCAGGAACACTTGAAGGATTCTCAATCGCCAGCGACGGAGCACTGAAGAATGGTACGAGGCTTTGCGTACCAACTGGCGAACTGAGGAACGAGCTGATGCAAGAAGCGCACCAGTCGCAGTATTCCATACACCCAGGAGCCAACAAAATGTACCGGGATATACGAACTATAGTATGGTGGTACGGAATGAAGAAGGACGTATCCAGGTATGTGGCTAGATGTTTAATTTATCAGCAGGTTAAAGCTAGCAGACAGAGACCAGCAGGATTATTGCAGCCGCTTGACATCCCGGAATGGAAATGGGAGCACATAATGATGGATTTTGTATCGGGACTGCCTCGATCCCAAGGAGGAAAGGATGCCATTTGGGTTATCATGGACCGACTGACGAAGTCAGCTCACTTTATCCCCTTCAAGGTTGGTTTATCCACCGAAAAGTTGGTAGCACTGTACATGCGGCACATCTACCGGATTCATGGAGTTCCGGTAAGTATTGTATCTGACAGAGATACTAGATTTACCTCTCACTTTTGGAAGAGTTTGTATGACAGCTTGGGAACCCAACTGAAGCTCAGCACCGCCTACCACCCTCAAACTGACGGGCAATCGGAGAGAACAATCCAGACGCTAGAAGATATGCTGAGATCCTGCGTTCTGGAATTTGGAGGGTCTTGGGAAGACCATTTGTACTTGGTAGAGTTCTCTTACAACAACAGCTACCAAGCTAGTATCGGGATGACACCGTTCGAGGCACTCTATGGACGTCGTTGCCGCACTCCACTTGCTTGGGACGAAGTCGAAGAACGAGTGTTGCTTGGACCTGAGATGGTGACCGAAGCAGCAGAGAAGGTGAGAATGATCAGAGACAAGCTCAGGATTACCCAGGACAGACAGAAGCATTGGACCGATTGCAGCAGACGACCTTTGGAATTTGAAGAAGGCGACAATGTGTTTGTGAAGATCTCGCCTACCAGAGGAACAATCCGTTTCGGCAGAGCAGGAAAGTTAAGCCCCAGGTACATTAGTCCATTGAAGTACTTAACAGGATTGGAGAAGTGGCGTATCGTGTGGCTCTACCCCCAAGTCTTGAAGGCGTCCACAACATCTTCCACGTCTCGTAGCTGAGACGCTACATCCCGGACCCGAGCCATATCTTGGACCATTCAGAGCTGGAGATTGGACCCAGCCTCACAGTGTCGGAGAAGCCAGTGGCAATTTTGGACAGAGGCGAGAAGAGAACCAGGAACACCTTGACGCCGATAGTCAGAGTGATGTGGCGGCACAACTCACCAGGCGAGTCGACCTGGGAGCGAGAAGACCAGATGCGGGAGCAGTACCCGTACCTGTTTGAGACTTAAGGTAATCCCTAACCTTGCCATTAATTTCGAGGACAAAATTTTCTAAGGAGGGAAGATTGTGAAACCCATTTCTTGTGAATTAAATTAATATTACTATTTATTAATTTATTTATTATAAATTAGTATTATTTTAGAGTGTTAAAGTTTTCGAAAATTAAGTAACATGGATTTTTGAGTTCGAACCCAGACCCGAGTCCGAACCCAGGCCTGAGCCTGAACCCAATCCCAATTCTAATTCTGATTTGGTTTAATAATGATAAAAAAAGAGTTCCCTTTGTGCTGGTCACGAGGACCAGCACCCTCTCACAACTCCCTCACACGTTCGCACATCTTCCTGGTCTTTCTCCCCCTCTTCTTGCTCACAGCCATTCACTCAAACCCACCCCCCTTTTCTTAAGACCAACTCTCCCCACTCTTCTCTTTAAACACACTCATTCCCACATCTACACCTACTCCAGAACACTCATTCCCATCTACTCCTTTCCCTTCCCCTTCACGCCTCGTCGAGACCTAGCCCCGAGCCTCCGCGCACCCGACGACCCGTCGGCCTTCCTCGACCCGACGCCGCGCCCTGTCCAGCGGAGCCCGCGCCCACCGGCCGGCCTTCAGCCCTTTGCGCGCCCCTATGCGCCACGCCCGAGCCCCGCGCGGCCGAGCTTCCCGCGAGCCCGACCCCTGTCGGCATCCCCTTCCCGACGCCGAGGCTCCCGTCGACCGTCGACTCCAGCCCCCTCCGGCCGCCCATCGCCGACGTTCTCCGTCGGCCAGGCATCCCGGCGCGTGCCCTAGCCCGCACGCCCCTCTGGTCAGCCCGACTCCCCTGGCCGCGACCCCCGTGCCCTGATCCGCTGTTCCATAGCAGCGTTGCCGCTGTCCGCTGCTGTCCCAGCGCCCCGACGCGTCTCGGACTTCGAACAGCGCTGTTCCGAGTTGCCATTGCTGTCCGGATCTCCATTTCTTTCTATTATTTTAATCTGAGAGCTCTAGCCGAGCAACCTGAGGTATAACCCCTGTCCCGTCTCTTTTTCGTACAGTCTGTGATGAGAATGGTCCCCGATTCCCCTTGGGAATTCGGTTTTAGCGACGTCGTATTTTTCTGGAACCTTCGGAAAGGTTCTGTGGATTATTTTGTGATTTCTGGATATTTCGGGAATTGGTTTTTGGTATTTTGGCTTCCCGGATTTTTTCGGTAGCGTTCTGTGATGTTTTTGGTTTGAAATCGGACTTCCGAAATTATTGCGGGTCGTTCCGAATTTATCAGTGGATTGGTTGCGTTTATTCTGTATATATATATTTTGGGGATTCCCTGGTTTAGGATTTGCAGGAAAATTATCGGCACAATTCCCAGTTTTTGGGTTGACCAAAAACAGAGGAGATGCTGCCGAATTTTTTCGTAAATTCTAGAATATTTCAAAATGAATTTAAAATGGATTTCGGAATCTTATTTGATATTTGGTTTTGGGCGACGACCGTATCGGTCAATGGGCCCGGCTAAGTGCAAACGAAACCGGCTTCGCCCGGGCGTTGAGGCATTAGCCTAGTTGAGGATTGGACCATATCTGAGACTAGTCATGATTACTTTATTTTTATTATTTATTTAATTATTTAATTTATTTAAAGTTTAGGACTAATGGCAGTTTCTGTCTTATTTCAATTTATGTAAATAAATTGTAATGGGCATAAGCCCAGCTGGTTGTTGGTCTGTAACTGTATTTGGTAGCATAGATTTTAATTATTGCTGATTTTGCGAGTTTTTGTTTTAAACGAATAAATTGAATAAAAAAAGTATTTTCGTACAAAATTAATTAAGATTTTCTCACCTAAAATCTATCAGTTTTAATATTAATTAAAGATCATGTATTTCTCTCTAAATAAGAAATTAGTTTTATATTTATAAATTATGAAAATATAAAGTTTTAATCAATTAATCTGATATCGACGTGTTTTTTCCAAATACAAAGTATAAAACGATCTTTTCCCTCGAATTAAATCAACGCACAAATTATCGTGTTTTCGTGTTTTGTTTAATAAAGAATTAAAATTGGATTAGGACACCAATAGAGATTTCAACTAGCGTAGCTAGATTGGTAACCTGGAATCTGAGTCAATTTCTCGAATGTAGGAATTCGAGGACGATTCTGAATTCCTGTCTCGAAGTCTACATCCTTTCCAGTCATTACTGCATGTTTAAACCACGATGCAAACACGAAACTCTCACGGAGAGTACTGATTGTGACTACTGTACTGATTGGGGACTGGAAGAATAGAGTAATGATTATGACCAAAGCCAAACTGTAACTTAGAACAGTATTAGCTTACCCCTCACACACACGAGGATAAGCCGAATCGTATCAATAGGATACAACTGTACATCCCAAGCCGGTCATAATTCATTGCCTATTCAAATCACACTGTTTTACTGCTGAAAATTGTTCATCTTTAAACTGTTTAAAATTGCATGATTCTATTACTTATTTTAACTGTTTTAAATTAGCATGAATTGTACTTTGCTCCCTCCTGACAGGAGATATATTTTTAGGGGATATTGAGGATGCTGAGCTGTTAATCAGCAGCTACTACGACCCTGTCATGTACCCAGTAGTACTGCCAGAGTTCCCATTGGAGGACGTTAGGACTGAGGCCGATGATCCGGCTGATAGATAGTTTTTCTTTTCTGCATTGTTGTTATTTTTATTTCTGTTATTTTATTTCAGAACATTTTCCCATTTGTATTTAAATTTCAAGTTTAATAAAGTTTTAATTTTCCGATGTTGAGTTGTGACAAATATAGTATTGTTGTAT
Organism: Iris pallida; assembly: GCA_029216955.1. Taxonomy (NCBI): domain Eukaryota; kingdom Viridiplantae; phylum Streptophyta; class Magnoliopsida; order Asparagales; family Iridaceae; genus Iris; species Iris pallida. The sequence goes on from JANAVB010008599.1 coordinate 10,755,766, forward strand.
GGTTACCTGCTACTGAAACAGTTACTGCCGCCGTCTCAACAACGGTGCAGGCTGGGCATGATCCGGTTCGACCCAATTATTTGGGATCGGGTCGTGACATATTTTTAGTGGTGGTCCATGCAGGTCCTACAACAACTTAGGAAAACGTACCTAGAAAACAATTAGAACACTAGAACATTGATTTGTCACGACATAGGACCGAATTATATATACATAAATATTTTTGTTTGATTATAGACTGGTAAGATACCTTGCTTATGTTTGTACCCTAAAACCTTCCAGATTATGACCAAGGAGAAGACCACCCCTGCTGGCGATGAGGTGTCATCATCTGAACACACCCCATCTCCCCCAGCACGTCCAGACCCTTCACCGTTGCAGCTGACCGACCGTCCCCATCAATCTCCAGCACTCCGCGGCGCTTACGCCACTACTTCTCAAGCGGCGAACCCCACACTTCCCCGGGCTGAGCCGCAGATCCCTGCGGTAGTGCCCGCACCAGCTGCCCCACCAGTGCCCGTGGATTCCACTGACCTAGTGGGAATGCTATAAGGAGTGCTTGAAGCCCAGAAAGCCCAAGCAGAAGCCCATCGAGAACAGACTGCAGCCCAAGCTGCAGCCCATCGCGAGCAGACCACGATCATGAAAGAAGGCATGGAGAATGCCCACAACGTGGCTATGGCTGCCCTCGAGAGAGGAGGAACCACTTCATCAGAGCCACGACCTGCCAAGGTAAGCATGATTCAGGAGTTAAGTTATATTTCATTAAGGCCATTCTTTTGATTAGAGGTGTATAATTACATGAAGGTTGGAGATATAGAGAGCTTTAAGAAGCAAGGCCCTCGACCTTTCAAAGGAACCGAGGGTATCATCTACGCCGATGAATGGCTAGACAGCATGGAGCGTCTCTTGAGCGTCGCTCGACTCCCCGAGGACCTCAAGACGGAAGCTGTAGGCCTCCAACTACAGGATGTGGCGAGCACCTGGTATCGGAATGAACCCCGACTCCAGGACAAGCAGCTCGACTGGGACACCTTCAAGAGGCTGTTCCGCAGGAAGTTCTTCCCAACATCTGAGATGCGGGAGATGGAAAGGCAATTCCAGGACCTGAAGCATGGGAACATGACGGTCAGCGAATATGCGGCAGAGTTCGACCGACTAAGCCGCTTTGCCCAGAACCTGGTAGCTGACCCCAAGGATCGTGCTGAACGATTCAGGTATGGCCTAAGAGAAGAGATTCGTACCCCTGTGATCGCAGGTGGCGCCAAGACATATAAGAGGATCCTGATACGAGCTCAGGACGTGGAGAAGAGCCAACTTCCTCGATCCAAGAGGGAGTATCCTGGAACTAGCAACTTCCCGGGTAACCAGAAGAGGCCCAACAACAACAACAACAGGCCTTCGCACCACCAGCAGCAGCACTATCAGGCAAGGACAAATGACAGAGCGCCTCAGAAGCAGATCCCTGTCTGTGATTTTTGCAAGAGGCCGGGACATCAGTCGAACATATACAGGAAGAAGCTAGGACACTACCTAGTCTGTGGGTGTGCCACCCACCAAGTGAGAGACTGCCCCTCATCAGTTCACCGGATCGGAACCAATCAGCAAAGAGCTCCCCTACCGACTCAGCAACAACGGTTCGGACAGCACCAGCAGAAGATCGGGCGAGCTTTTGCCCTAGCAGTTGATGAGCAGGAACCAGAGCAGGAACCCACCGCTGATGTCATCACAGGTTCCATTTATGTGTTTTCACATCCTGCTCTAGCGTTATTTGATTCGGGTGCATCACATAGTTTCATATCATCAAAGTTTATATCTGCACACCACATAGATTCGGGACTTAGCAAAGTGATTAGTAGAGTTATGACTGGTGGAGGACCCATACCCATCACTGAGGCTTGCAATTGTCCCATAACAATCTCTGGCCATCAGTTCTTAACACCTTTACTAGTGATGTCCCTGCCCAACTATGATGTAGTCCTAGGGATGGACTGGTTAAGTGAACAGCATGCGCTGATAGATTGTCACCGAGGTTGTGTAATCTTCAGCCCACTAGGAGAACCGGAGTTTGAAATCTCTCGGGCTACGGAAGATATGAAGAGTATTACCTACTCCTCAATCACCGAAGAACCCGGGCCTCCTCACCCTATCATAGCGGAATTTATGGACGTCTTTCCAGATAGTCTTCCAGGATTGCTGCCAGATCGAGATGTGAAATTCACCATCGATCTAGTACCCGGCTCTTTCCCTATTTCTCGGGGATGCTACAGAGTCAACCAAAAGGAGGCTAAGGAGATGAAGGATCAGATCGACGAGCTGAAGTCGCAAGGATTTATCAGAGACAGGGCTTCACCCTGGGGAGCACCAGTTTTGTTCGTGCCCAAGAAGGATGGGACCGTACGGATGTGCATCGACTACCGGGCGCTGAATAATATCCCCATCAAGAAAGGGGCATCAGGAGAGGATATGGCTTCTTCATAAGTTGAGGGATCACCCTCTATCAAGAATGTGAAGAATCCTTCTTCTAAGTTCTTTTCAATCATTTCTCTTTTACTCCTTCTAGGTTCTATGACTTGTTCAGGTTGAGAACTGGGTACTGGATCATGAGAACTAGTAGACGGAGTAAGAGAAGGGTTAGAGGAAGATGAAGGGGTTCTATCCTTGAAGAGAAAAATATTCTCAAAGTAAACTGCATCTCTAGCTTCAATGATTGTGTTATTAGAGATTTCATTTATTTCAGAATAGATTACAAGAAATCTATTGGCATTACTATCTAGGGCATATCCTATGAATACAGCATCTACAGTCTTAGGTCCTATCTTCCTCTTTTTTGGTTCAGGAATTCCTACTTTAGCTTGGCATTCCCAAACTTTGAGGTAATTAATCCTAGGGGTCCGACATTTCCACAATTCATATGGGGTCTTGTCATTAGTCTTACCGGGTATCCTATTAAGAATATAATCGGCTGACAATAAAGCTTCTTCCCAAAGATTATTAGGGGCACCTGAGCTGAGAAGCATGGCATTGACTATATCTAAAAGAGTGCGATTCTTCATTTCTGCAACTCCATTGGATTGTGGTGAATAAGGAGCAATTACCTCATGAATAATTTCGTGCTCTTCACAGAAGTTATTCATTTCATTTGAGGTATACTCTCCACCACGATCTGATCTAAGGATCTTAATCTTCCCATCCAACTGGTTCTCAGCTTCAGATTTATAGACCTTGAATCTGTCTAGAACTTCATCTTTGGTCTTAAGGAGATAGGTATAACAATACTTTGAATGGTCATCTATAAAAGTAACAAAGTATTTCCTACCGCCTCGGGTCAAAACCCTATTGGAATTACAAACATCACTATGGATAAGTTCTAGGAGTTCAGAATCCTATAGATAGATTTAAAAGACAATCTAGTGTGTTTGGCTTGAACACAAATCTCACATTTATGTTCATCATCTATAGGAGTCTTAGGGATAAGATCTAAGTTCATCATCCTTTTAATAGATCCTAAGTTCACATGACCTAATCTACCATGCCAAACATTTGATGATTCAACATTTGCAACAAAAGAAGGATTGTAAATTTTATTCATGGTACTTAAAATAAAGAGTCCATCTTTCACAAATCCTTTCCCCACAAACAAATCATTCTTAGAGAAAACTACTTTATTGGCCTCCATTACAATTTTGTATCCAGGGGCTACAAGGAGTGATCCACTAACAAAATTTCTTTTAACAGACGGCACGTGATGCACATCATGGAGAGGTAGAATTTTTTATGATGTCAACTTCAGATCTATTCTTCCTCTTCCTACAATTTGTGTCGTTGAGCCATCTCCTAGAGTCACGCCTCCTCCACTTGATTCCTGATAGGATGAAAATAGGAGCGATCAAATAAAACATGAACATTAGCTCCAGAATCCAACCACCAATCATCAGAATGGAAAGACAGGTTTACTATAGGTTGGTAGCTTACAGACCTGAAGGAGCTGGAAGACCCATTCAGAATCATGTTAGCCTCTGGCTTGCCTTTTTCTTTGAAGGAGTTCTGGATAGGTTCTTTCTTTCTTTGGAAGCAGTTGATGGCTGTGTGGTTGGTTCTACCACACACAAAACAAATCTTCTTTGATCATGCGTCTGACCAAAGTTGCTAGGTTTTTGGGGTTGAGGGTTTTGGTGGTAATGGTTTTGGTGAGGATGGTTTAGTGAGGAGGTTGAAAACTCTGCTTCTTTTTGAAGGAGTTTTTCTTGGATTTGAGATGGTTGTTTGATCTAGATTTTGCATGGCTTTCTACAAGGTTTACCTTAGCTATGGCATTTGACCTAGCTTTGGTCTTGGACCTATATTGCTCTTATGTTCTAATTCTCTGTAGAGCTTGAGAGTATATAATAGATCCTTGTAGATGTAATAGGTCCTTTGCCACTTTAGACCAGGAAGGAGAGAGTTTATCTATCAAGCATCATATTTTGTGCTCAGTAGAAAAGAAAGTTTCCTTCGCTTGAACTTGCCTAAGGTGTTCTTGGAACTCATGGATTTGGTCATTGATAGGTTTGTTATCTACCATGACATATTGGTTGAATGTGGTGGAATTGAATCTATCAATTTCAGCATCATCACAACCATACTCATCTTCCAAAGCATCCCAGAGTTCTTTATCGCTTTTATATTCAAAGAATATGTCGTAGAGAGACTCAGATATAGCGCTCAAGATTCTGTGGAAGCAATGGTAGTCTATTTCTTTAGGGGTCTTGGGTTTAGAAGAGGAGGATGATTTGGATATCCCTACGTCAGACTCAGTCTCATCAGAATCATTTGAGATGGGTGTGGACCCATCAATGGCAGAAATCAGACCTAAGGTGGTAAGCCAAAATTTCATCCGGCTCTGCCACCTTTTGAAGTAGGTGCCATTGAATTTTGCAGACTTTGCCGAGAAAGCCTCTTCTTTGGAAGTTATATTTCTAAGGTCTGGAAAAAAAAATTATATTTACTCAATAAGATGGTTTTAAGCTAAAATTACCAATTAAAATAATTTTTGTAATAAACCTTTAAATTTTTAGTTTTCCAAGTTTTGATAAGGTTGGATTAGCTGTAGGGGCCGGATCCCTGCAAGCGGAGGTTCAGTAGGAACTCTTAAGTACCGGTCGCTTAGGCGATATTTCGCGTTGTTGACATAACGGCCCTTTCGGCTTGTTTCCAAACAAATCTTAACTTTAGAACTTTAAAAATAAAAGAATTTTTACTAAATTAATTAATTGTTTGATTTAGCCTAAATTAAAATATTGAGTAAAATAAAAACTAGTATTGACAAAAATAATACTAACACAATAGTATTTGACTAAGATGTCAATTTGTATGGACGCAAATTTGAATGTTGCTTATAGAATGAAAATTGTATGTTCCTTACGAGTTATTGACAGCGCCAAAGTGGTCTACAAACTTAAAGCAATTAACACAAGCAATTTCTTGGCAGCAAGTAACTTCATTATATATTCCAATATATTTGACAAGAAGCAATTTGTTATAAAAATTTAGTAAGCAAGTTATTGAGACAATGGTTTGCTACAGTGGACAATTGTCTGTTAATAGGCAATTTGTCTAAGCAAATTTGTAGAAATTTGTAAGCAAATTATTAAGTAGTAACAAACTCTGGTATGACAATAATTAAAAGATATGACTTATATGAAAATTTGCTACAGTAGGTAATATTCAATAAAGTTTGCTACAGTAACAAACTTTGGTAAGACAGTAAATTTTTCTACGTGACAGGCTATATGAAAGGTTGCTACAGTATAGAAATTAATACGCAGCAAATCAAACTATTGGTAATGCTGTAGGCTAAGCGATTTTCTTGTTACAGAAAGATTATTTGGTACGTAGAATGTATATGTTAACAGATATTTATGTAACAGTTTACACAAAAATAGAAAACTATCTCTTAGTTTGTTAGAATTTTGAACAAATCTTCGTTTTTAAATCTGCAAAATAATAAACTTAATTAAATTTTGAATTATGAAATCCTATTGGACTTCTTTGTAATTAAATGTTCTATGGTTGCTTATTATGTAATTTGTACCATAAAAATTGCAGAGTTGTTTTTGAGGATTTAAAATATTACTAGAAATCAGTAATCTAATTTTTATACGAAATCTAGTGAAGTAGTAATTTGCAGTAACTTTTGATTGAAATTGAAACATAATGAAACTTAAACTAGATATACTTACGAACAAGACAATAAATATCAAAAATTTAACAAAATAATAGCTATACAATAAGATAAGCTTAAACCCGACAATTAACAAGAACTTAGTTAATTGACGTTTTAATTGAATTGCAAAATTATCAATTATATTGTGGTTTGGGTTATATGATAATTTTGCACTTATTACCCCTATTTGGATAAGGAAATAAATATTATTTTTGGCTGCATACGACCGACCTGATTGATAACGGATTGACTATACTAATCAGATTGCTAAAAAGACTTATTACCCCTATTTGGATAATTGGAAACATTCATTTACATGCTAGCCTGCTGGGCTCACGACCAAATAATATTTATTTCCTTTTAAAGTAATATTTTCTTAAATTCCCATCATGCATTCTATTTATTTCTTAGGCTATGCATCCATATAAATTATCAATTACGATTTTAAATAATAGGTCCTTAAAGATTCAATTTAATTAAATAATAGTAAATATTGCATATATATATATATATATATATATATATATATATATATCCTTATCAAAATAGATTTAATATATGTCTTTAAAGATTTAAACTTTAACGCAATTGACTGTATAACTGATTAAAAGATTTAACTTCTAAATAGACTAAACTATAAAAAAAAAAAAAGTTATCTCACAGTAAAAGTACAGGTTAGCATATATGAAAATGAGTTGGATATAAATTAGGAAATAAGTCACCGAATAGGAAACTTTCTAAAATAAAACTAGCTTATATGTATATATACATGCATGCAGGCTAAGGTCTGTAAACATAGAGAGATTGCGATCTACAACTCTTCTTCTTCTTCTTCCAGCTATGGAGGTTCAACGACTGTTCTATTCTGCACATCTATCTCGACTGGAGATCGAGATGCAGATCGCGGCGTTCTGCATCGGAGAACACAAGGCCTCGTTCCGCTTGCTGACCGCCACGACGCAGCGTGGCTTCCTCAGGGAAGACAGACTCGACTTCGACATGTATCAGCTCATCCACAGCATCCAGAGGAGATGTGTCGTGTCCGACCTTATGAGCTTGGCTACGTGCTTCGACGACAACGCGGCATACGGTTTCTGGACACGCCAAGTTCACATGTGCTGCGAGTCGGCGCTTACCCCTCTGCTGTATTCCAATCTACGCACTGGCCTCCGTCAAGGGTTCTGTTTCGTTATACAGCTCTGCGTGCACGACGTAGTGCCGCAAAGAGGTGTGCCCGCAGCGAGTGCAGCCGACGTCGACAGGACACTGACACGGCTCAGGTACAACGGCGGCGACGGCGTACGGATCAGAGAGAAGGATTGTGCTATTTGCTTGGAGGAGTACGAGACGGACGGCGAGGACCTGACTCTGATGCCATGTTCCCATAGCTTCCATTCCGCGTGTCTCGGCCGGTGGCTGGAGGGGAGTCGTGTCTGCCCTCTGTGTAGACACTCCCTTGATTCTTGATATGTTGTGAATAATCTATACCAGTTTCTATCAATCAATTTACCACGAACACCGGTTTAAGTCATTGTGTACAACTATAGCAAGGTTTTGAAAGTTTATGCACAAGTTGTAGATACTACTTTCATGTTTGGTGATTGGCTTGTACAAGTTTTGCAATGAATCAGAAATTTTGGTAATGGCTTGTACAAGTTTTACAATGAATCAGAAATTACAATAGTTATGTAACAAACCCCTATAGGTTAACATATCAAAACCACTCAGTAACAAAATTTGGAATCAATATCCAAATATCTTACCATATATAGAAATATGTTCTCTTTTTTTCTTTTTCTTTTTTTTGGGGTCGAATATTTTTACTCATTTCCAACATCTCTGCACAACTTTGGAGGACCGTTTCTTCTTAAATCCGGACTTCAAACTTTGGAGGTCCATTATGACCCAAATGACTATTCTACCTCTTGGGTGACTTGTAGGAGCCGTATAGTATATAACATGCAGACAAATTGTTTGAAAATTTTCTTCTTTTTTAAGTGTGAACAACAAGCTAGACCGTCCGTGGGTTATGTCCTAGTGATAGCAACGAAAGGCCCGGTACGGAGGACGTATGTTCAAATCCTTCTTTGTGTTGGAATTTTGAACAAATCTTCGTTTTTAAATCTGCAAAATAATAAACTTAATTAAATGTTACCGTCTTCGGGGAAGTCATGCACGAAGCACTGCCCTAAGAGATAGTCCGGGTCTATGTGCAGACTGGATCCGAACGCTCCTAGTGGTAAAATTCCCGGTCTACCGGAATCTCTTTGCCGCACACGACTTGGAGAGGGTGACCCCGACTTAGCTCTGCCAAGAGCAACAACGAAGAACTGAATTTCGAGAGCGACGAGAAATTTGAGAGAGCTTGTGCAGAGGAAAATATTTTGTGTTTTGAGAACAAGAAAAAGAGCTCACTTTATAGGCTTGCAATGGAGAGGAGAATTAAACTCAGTTTTAATTAGCTAATTTAATTCAAACGTTACAAAGAGTTTTCAGCACATGGTTCATTGAACATGGACTGAATATGAATAGTGAACATTACGGAATTAAAAAGATTTGTAACGGTCAGAAATATTTGAAAGGAGCAAAAAAATTTTAGGGTCTCAGCCCGAACCCGAGGAAGGAATCGGATCGGCATTCGACGCCCGCAGATGTGGGCACGTGTCCGCACCCGTTACGCGCGCCGAACCGAACCGAGCCGAACCGAGCCGGGTGACGGCGGCGACACACGCGTGTGGCCCATGGAGCTCCCACACACAACTTTTAATGAAGCAAAAGAGGGATAAGTAATATATACACACTTGGTTGCTTTGTCCAACCGATGTGGGACTAAAACTTTATGAAACTTGAGCTTTTGCTCAACAAAAGGAGCAACAGCTAACAATTCCCCCCTAAAAGGTCAAGTTCTAAGATAATATAAAAGAATAAGAATAAGATAAGAAAATTTTTGGGCAGTTGTATACTATGCATAAATGAGATGGACTACAGTCTTGAATCTCACGAAGTGACTATTGTCTTTGTCTGAAGAAGAGCTTGATGGACGACACCATGAATCAGTCTTCTTAAATCAGACTAAGAAAATAGCACACATAGTACGCTAGAGGTACTTGGGTCTATCGGATGGCGCGTTTGGTTGGCCATGTGCACTTTTACACATTCATGAGAGTTGTCTAGGATCGTCCTGTCCTATAGTCGCGGCCCTTACGACCTCTCATATAGGTAAGTCCTTAAGGGTTGGTGTTAGAAATCAACCCTGCATATTATGCTTGGACTTATTAAGAGTTTAAACTCAACCTATCCATATCACAGAAGGAACACTGTCACCATAGGGATGGGGTATGAATGTACACATGTTGTCACGTCCCAGAACCAGAATACTGGAGAGCGGGGGAAGACATAGCCAGCTACGTATATTGAAATAGAATACATCTCAACTATACGGTCACGGCTGTCTAGATATGAGGGTTTACTACAAGCCAGCAGTCTCTTAAGGTCAAGCCTATTGTCTCAATCTCAATCTTAAGCAGTTACAAGATGTTAGAGCATCAAATATATATATAAGGCGTCCCAAATATTACATATCGGATGATCATGAAGCTAGTCGTACAAAATGATAGGACTAGCAAGAGTTCGGTCATACATGATCAACCCTAGGATTTGTTAATCATGTTTACAGCCCGTAGGCAGACAGTAAGTACATGTGCATCGAGCTAACAGGTGCTCGTCGGCTAAACGCCTCAAAAGAATAAATTTACATATAAGTGGGTGAAAACAAAAAGGGAAAATCCACTCGTAGCCCGGGTTCCTTCTAGTGTTCACCATTGGGCTGGAAGCTTGGTAGATCCTCGGGAGCTGCTCCGAAATCTGGCCACACAAAACCAGCTGGGTCAAACCCCAGAAAGAGCAAGTGCCACAAAGGAGGCCACAAATAAGAACAAAAGCTAGCATATCAGAACATAAAGAATAAAAGGAAAGTACAAGTAATAAAAGTACACAGAGCGATAAACGACTAGGGACGTGGAACCATTCCGGGAGCCAGGTTACAATCCTTAAACCAAACAAGGACCGGGATTGTACCCCTTCGCCTGAATAGCTCACTGTCTCTACCCATTTATCGTTAGAGATAGGTAAAACAATCATGATCAAGAGTTCCAGGTACAGGGGCTAGACAAGACTTAGACAGAGCTGGACACCATTCATTCACAATCGGCCAAGCAAGTACTACGGCTTACTACTTTAACTAACTAGGGTTATCACAAGACTAATTACTAACAAGATGCAAGTGAGAAACTCCCAGTCCCAAGCCCTGCAGACTATCCAGTTATCCTTTCACGGGTTGAGAGTTATAGGTGGGTATATTGCCCGAAAGACAAATATACCCTTATGTGACTTAGATGGTGCAACACATGACAGTGTGCTGGAAATGTGCTCTACTCGTCGGCAAGCTACAAGTCCATTAAAGTGCCCAGATAACGAGATTGCCTGTGACTGGGAATTCTCCATGTTCTAGTTTGATCTAATCATTAGCCTAATCCAATTTAGCGTGAGTCCCTGGCCGTGGTACCCAGGAAATCACGTCCTAGACATGATGCAAGACAAGTGGATTGTACAAGCAAGCAAGCAGGAGCACCCATGGTGTCAAGGCAGGTCAAGTTAAGTTATCAAGTCAAGTCAAGTCAGGAGTGCGCCGCCACGACCACTATCAAGTTATCAAGATAATTCATGCCAGGTTGGTCATGTCAGGAGTGCACCACTACGGGTCACTGTCATGTTATGCTAGTTCCTTGTCATACCAGGCCATGTACAATAGTCATTCCAAGTATATTAAGTAAAATCAAGTTCATGACAAAAGGCGTAAGAATATAAAATGGACGTAAAATATCTAAAAAAATACCAATATATAGGACTATAGAAGAGCCAAGCTTAAAGAAATAAATAATTCATCATAGACAAGTAGGTTGTGCAAGGGGATCAGGGGTTGGGCTGCGCAGGGTATGTACTGCGCATGGAAGAGCTGCGCAAGAGTTGCCGCAAGGGTTACCTTGCGCAAGGGTAGACTGCGCAGGGGGTCAAGGGGCACAGGGTTACAGGGGCACAGGGGATGCCTTGCGCATCAATTGGATTGCGCAAGGGAGGATTGCGCAAGGGTAGACTGCGCAAAGTATGGACTGCACAATGGTCGAGTGCGCAGGGGTTACCTTGCGCATGGCTGGCTTGCGTATGGCTAGCTTGCGCCGGCGCAATCCAGCGCAGCGCAAAGCACTGGCTGAGCCTATGCACAATCGGCCATGCGCTAAAGAGCACAGGCCGGGGTGCGCAAACGGTCAAGTGCTAAAGAGCACTGGCCGAGAGCCTTCACCAAGGCTGAGATGAACTCCTCAAGAACACCAAAAACTTCAAATCTTCATAACTTAGCCAAATCAAAACCAAATCTAGATTTCCAAAGTTCTAACTTGAGTAAAATCGAATTCTCTTCCACATGGAAGCATCAAAACATGCAAAAATCGAAGTTTAATGGATCAAAATCAAGGATTTTCGAAAATTGTTAAACCTAGATCTAGAAAAATGAAAGCTCCAAATAAAATGTCAAGTTCTAAAGTTGTTCTCCATGGCCTAATCTAGTTAATGGACAATAAAAAAGTGGTGCTTATTTGATGGCAAGGTGCACTTGCCTATGGGTTGGGGAGTTGTGTGGAAGAAGGAAGAAGAAGAAGTTGTAAGAAATTAATGGAGTTATGGAGGAGAAAGAAAAGGTTGGTAGGTTTTAATGAGGGTGGTTGTGATGGAATGGAGGTGGAGAATAGGCTAAGGTGTTCCACTCATGATGAACCAAACCAAACCAAACCAACTCCACAAAATAAAACCAAGCCATGGTTCAAACCCATTTATGAGAACCCAAAATCCGCAAGTCGAAAAAATAAAATACGTGCCAAAATTAAATTACGAGTACAAATACGAAATACAGGAAATGGGGGTGACACATGTACAGCCTCCTGGGCTTTTATTTTAAAGTGAATTTAATCTCAGGTCAGTGTTCCATAATAATCACCTAGTCCAGCTTATTTCTACCCATTGAACCGGCTTCGTGGAATCTCCAGTCAGACTCGGTTGGGTTGTCACTGCTGGTGACTATACTATGGGCTTAACCCCATCACCCTCGATGATTCTAGGATCAACGTCCTAGACAGACCCTTCGTCAAGTGGTCTGCAAGGTTCTTTTCTGACTTTATATAGTCAAGAACCACATATTTGTTCAATAGACTCTTTATTGACTTGAAGCGCTGCTACAGGTGCCTGTTCATCTTAGCATTCACAGAATCATGCTTTAGTAGTTCAATAATAGACTTATTATCACAGTTTATGGAAATTGCAAGAACAGGATGAACAGAAATAGGTATATACATAATAAGATTTCTGAGCCATTCGGCTTCTGTACATGTAGTATCCAAAGCTATCATTTCAGAGTTCATTGTACTTCTGGCTATGATAGTTTGTTTACATGATCCCCAGGAGATTGTACCTCCTGCTAGGGTAAAAATATAAAAGTAGTGGATTTTACATCATATGAATCAGTTACCCAATTTGCATCAGAGTAACCTTCTATGTTATTAGGGTATCTAGAATAGTGAAGTTATAGTCTAGAGTACCCTTAAGATATCTAAATACTCTATCTAATGCAGTCCAATGAGATTGGTTTGGGTTACTAGTGTATCTGCTTAGTTTTCCAATAGCAAATGCAATATCAGGTCTGGTCCTGTTAGTTATGTACATGAGGGACCCAATCGTTTGTGAATATCTATGTTGTTCTATAGGAGATCCTTTATTCTTCTTGAGAACAACATTACTAACATAAGGAGTAAGGACAGGTTTCTTGTCAAAATACTCAAACTTTTTTAGTATTTTCTCAATTGAATGTGCTAAGGATAGAGTATATCCCTCATTGCATTTGGACACTTGCATTCCTAGGATCAGGTTTGCCTCACCTAGGTCTTTCATATCAAAGTGGTAAGATAAATAATAGTATTATTTATCAATTCCAGTGAAGATCCTAAAATAAGGATATCATCAACATACAAGCATAAGATAACACAACTTTTATTTGTATTTTTAGAATACAAACATTTGTCATATTCATTTGGTACAAAACCAAATTCTATAATGACTTTGTCAAATTTGTTATGCCATTGCTTGGGAGCTTGCTTTAGGCCATAAAGAGATTTTACTAATCTGCAAACCTTCTTTTCTTGACCTTTAGAAATAAAACCTTCAGGTTGCTCTATATATCTCTTTCTCTAAATCTCCATTTAAAAATGCTGTCTTTACATCCATTTGATGGATTAGCAAGTCATGAATGGAAGCTAAGGTTAGGAGGGTTCTAATAGAAGAAATCCTAGCAACAGGAGAATAGGTATCAAAATAATCTAATCCCTTTTTCTGGGTAAATCTTTTGGCTACTAGCCTAGCCTTATATTTTTCTATGGTACCATCGGCTCTAAGTTTCTTCTTAAAGATCCACTTACAACCTATTGATTTGCTGCCTAAAGGAAGGTCTGCTAAAAACCAAGTATTGTTCTCCATGATAGAGTTGTACTCATTGTTAATAGCTTCTTTCCAGAAAGGGGCATCAGAAGAGGATATGGCTTCTTCATAAGTTGAGGGATCACCCTCTATCAAGAATGTGAAGAATCCTTCTCCTAAGTTTTTTTCAATCCTTTCTCTTTTACTCCTTCTATGTTCTATGACTTGTTCAGGTTGAGAACTGGGTAATGGATCATGAGAACTAGTAGACGGAATAAGAGAAGGATTAGAGGAAGATGAATGGGTTCTACCCTTGAAGGAAAAAATATTCTCAAAGTAAATTGCATCTCTAGCTTCAATGATTGTGTTATTAGAGATTTTATTTTCTTCAAAATGGATTACAAAAAATCTATTGGCATTACTATCTAGGGCATATCCTATGAATACAACGTCTACAGTCTTAGGTCCTATCTTCCTCTTTTTGGTTCAGGAATTCCTACTTTAGCTAGACATCCCAAACTTTGAGGTAATTAATCCTAGGGGTCCGACATTTCCATAATTCATATGGAATCTTATCATTAGTCTTAGGGTATCCTATTAAGAATATAACAGGCTGACAATAAAGCTTCTCCCCAAAGATTATCAGGGGCACCTGAGCTGAGAAGCATGGCATTGACCATATCTAAAAGAGTGCGATTCTTCCTTTCAGCAACTCCATTGGATTGTGTTGAATAGGAGCAGTTACCTCATGAATAATTCCGTGCTCTTCACATAAGTTATTCATTTCATTTGAGGTGTACCCTCCACCACGATTTGATCTAAGGATCTTAATCTTCCTATCCAACTGGTTCTCAGCTTCAGATTTATAGACCTTGAATCTGTCTAGAACTTCATCTTTGGTCTTAAGGTGATAGGTATAACAATACTTTGAATGGTCAACTATAAAAGTAACAAAGTATTTCCTACCGTCTCGGGTCAAAATCCTATTGGAATCACAAACATCACTACGGATAAGTTCTAGGAGTTCAGAATCCATAGACTGATTTAAAAGGCAATCTAGTGTGTTTGGCTTGAACACAAATCTCACATTTGTGTTCATCATCTATAGGAGTCTTAGGGATAAGATCTAAGTTCATCATCCTTTTAATAGATCCTTAGTTCACATGACCTAATCTACCATGCCAAATATTTGATGATTCAATATTTGCAACAAAAGAAGGATTGAAAATTTTATTCATGGTACTTAAAATAAAGAGTCCATCTTTCACAAATCCTTTCCTCACAAACAAATCATTCTTAGAGAAAACTACTTTATTGGCCTCCATTACAATTTGTATCCTGAGGCTACAAGAGTGATCTACTAACAAGATTTCTTTTTAACAGACAACATATGAAGCACATCATGGAGTGGTGAATTTTTCTGATGTCATCTTCAGATCTATTCTTCCTTTCCTACAATTTGTGTTGTTGAGCCATCTCCTAGAGTCACGCCTCCTCCATTTGATTCCTGATAGGTTGAAAAATAGGAGCGATCAAATGAAACGTGAATATTAGCTCCATAATCCAACCACCAATCATCAGAATGGAAAGACAGGTTTACTACAGGTTGGAAGCTTACAGACCTGAAGGAGCTGGAAGACCCATTCAGAATCATGTTAGCCTCTGGCTTGCCTTTTCCTTTGAAGGAGTTCTGGATAGGTTCTTCTTCCTTTGGAAGCAGTTGATGGCTATGTGGTTGGTTCTACCACACATAAGCGCCGCGGAGTGCTGGAGATTGATGGGAACGGTCGGTCAGCTGTAACGGTGAAGGGTCTGGACGTGCTGGGGGAGATGGGGTGTGTTCAGATGATGACACCTCATCGCCAGCAGGGGTGGTCTTCTCCTTGGTCATAATCTGGAAGGTTTAGGGTACAAACATAAGCAAGGTATCCTACCAGTCTATAATCAAACAAAAATATTTATGTATATATAATTCGGTCCTATGTCGTGACAAATCAATGTTCTAGTGTTCTAATTGTTTTCTAGGTATGTTTTCCTAAGTTGTTGTAGGACCTGCATGGGCCACCACTAAAAACATGTCACGATCCGTTCCCAAATAATTAGGTCGAACCGGATCATGCCCAGCCTGCACCGTTGCTGAGACGGCGGCAGTAAGCTGTTCCAATAGCAGGTAACCATACAACAACAACTATATTTGTCACAACTCAACATCGGGAAATAAAACTTCATTAAACTTGGAATTAAATACAACTGAAAGATGTTCTAAATAAATAAACAGAGTTTGAAAATAAACAACAATGCTGAATAAGAAAAACTATCTATCAGCCGGTTCATCGGCCTCAGTCCCAACGTCCTCCAATGGGGACTCTGGCAGCACTATCGGGTACAACACAGGGTCGTAGTAGCTGCTGATTAACAGCTCAGCATCCTCAATGTCCCCTAAAAATGTATCTCCAGTCAGGAGGGAGCAAAGTACAATTCATGCTAATTTAAAACAGTTAAAGTAAATAATAGAATCATGCAGTTTTAAACAGTTTAAAGATGACAGTTTTCAGCAGTAAAACAGTGTGATTTGAATAGGCAATGATTTATGACCGGCTTGGGATGTACAGTTGTATCCTATTGATACGATTCGGCTTATCCCCGTGTGTGTGAGGGGTAAGCTAATACAGTTCTAAGTTACAGTTTGACTTTGGTCATAATCATTACTCTATTCCTCCAGTCCCCAATCAGTACAGTAGTCACAATCAGTACTCTCCGCGAGAGTGTCGTGTTTGCATCGTGGTTTAAACATGCAGTAAAACGATTATAAAGATAACTTTAAAACTAACACAAACTATACTTGCCTCAAAAATGAACTTGACTGGAGAGGATGAAGACTTCAAGACAGGAATTCAGAATCGTCCTCGAATTCCTACATTCGAGAAATTGACTCAGATTCCAGGTTACCAATCTAGCTACTAGTTGAAATCTCTATTTGTGTCCTAATCCATTTTTAATTCTTTATTTAACCAAACACGAAACACGCTTATTTGTGAGTTGATTTTAATACGAAGAAAAGATCGTTTTATACTTTGAATTTGGAAAACTCGTCGATGCCAGATTAATTTATAAATATAAAAGTAATTTCTTATTTAGTGAGGAATACATGATTTTTAATTAATAATAAACTGATAGATTTTAGGTGAGAAAATCTTATTAAATTTTTATACGAAAATACTTTTCATTCAATTTAAACGCTACCAAAAACTCGCAAAATCAGAAATAACTAAAATCTACGCTACCAAATACAGTTACAGACCAGCCAGCTGGGCTTATGCCCATTACAATTTATTTACATAAATTGAAATAAGACAAAAACTGCCGTTAGTCCTAAACTTTCAATGAATTAAATATAAATATAATAAATTAAATGGTAAAAATAAAGATAAAATATTTATTTATAGAGTCTCAGATATGGTCCAATCTTCAACTAGGCTAATGCCTCAACGTCCGGGCGAAGCCGGTTTCGTTTGCACCTAGCCGGGCCCATTGACCGATACGGTCGTCGCCCAAAATCTAAATATTAAATAAAATCCCGAAATCCATTTTAAATTCATTTTTAAAATATTCTAGAATTTACGGAAAAATCCGGCAACATCTCCTCTGTTTTTGGTCAACCCAAAAACTGGGAAATAGGCCGATAATCTTTCTTGCAAATCCTAAACCAGGGAATCCCAAATATGTATAAATATAATAATCCACAAACAATCCACAGATAAATTCGGAACGACCCGAAATAATTTGGAAGTCCGATTCCAAATCAAAACGTCACAGAACGCTACCGAAAAATTCGGGAAGCCAAAATATACCAAAAACCAATTCCCGAAATATTCCGGAAATCCCAAAATAATCCACATGACCTTTCCGAAGATTCCAAAAATACGACGTCGCTAAAACCGAATTCCCAAGGGGAATCGGGGACCATTCTCATCACAGACTGTAGAGAAAGAGACGGGACAGGGTTATACCTCAGGTTGCTCGGCTAGAGCTCTCAGATGATAAATAATAGAAAGAAAGAGATCCGAACAGCAGGTCGAAAAGAGCCACAGTGCTGGACAGCACCGCGAAAGCACAGGGAGACGCTGCGGGAACGCCGAAAAGGCGCTGGGAACCGGGGCAGCAGTAACCACGAGCTAGGGCACGCGGACAGAGCGTGCGCGGGTCCGGGGAACGTCGGGGAGTCGGAGAGGGGCGCTGGCCAGGGGAGCTGCTGCGTCAGGGGCACACAGGGAGGTCGGGGAGGCCGGTCGGAGGGTTCGGACGCTGACCGGAGAGGGGCAGGGGGTCGGGCGGAAGCCGGCTGCGAGGAGGGCGCCGCACGGGGACTCGCCGGCGTTGCTCGGCGGGGCGAAGGGGGTGGATGGTCGGCGGCGTCGGGCCTGGAGGAGGCCGGCCGCGCGGACTAGGGCACGGCGCACAGGGGTTGGCCGCGGGGCGGATCCGCGGGGAGCTCGACAAGGGTCGGGGAGTGAGTAGAGGAGAAGAGGGAGAGGGTTTGTGATTCCTCTGTGAGAAGTTTGAGTAGAGGGGAGAGTTGGTGGTGGGAATTAATAGAGAGGGAGAAGAAAAAGTCTGCTGTTGTGTGGGGTGTGAGGAAAGAAGGGGATAGAGAATAGGGTGTACGTGGGAGAGTGGAGAGTTAGAATAGGGAGCGCTGGTCCCTTCATGGACCAGCTCCAAACCATATTATTATATATATTTTTTTATAGACCAAAACAGAATTTAGAAAAAAAATTGGGTCTAGGTTCAGGCTCTGGTCTGGGTTCGGATCCAAAAATCCAAGTTAATTAATTTTCGAAATAAATTTTTAACACTCAAAAATCATATATAATAATAATAATATAATAATAATAATAGAATAGTAATAATAATTTATATCACAAGAATTGGGTTTCACAAGAATCATATGGACAAATATTTGCATATTGTATTTGTTACAAGTATTAATGCAAATGTCTGATATTCTATATTGTAGATAATATGGTGTGTGGTGTCACACAGAAGATCATATTATATATCAGTTTCCTATGGAGTATATAAATAGTTCACAACCTAGATGGACTTGGACAATCTATTGGAAAGATTGTAGTGTAATCTGGTATTAGTCTATCTTGACTATAGGTTTATACTAGTACACTTTGTGTGTATTGAACATGACCACTTTAGGTTATTCTCTTTGTACTGACTACATAAGAGAACAAACACCTCCGTTATTATGGATACTTGTGCTCTTAATCCGGATATAATAACAGACATGTATATGCAATGTGCATTAATTTGACTCATGAAAGAGTGAGATTCATTATGGATCAACAACATCTATGAATTGGGTAATAACATTGTATGTATGATGGGCTGTTGATTATAAATGGAATCCATATCCCAACATCGGGTTGATGATGTCCCCTTGAGGAGCTCATAAGGATTGCCATGTAAACCCTGAAGGTGGATTATATCGACATGACAAATAAAGTTGAGCGGTACTACTTAAGGATAAAAGATGTCGAATCAATATAGTTGTCAGTAACTTAATTTGATTGACAGACATACTATCTTAACATGGGGAGCCAAACGAGCATATAATAAAAGGAGCCCACAAACATAATTTAGGATTAGGGAAGTAGTGCAACAATAGCTCATTAGTAGACCGAGCTATCATTAATGGGCCTGGATTGTGTGTTCAGGCTAAACACGGGATATCCAGATCCGTTATGAGGCCTAACCCTAATTTCTCCTCATGGTCCCTGTCGTAGCCTATATATATCCTATATTCTCTGGTCGCCATATTACTGATCATAAATCTGAAGCTTTCTATAAATTTGTGATTCACGTAAGGAGAGAAAGAGAGGGCTGCCAAGGAGAAGAAAAGGTTGGGAGATCGTCGCCCACACGACGTCCAACTCGAGTAAGGAATACGTACAGAAGATCTTGGGGTCGTCCGTTCGAGATTGCCAGGAATTACTTATTTTCTTTCCGCCGCAGGTATAATTCGTGAACCCTAGTTTTCGCCTAAGAAGGGTTAGAATACGTATTAAATCTGTTTAACTTTCAATCGATCAATACGCACACAAAGTAAGGGTCCTAGGAATCCCCAGTTTCATCAATTAGTATCAGAGCCACTTTGGATCTGCGTATTGATTGATACGTCCATGTTGTCCAATAAAACCTGTGCTGTGTAATAGTCGATAGATGTAGATCTGTTCTAACTCGATTTTATAGGCATATTAGATCCAACTATTATGGTCGAATGCATGTTTTTGATTGTGTTGTTTAAACCACGAACATGTCGTGGATGTTATTGCTGTGGATATAATTAAAATCACGAGGGTTGATCGTGCTTATTATTTAAATTTTTCAATCTAGATTATGTGTGAACTCTTTCGGAAGGCATAGGATTGATGTAACTTTAATTATTTTTTATCAATCGTGATGGCGGTGGTGGTTGTTTTTGACGCCGGACGAGATGCTGGTTTTAAGCAGTCCAGAGGCAGACAGATGATTTTTGATGATGGAATCGACAACCAAAACCTTTATATATATAAAAATTGGGGCACTGCCCCGAACCCCGCGACCTGACCGTGCAGGTCGAACTCCGAATAGATCTGCGCAGCGCCAGATTTTGGATTCGGATAGTT
Source organism: Iris pallida (assembly GCA_029216955.1). Taxonomy (NCBI): domain Eukaryota; kingdom Viridiplantae; phylum Streptophyta; class Magnoliopsida; order Asparagales; family Iridaceae; genus Iris; species Iris pallida. Next base: position 10,776,166 of record JANAVB010008599.1, read on the forward strand.
GAGGACGGAGCAGGAAAGATGACCATAATAGTTGGATATTTTTCTCTTATTTTTTGTCATTTTGCTTTTTCTGATTATGCATGTTTATTATTGTGTGGATGTTTTTTTTGAAAAACTAAGCCTACATTAATAATGGACAACATAGACATAATATCAACTAGTAGAAAAACCTTTATTGTTAAATAACTAAGTGGGAGAGGATATTTATTTAGTATAAATCCTATGGTCTCCATTACTGGTTTGTAGGTGATGTAATTATACTTGCGCGTTGGCTTTAGTGCCTTCCTCCATATCGGATGAGTATAATTATGGATCACCAGTACAAACTTACTTAGGGATAATTGTAGAAAGTTACCTAGTTCACTTCTCCATCTGAAAGAACTCATTGCAAGATAATGGACTTAGTATTAAGTAATGGTATACACTTAGATACAAATAATGGTATCCTTCCCATCGGAGTCACTCCTATTATTTATGACCAGAGCAAGACCAACATATTTTTATTTGTCATAAAGTTATGTTGACATGATAGTAAAATTAATAAGAAAAATCTACTTGAACAAAGTTGAATTTGTATACGTCCACGCTATCGTGGCATGCTAAATTCATGGTGTTCAAGGTGTTGGTGAATTTCTTATTATTGTTTAGAGGGAATCAATATTTAATTAATTCAAAAAGTTATTTTTGCCCTACATAATTTTATTTATGTGATTTTCAGGATTTCAAAATGGGTTCTTTCAGTCCACTTATGGTGATTCTTAAAGAAAACAAACTTACTGGACCTAATTATATTGACTGAAACATAATTTGGACATTATTCTGACTACTGAGGAGTACAAATATGTACTTGTTGAGGAATGTCCACCTAAGCCTGATGCTAACTCTGATGAAGAGGTCACAGAGGCTTATAAAAAGTAAAAAAAGGCAGATGAGATGGCACGGTGTTTGTAACTCCACTTTCCTTTTTTTTGAGAATTTAAAAAAATTTCTAATAGTAAAAAAAATCAGCTTTAAATAATAAATATTTTGATTTATGAATATTTTGGAGGGAAAGAATTTGGGAGCAGTATATATTTTTAAAAAAATTCAAAAATTTGTTACAACTAACTTAGTAGTCCCCAATTATTGTTAAAACAACTTTCCAACTGATTTTATCAGATCTTGCAATTAATGAAAAGGAAAAGTGGGTTTTTAAAAAATTACCAAATCAGGAAGGGTTGGTTTACAAAACTGCTTGAGCGGAGGGACTTAATTGCATAATTATATTTTTTCTTTATCAACCGTTGGTGAGGAGAGAGAGTTCATTCTTTCTTCCTCTTTGCAATTCGTGAGCAGTTCTCCCCAAAAATTTTCCGATCACGAAAACCCTAATCCTTTTCCACAAATCTCCGGCGATAGAAGATGGCGACGATGGCGACGAGATCCTAGCCGACGACTAAGGAGGCGGTCAACACCACTGCAGCGTTCAGTCGAGGCTTCCTCAACAGCAAGATATCTCCGACGGGGTCGCAAGCTTCCCAGTGATGGCGAGAGTGGGATGTGTTGACACAAAATCACAGTCAACCAAATATTGATAGAATTGACTAAATAATACTTGTGATAATTCAATCCGACACATGAAGACTTCATCCAGCTCAAGTCAGACGACAGCCCAGTTTTGCAATGCAAGTCATTTTTGAGTCTGTATTTTATAATTTTATTGAGTCTAGACTTATGTAAACTGAGCTGTGCTGAGCATCTGAGACTTAATCTATACCCATACCCAAAATCCAACAGCTCCACACACATCCAAATAAGCCCATTGGACCAAAGACCCATTCTGTGCTCTGGAGACAGAGTTCGGGCCGAACTCTGCCTCAACACAGAGTTCGGGCCGAACTCTGTCCCCTAAAAATCAGTACCCTAATTTTTAGGGTTGGCTGGTTGCAAGTTGTCCAACGGCCAAATTTTTGAATGATCCAACCAGAATTTTGGCCAAATTCTGCCTACCTGGTATCCTATAAATAGGCCATAATTCTCTCATTTTCATTCATCCAATCTTCTCTTCTCTCTAAAGCTCAATATAAGCCATACCCTTCTTCATCTACTAGCCACAAGCTCTCTAAGCCTCAAGTGCTCAACATTTTTCAGTTAGGAGTTTGTGTAAGAGTTCAAGAAGTCGCTTGGAAAGTTCCAAGCATCGTCACTGCGATCTTTGTAAGAAGTTGACGTGATCTTCTGAAGAAAAGGCACGGGGTGTAACTACTATTTCACAAATAGTAGATTTAATCCTGAGCTGGAGTTCTCAGGCCTGGACTAGTCCTCCACGAGGAAAACCAGGTTAAAATTGGCTGTGTTTGTGTATGCTTTCTAGCTCCTTATTTATTTCCGCATTTACTCTGATTATTTTTAGCTTGTGAAAGAGTTTAATTTTTAATTGGCTATTTTTGCTATAAACTATATTCACTCCCCCTCTAGAGTTGCCATCTGTTCTTCAATTGATATCAGAGCCAGGTTCTCTCAACAAGGACTAACATCCTAGAGCTGATCCATGGCAACCACACAATCCTTGATTTCCAATCACGGTGAAGGACAGTCCACTCATAGGCCTCCCCTATTTGATGGAACTAACTACACCTATTAGAAAATAAGGATGAGCTTTTATCTCAAGTCGCTAGACTTTGACCTGTGGACTATCGTCACCGATGGTTACAAAAAGCCCGCCAGGATAGTTGTCAATGGTGATCTCGTTGAGAAATCACATGACAAATATTCTGACGAGGAGAAGAAACATGCAAGTCTAGACGCGAGAGCTATTAATGCTTTATTCTGTGCTATAGACAGGAATGAGTTCAACAGGGTCTCAACATGTACCACCTCTCACGAAGTATGGAGACTTCTAGAAGTGATGCATGAAGGAACCACCCAAGTCAAGGAATCAAAGATAAGCCGTCTCACTCAAGAATATGAGGCTTTCAAGATGAAGCCAAATGAGACGATCACGCAAATGTTCACAAGATTCCTCGACATCATCAATCCTCTATCTTCGCTCGGCAAACAATATATAAATCACGAAAGATTCGCAAGCTACTTAGGGGCTACCAAAGATTTGGAACCCTAAGGTGACAGCCATCATAGAAGGAAATGATCTCACCACTATGTCCATGGAGACTTTGATGGGAAAGCTGATGACTCATGAGCTTGACCTCAAAGACTTCGAAGAGCCTGCTCCTAAATCTAAGGAGATCGCCCTCAAAGCTCACCGACGAAGGGCTGACCCCGAAGAGACGGATGACGACAACTCGGAAGGTGATGATCAAGCTCTCATTGTCCGCAACTTCAAGAAATTCCTTCGCTTCAACCAAAGAAAGAAGGAACCACAAGAAGACGACGAAGAAGAGCCGACCTGCTACGGTTGCAAGAAGACGGGGCACGTCCGAAAAGACTGTCCATTCTTAAAGAGAGAAATCGTTATGAGAAACCATACAAGAAGGCCTCCTCAAAAAAATATGCCAACACAAGCTTTTGGCATGAAAGCGAAGCTAGTGACTCCGAGGATGAAAAGGACTCTCCTCAAGATACTGCAAATGTGTGCCTAATGGCAACGTCCGACAAGGTATCAAACGAAACTCTTGATGACTTCACTTTTGATGAACTTGGCGATGCTTTCATCGATTTACTTGATGATCCCAAAAAGGTCATTGGTAAATACAAACATGCCAAGGAAATATCAAAAGTTATGAAGTCAAATTCATAGACTTTCCTTATTGCTTGATAACATTAGAGACACTTCACCCACGGAAGTCACAAATGAGGTATCTAAGCTTAAAATAAGCCTACATGATGCCGAAGCACGCATTGAACAACAAACACAAGAAATCACAGCACTCAACACAGAACTTGCTGAAGAAAAGAGTAGACACATGATTTCTATTACAAAGATACATGGTTTGAATGCTAAGGTTACTGAACTGCAGGCTGTTTCTAAGAAACTAGAGACTAAATTGGGAAAACAGGTTGCTCAACCTCAAACCCAATCACATGAGACACACACAAAGCATGACACTACTCATTCTAGTCAACCACGTCATCCACCTGTAACACGTAATCATGCTTACATATACACACATTCTCACAAAGCACACAAACCATATGCACGTAGAAATAACTCTCATATGTCACAAAATCATCATGCTACATATAGATACAATCATCACTATGTTGCACAAAAACAAATCACCATCACTCTACATATAGACATCATCACCATGCTACTCCATATAGACAATATCACCATGCCACTCCACATCACTCTATATATAGTCATCATCACCATGCTAACTCTACATATCATTATACTACTCCTCATAGACATCAGCATGCTCTTAATATAAATAGGAATGCTACATGTACTTATTGGTTTACATGGACACATTTCACCACAATGTAGAATTAGAATATTAGTAGATAGAAAGATATATGCATGGTTTTCGAAAACTAACTTTTCAGGACCCTCAAGAACTTGGGTATCAAAGGTCACATCTACTCTTGATGTAGTGGACCTTTCCTCCTCAACTAAGAGTAAGTGGATTCTCGATAGTGGACGCTCGCGGCATATGATGGGAGACGCAAATCTTTTTGCATCACTATCGATGAAGAGAGAAGGATACGTATCCTTCGACAACAACCTAAAAGGATATATTATAGGTAATGGTATTATTGGTCATCCTCCCTCTCCGTAATAAAGGATGTCTGCCTAGTGACCGAGTTAAAGCATAACCTTCTCAGCATTAGTCATCTTGCTGACCATGGATATGACATTAATTTTGGACAAAATAAATGCTTTATTTATGATAGGTCAACAGGAGACATCGCTTTTGAAGGGATAAGAGAGGATAATATTTATATTTTCTATTTGTCTAGAGATACTAACAATGCAGGTAGATGCCTATATGCCCATAAGGATGAAAGATTACTATGGCACCAGCGTCTTGGTCATGCCAATATGGATACTATGTCCAGGCTATCGACTAAGAAGCTAGTTAGAGGCTTGTCCGATATTACATTCAAAAAGGACACTATGTGCCGAATGTGAATTGAATAAGGCAACCAAGTCCTCTTTTCATTCCATAAACTCTGTAAGCACTACTAGACCCTTGCAACTACTCCATATGGA